>JARWLC010000009.1:12467500-12910000 GCA_033318265.1 Phyllotis vaccarum | reverse complement strand
TGCATTACTGTGTCTGGTGCTCCTGATGCTGGAGCCTTACTTTTAACATATCTGTTCTATCATCCCAGCTCAATGTCCATGGCATCTCTCTAATGTCACCAATCTCTAATGCTTCATCCATACCACCTTGCTTGCAACTTTAACCTAGTTCAGGCTCCAGTCCTTGGCAAAACATGTAGAAAGAAGTTCCTGCCTTGGCCTAGCCCCGAGGTTCCAACTGGCCCTCAGCCCAGCTACAGCTTCACCCCAAGTGATCAATTAATTGCATGCTGGTTGGCCTATGATTCAGGCATATTGCTTGCTAGCTCTTACAACTTAACCCATTTCTATTAATCTATGGCTTGCCATGTGGTGTACCTGAATTCCTTTACATCTTCCTCCTCGTCAGCAGCTCACAGCATCTCTGTCTGACTCTTTCCTTCTCCTATATATATGCTCAGATTTCCCCCCATTTCTATGATGCCCATCATAGGCCAAACCAGTCCCTTTGTTAACAAATGATATTCACCACATACAGAAAGACATTCCCACATTGCTTCTCCCTTTCTGTCTAATCAAAAAGAAAAGTTTCCATTTCAACATAGCAAAATTACATATAACAAAATAGCTATCAAGCAAAAATTACAGTTATAATATCTAGCCTATTTGTATTTAGAAAAATTAAAGAAAATATTCTATCATCTGCCTTATCCTTATGAGTCCAAAGTTTCACATATAATTTAACTTTTATTATAACAAAGAAAATGATACTTATGACTATCTAATCTTCAATTCCATTGAAGACCACAGAAGGATATGCTATTACCTGAGTAAACAGGAAGTACATTGAAAGCAACTTCCAAATTCTGGAAATGACAGAGACATCTGGCTAACTGGACAGTCACCCAAAGTTCCTCTGTAATGTTGGGGCATCCATCTTCAGCCTACAGGCCTAGAGTCTCTGACAGACTTTTCAGTGAAGTAAGAAATCTGAAGAACAGTTTTCTCTGGGAAGCAGGAACCTGAGGGACCATCTCAGCTTGATCTGCCAAAGTTCAGATGTCACTTTCTTATGGATACTGCATGTCCAGTTTATACAGCATACTGTCAGGCAGTTGAGGTGAGGAAAGTTTCTTGTTTATTGGCTATCTTTTGCCACAAAGAATATTAACTTCATGTGAAATTCTTTGATGCCCATATCCTCTTGAAGCAGATTGGTGCTGCCAGGAGCAGACATATCTCACTGTCCAGAAAAGTCCAAATTTTTAAAATATTTTAAATGCCATATTCTGTAGGTCTTTGAGGTATTTGAAGATTACCTATCTAATTGAAATATGTCTATGTATATCTAAAACCCTAACTAACATGAGTCTAAGTTTGATTATCATAGATGATTAGCTATCAATCTGTATTTCTTAATTATACATACATCAAAACACTCATTTTTTTCATATTGTTTTGGTTCAAATTTTATTTCTTTCTCACTGTAAACATGGCTATGAGCTGTGATCACTCACTATGCCACGGTCTAAGTGTCTCAGTGACCTGAAAGTTCATCAAACTAGTCTACTACTTTTCAATTCATCCTCACTCAAAATTTCAGGAGACATTTCACATGTCCTGAACATGTCAAATTCTTAGCTCAAATGTAACATAAATGTTTATAGCCCAGTTTCCCACACAATTCTTACTTCCCCCTGAAATTACATGAGCATTGTCTTTCCTGTCTACAGTTTTATCTCTGTACCTCTGTCTGCTCTCCCACCCCACCCCATGAATTGTTCCCAGGGCCTCGTGCACGATGATCAAGTGCTCTGCCGCTGAACTTTATCTCCAGCCCTCTTTCCTGAATTTCTAAGCTTCTATCTGAAAATATTTTTTCTTTAGCCCAGATAAATCCCCACCCCACCCTGTGTCTCTTTTAAAGGTTTATTCATTTTATGTATGAGTACCCTATCTGCATATATGACAATGCCAAAAGCAGGCAGCAGATTCTACTATAGATGGCTGTGAGTCACCATGTGGTTGCTGGGAACTGAACTCAGGACCTACAAAGAGCAGACAGCGCTGAGCCCTCTCCTTAGCTCCCAGATACCCACTTTATTATCATTATTCTCAGTAAGTCTGCTTCAGTGAATTTATGTCCATTTAAAAAGCCTAAATATTAAACGTTTTTTTTCCCCATCCTTAACATCTTTTCCTTTCTTGACATTCTTTTTTCCTGGGTATAGAATTGTTAGAATTTTTCTCTTGGCTCTTAGAAGATGTCTTCTGTCCCCCATCTTTTTATTCATAGGGCCCGTAAATATACCTTTTTTGGGACTGCCTTTTGACATTTTTATCTATGAATTTTCCCTCCAGTTTTATTATATGAATTTAGTTCTTCCATTAATTTTTGGGAAAGCTTCAACTCTTTCTCCTTCTCAGATTGCTTGTAACCTGTGCACTTCCCTGGGGTTGCAGTTGCTTATTGTAATGGGTTTTCCATGCACCCTTTATTTCTCTTAGGTGTTTTCTATTCTTTTTCTCTTTACAATTAATTACAATTGTTTGTGTGTGTGGGGGGGTGTGATAAAGGTCACAGAACCTTGGAGGACTGAGATTGGATTTGGGATTTAATCCCACCCGATCTTCCCAAACACTTGGCTCTTCTGTGGTGGAATAGCTGGGCTCCTCTCTGTTCCTTTCCTGTTGCTGTGGTAAAACAGGGTGACCTAGGCAACTTATGAAAGAAAGTGTTTAATTTGGGCTCAAGGCTTCAGAGCATTAGAATGCACTATGGTGGAGCAAAGGTGTGTCAGCAGGAGCAGCTGAGAGCTCACATCTGCATCCATAAGTAGGAGGAGGGGGAGAGGAAGAGGGAACACTGGAAATGGCATGAATCTTTTGAAACCTCAAAGCCTAGTGGCACACCTCCTCCAACAAGGCCACACCTCCTAATCCTTCCCAAACAGTTTCAGCAACTGAGTGTCATTCTAACTACCACAGAATCCTAGAAGTTTCTTTTGTGTGGGGGTGGCTGAAGATTAAATGACTCTCAGGATACTAAGACAAGTGCCCTAGCACTGAGCCATACCTCCAGCATCTTTGGATGCATCCTGGAGATTTTTGTCTGCTGGGGACATAGTACTAAACAATGTCCCCAGCCTTCACCTTCTGGATGTGCTGTGGAGGTTAAGTTGAGATCAGAAAACCCACCATCTTTTCTCTGTGCTGTGAGCCAGATCAACAGCCATATTGCAAACTGTCATAGCCTTGCCTAGCACATTACAGCTTCTAGTGTGTTTTTATTACTTAAAGACATCACCCAAAGGGTTATCTGGCCCAGGTCTCTGTATTTAAGTACTTTGTTTTATTTACAGAGGAGGCCTAAAGAGGACCATTGACTGCATGGTCAGTCACACAACCTGCATTTCCCCAGGGCTTGCCCAATTCTCGCCTCCCCAATTACTTTATTGTAATTCCCGTTAAGACTGACCTTTTCCATAATTTTTATTGCAGTTATCCTGAATCAATAGTTTATCATTCAAACAGTAATGATAATAACATTTAGAAACCATTTCTTGCATGCCAAACATTGTGCTGTGTGTTTAGTACTTCTAATGAGTTCTTTGTAATCTTCCTTTGAGAGAGACATTTTAATTATTCCCCTGTTAAAAGAAAGGCATCTGGGCTCACAGTGGATAGATAATGGATCTAGGACCACACAACTTGTAAGTGGCAGAGCCAGGGTTTGAACTCCAAATCCGAATGGTATTACTTGGAAACTGTGACTGTGAGCATCATGCTGCTTTCTTTTCTTGGCTCCTCCTCCTCCTCCTCCTCCTCCTCCTCCTCCTCCTCCTCCTCCTCCTCCTCCTCCTTCTCCTCCTCATAAGGTGAGGTTTCTTTGTGTAGCTCCGTCTGTCCTGGGACTTGCTCTATACACCAGATTTGCCCTAAACTCACAGAAACCCATCTGCCTTTGCCTCCTGAGTGCTGGGATTAAACCACGCACCACCACCTGCTATGCTCTGTCGCACTGTGTTAGGTTCAGTTTTCTACTGAGAAGCGCTTTCAGGTGAAAGAAGCATGTAATATGGGTTGTGTGCGTGCGTGCGTGCGTGCGTGTGTGTGTGTGTGTGATGTTCTCTGTACTCCCAATGGCTTGGCATAGTGAGTGACTCATATGGTTGTTACCTAGTTAAACCTTGTCTTGAAATTTTACCAGTGGCGCCGCTAGGCTGAAGGTAGCCACTAGATGGCGCTGCTACCCAGCCCTTGGTTCATTATAGAGGTTGGGAGGCTTGGTGAAGGAAAAGATTCAGGAGAGGAGAGAGGGGCACATATGACCTTCACTGGTGCCTGATGTTGCTTCCCAGAAAGCCCGGCAGTCAGAAAAATGAGACCCAAGAGTGGAAAGCCAATGGAGAGAGGGCCAGTCTCTTGGCGGAGAGGACCTGCCTCTCTTCCTTCTCAGAACTACAGTGTGTAAATGGCCAACAACATCCAGGTCCCCGTCCATATCATCCAGTGATGCTCCTCCATCACTGAGTTTCAGGTGTTGAGTGATTTCACATCTCATCATCTATCCTCTGTAACCAAAACATCAATACATGTTCCTCTCTAGCCTGCTCAAATCCTGGTGAGATCACAAGCTCAGTGCTATGTGCAGGATGGGGATGTCCCATGCCAGTAGGAATCAGTTATGAATGGGTACATATGGATGGTGTCTGTGCTGGTCAGGGAGAGCTTCTTGGAGGAGAAGGTCCCTGATAGGATCTGTAATCTCGGATGTCAGATCTTCCCACTTGGTGCTAGTTTAATTTTTCAGGAAAAAAAGAAAAGAAACCAACCACCACCATCAAAAACCCCAAACAAATCAAATCACACAGGCTGTCTGGAAACCCCTAACAGAGGCTATGGATTATCTGTGGGCAGCGGCTTCATCTCAGACTGAGTTCCTCTTTTGTAGGATAATAACATTTGTGGTCCACGCCAAAATGAGCTAGTGTGTGAATGTTATGAATTGCCCTGGTATGGCAGGCTAAACCTGGGATGGCTGTCCTGGGCGAACCAGAACATATGTTCTCTGAGCAATCGTGGCTTTCTCACTCAGGACCATCTGACCTAGACTCTCTGATTTCTAAGCATAAGGCAAAGAGATGTGAGGCCAGAGTGCTCTGCTACTGCCTGGCGTGCATGGAGATTTGGGTGGAATTTCCACATTGGTCCATGCATTAAGCCTTCCGAACCCAGCTATGGTTTACTCAGACTCAGTCGGTGTGCAGGAAATAGGCTCTGAGACCCACACACTCCTATCCTCAAGGGGGGGGGGTCCTTAACCTTGGCGTGGGTGTCTCTGTGTGGATCCCCTTGCTCCTCGGCTCTGCTGCTCATAAACCCTCGGCTCTGTCCATACTTCTTACTGTAGGCCCCTGGATGAAGCACAGCACCTGGGACAATTTCTAGGACGCACAGCGAGTCCCCTTGTCTGCCCAGCCCGCTTTGTCTTCTTCCTCATCCTATGTAGCCTCCCTCCGAATCCTAACAACCTCATGACAAATTATCCCACTGCTAAGTTAAATTGGCTGCTGCATCGAATACCGTGGATTATAGGGAAAGGAAAATACATAGCTCATTAACTCAAATCCCAGCCCCTCCCCCAGGCTTCGGCCTGCCTCCCTCCCTTTTCCAGACTACTGATGCCTCTTCCTTCTGAAGATTTGAAAGATGGGCTTGAGTTCAGGGACAGCGGTTTAGATGTGCGGGTGGAGGTAGGAACATAGGCGCCGGGGTGGGGTGTTGGAGGATGGAGGTGGGGTCAGGACCTGGGAGAACACTGCACCCCATGCACTGCCTGATTCCCACCGGCAGAGGGCGGCATGGCGCAGCTAGCCCTGTATGCGGGACTCAGGTAAGGATGGAGACCTCGCCAGGCTTTTCCTCATAGAAAAAAGGGCACATCGTCATTGGGGACCCTTACTGAAGCAGAGAGGAGACTTTCCGCTGAGAAACAGGCTCTTGCCCTGTTCTGGAAGCCTGGCTGAGCAGCAAATGCTGGCATGGATGACTGAGCAATTGCTCTGGATGCTAGTTGACCTTACCTTGTTTAGGGGACCTCAGGTTTCAGCTAATCTGCAAGGTGGCATCTCTGAGGTGAAGGAGGGAAGAGGGAGGGGAACCCTGCTCAAATATTCTAGAAAGGAAGTGGGTTCCCAGGGGAAGACAATGCTCTGTCTCTCCATTCAAGGACCCACCTGTGGGCAAAGCTAGGAGGGGTCCTGGAAGGCCAGGCTTTCAGAGCGTCATGAAGAATTCATCCAACCTTTGTGTTGGCCTGCCGGTGAACTCCGCACAGAGACAATGCCCGGGCCAGGGAGGCCTTTGTCTCTGTCCCAAAAGAATAGTGTCAAATGGTGGTTATGTGTGTGCAGAGACACTCCTCCCACCTTGGGAGAAGGGTAGCCCTGTAACTTGAAGAGGGTACCCAATTCAAAGCCAATTAGCTGGAAACTAAATTTTCCTTTTGGTCAGCCAGAAACAATTGGGTGTAGGGACCTAAAGCAAGGGGTGTGTTTGGGGAATCCTATATACTGTGTGCCTCAGCGAGCCCTCCAATATGGAGACTGGATATGCTCTCTCCTTCCATACAGTCAACCAGTCCAAAGGTCCATGCAACAGGGTGCTTAAAAAGCCCATCACGAAGGCCTGCCATTCTCTAAGTGGTTTCTGGCCCTACATTGTGTCTGGTACTGTGGTACCCATGTGCAATGCACACCAGAGGGATGTTCATTTTTGTGGAGCCTTCAGTCCAGCAGAGGACACAAACAGAAGCATGGAGACATATTACTGGGTGAAGATGTCCCGTGGGAAGAAATAATGATGCAGAAGAGGATGGCATTGGAGCTGCTTTTTGAGATAGCATGGGGGTCCCTGAGAGGAGGGCATGGTGTGTTTCAAAAGTGGGACAGAGGAGCCAGGAGGAGAGCAGCTGGGTGGTCTGGAAGGATTCTGGCTTTAATTCTAAGTGATTATGAGCAGACAGCAGCACCCTTTACTTCTGCTGCTACGTGAAGGGCTGGCTACAAGTGGAGGTGTGGGTAGAAGCCTGGAGGCTCAGAAAAGGCTACTGCAGTGGTCCAGATGTGAGATGGCATCAGGGTTCCAAGTGCTTGTTTGATGGATTTCAAGTGCTCTTTTTGGAAATGCTTCATGGTGTGTGTGTGTGTGTGTGTGTGTGTGTGTGTGTGTGTGTGTGTGTGTGTGTGTGTGTTTTTCTGGGCTGGCCTCTTGGCTTCAGTTCTTCTCAATCCCACTGCCCGGCTGTGCTTCTGTCGTCCCTGGGATATAAGAGTTTGAACCGAGATGCATCAGAGCCAGCCTGGGAGCCCAAAGGCCCACCGTCCCCCACTCCCTGACTTGCAGACTGTCTCCAGCCACTTGCTTTCATGTGTGTCTGTAAAGCTAATGGGTCCCTCATTTGAGCAGCTGGTGGCAGACACTGTACAGATGCCCCTGGTTCTCTAGAGAGCTGTGAAGGGACAGGGTGAGGGGACAGGAGGCAACAGCGTGGAGGCTGAGGGAGATTGGGGAGGACTATGTCCTGATTATGCTGCCTTTTATGGAGGTTCTCAGAGGAAGGCACTCATTAAGGCAGACATGAAGGGCAAACAAGCTTCCAGAAGGCAGAGGAGGACCGGACAGAAGAGCTTGGAAGTGACTGAATTAAAGGAAGTCATTTTAGTTCTAGACTTTCAGAGCTGGAATAGACTGGGAAATCGTCAGATCCAGCAGGTTTTCAAGTGCGTTTTGGTCTTTGTTCAAACCTGCTATATGAAATTCTGTTAAATAAGACAGGTGTTGTTAACAACAAATGCATATTGAGAGTTAGCTGAATGACAGGTACTTTGGGTCAGTTAATTTCCCAATAATTTTACTAGGTTAATCATTTCAGTCTCCTCATCTTATAGAATGTGAAACCCAGAGGGATTAGGAATCTTGTCCTTGGTCACCCAGCATGGTCACCCAGCAACGGCCTTATTCCGTCTGGTCCCCACACTGCACCATGAATTGTCCATTGTTTTGTTGCTGGGCAAATCAGGGAAGACTTCCTGGAGGAGAATGCACATTTTCTGTCATCAATCACTTCTATAGCTTTGAGGTGTTTTATCCAGAAGTCTCAGCCTTCAGAAGAGGCCAGGGGAGGGCAGGAGAGACCCACCTTTCAGCTTCAACCTTCGTTTTCTGGTTTTCTTCAAGACAGAGGAACAGCCAGATCCTAGGTCAAGGGGTGCAGAGTGGAGACACTTGGAAGGTGGAGTGTGTGCATTGCTGCATGTGCAAGTGTGTGTGTTTCTGGATCAGAAAGCTGGTCACAGGAGTTCAGTGTCATGGGAGGCCAGGCATTCTGTCTTCACCCCCCCCCCCCAGCCTCCTTTACAGTGGAAGAGAAAGGGAGGTTGCTCCTGTGTTGGGAGGGGTGCATTTGTGTGAGTTTTGGGAGGCTGGGAGCAGCATTTGGTTTTCTCCGGGGTACACCATTTCCCGTGCTCCTTGCAGCGGAGGATCTTGGAAGTGGTTCATTTGGCTCTGGCAAAAGCACCAGACAATGCCCCAGGATGCACACACCACTCTGAATAGCATGGAGGTCCATTCTTGCATCACAATTTGCCCCTGGCCTCTCGGCTTTTTGGATTCGAACAGTGTGATGGTGGTTATTGGTCTGGAGCTGGGGGGAGCGAGACCAAAGGCAGGGGAAATCCAGAGTCCAGCAGGCTGGACCTCCGTCCACCCGGGGGTCCGTGCTGAGGGGCGGGCACCAGGGGGCGCCCTCGCGTCAGTCTTCGCGCCGGGTCGGCTCGTGGTCCGGCGGGCAGGGAGCATGGAGGCCGGCAGAGGGCAGCAGAGCGCGGGCTGTGGCGCGATGCACGGGCCTGGGCGCGGCAGCTGCGTTCCCGGCTCGGAGCGCCATTCTCTGTTAGGAGGGTAATTTAGAGCAATTACACCGATTATTATTGCTTTTCTAATTAGTGCTTTTCCTACAGAATTAGCCGAGTGTTTATTAGGAGCTGCTTGTTGCCAGCAGCTTAACTGCTTCGTTGCCAGGCGAGGGCTCCGGGAGGGGCCGCCGCGAGGGGCTGCTTGGTTATGTGGTTTCGCATAAAAGCTCGGATTAAATATTCATTCTGCTTTGTTACATATAGCATTAAATTTTTATCAGCTGTATGTTTTCTTTGAAGTTTGCCCTGCGTGTTAACATGCAGGCAGCCTGCAGAGAAACTTGTACCTTGTCGATAAAGAGGGCAGATGGGGGTGTCCTGGGGAGTGGGGGCCAAATGGGTCGCCTAGCATCTGTACACCTTTAAGCTTTCTCCAGACCTGGTGTTCTGGATCCTTAGATCCTTGAAGGTAGGAATAAAGTAACCATTCTCTCCATCTGATGGATGAGAAAGACCAAGGCTTTGCAGGAGGGTAGGGATCTTGGTGACATTCAGGACTGACTAGATGGTTTTGTCATCTTTGGGAAGTTAGATAATCTCAGGTCTACGGCAGACCCTTACTGTATGTAACCCTCTCGGGCTTCCTTTCCCACAAAAGCTGCTTTCAAACTTTTCTCCATTTGATCCAACTTAAGTCTGGGCCTGCCAAGATGGTATCTTGTACCCACACCATACTCCTGGACCCAACCACTTCCTGTTTGGCAGACCCTTCTGGAACCATTGACCCATTGAAACAGTTACACACCGCTGGGAAGCCCAGGGGAGAGACTGTGGATCTGTTTAATGTTGCTTCATTTGAGTAGTTGCTACTTACTTTGCCTGGAGGACTGGGGAACGGTCCTCTCCTTTCTGCCCTGGGAACCCCAGTGAGAAAATCTGAACCCACAGATCTACCAGAATTACCCAGAGGGTGTATTTTGGGTCGTTGACATGGCCTTGGTGTTCAAGTGCCTCTTGGAAAACCATTCCCTCAGTGCACCCAAAGGTTTTTGTTTACAGCTCATTAACCATTTGATGGAAAGGTTGGTGGGGGCGCCAGGGAAGTATTGACAGATAATCGATCAGAAATGAAGATTAACGATCTCCAAGCCGTCCTGTGGGTCAATAGGGAAATGCGATTTGAGTTCAAAACCGGGGGTGTCATAAGCTAAGACTTCACTGCCTATTTGTCATTGCACAGTTCAAGGCCAGGGTGGAGACTAAAAATGCTGAGAGGTGGGGCCACAGGGGCTGGTGAGTAGAGAGATTTATGGATGAGGCTTGGCCCGGAGTCTTATAGCCTGGTCTTTTCCTGGCTGTGGCTCCTCATCAGCAAGTGAAGAGTCGAGGTTGCGTTGTTCACTTTCGCTGGTCACTCCCCGTGTCCACGTTAGGGTCCGCTGGGGGCTTCTGTTTCCCAGCCTTGCCTGGGTAAGAGAAGAGAAGCAGTAAATGTTTGTAAATAAGCCAGTGTGTGTGGGGGTGTCAGAGGTTACAGAGTGGTGGGAAGGTTCATTGGGCAAGGCCTGGAAGCTCTGGGATGGCAGGCCACAGTGTTTACAAGGTAGAGGGAGGAAGTATGGACGCTGCTGTTCCTCATGCTCTTGTAGGCTACCTTCCCTCCTTCTTTGCCCAGCAGCCCAGGCAAGGTAGAACGGTGCTTTCATTTCATGCCTCTTACCCAAACCTGGAAGTGCGATGTCTCCAGAAGCCCAGGACCAGAAGTATCCCTTATGTCTATCTGTTCAGGACTTCTCAGGCTGTTTGGGAAGGTATTCAGGTGGGTGCTCTAGGGGTCTGTTTTGTTTTTAGCAGGGCCATATTCTCCAGGCCGAGAACTGCCACCCCCTCTCCCAGGATCACAGGTGGCCAAGTGCTTCAGTGATGACCTCTGGGGTTCTGACATTTCTGGTTCCTCCCTTCCCTGAGATAGGGGGGCTTTCCCACTTTACCCCCAAATGCCCCTGGAGTAAGAAGCCCACTAGGGCCTGGCTACCTCCTAGAAATCCAGAGAATAAACAAATAGGGGTAGAGCCTGGCTCAAGGTTTCCAGGGGGGTGAACACATATGAAGAGCTGTGTGAAGTCTGAAGCCCACAAGACTGAGAAGCCACGTAACAGAGATGACATAAGTCAAGGATCATTGCGTGAGAGCCATGCATGTCCCTCGCCTTTGAAGTCCCCTCTCTCAGAAATTTCCTGGGCCTTTCATGCCCGTGGGTACCTCTCCTCTATGAGCTCTGACATCATTGACCAGGAACTGTTTGACAGCCCACAGACCCTGATGTCAAAAAGAGGTTCAAATGGTCTATACTGGGGGTAGGGAATTGGCCACCTGACAGGCATTGCTGACATGGAGAGGTCCCTGTCCCCTACCCACTGGAAATGCCACTCCCCTCTGCCTCCCCCACCCCCTGACCATCTAAAATGTCTCTAGACATTGTCAAATGTCCTATTGAGAAGTGTCACTTCCAGTTCCCACTAGGAGTCTAAGCTCCTTTAACAAATGCACAAGCTGACACTTGGAAATGCTACAGGGAAAGTGATGTAGGGACTGTAATTTAAGGCTGCATTCATTTGCTATCTGTTGTTGTTATAAAACACTGGCCAAAAGCTACGTGGAGGAGAAAAGGGTTTATTAGGCTTATACACCCTGATTAGGGTGGGCATGGGCTTAAGCAACAGCATGGGAAAAAGCCACGGGGCAAAGGGGGGTGGTGTGCTCACTGGTTTGCTCCCCAAAGTTTGCTCAGTTTGTTTCATTATACAACCCAGGGCCACCTGTACTTGGGTGGGATCACCTACAATGGGCTGGGCTTCCCCAACACCAATCATTAGTCAAGAAGATGCCCCCCAGGCCAGTCTGATGGAGGTAGTTTCTCTGTTGGGGTTCCTTCTTCCCAAATGACTGCAGCTTGTGTCAGGTTTGACAAAACAAAGCAAAATAAATAGAACCAAGAAAACGAACTAACAAATACAAGCACTATAGTTGAGTGGGTGTCTTAGTTTGAATCTCTGGTGCGGTGATGAAACCCTGACCAAAGAAACATGGGAAGGAAAGGGCTTATTTTGTCTTGGTCTTCAAGGTAACAGGCCATCCCTGAAGAAACTCGGTGCAGGAAGCTGGAGGCAGGGGACCATGGCAGAATGCTCTTACCTGGCTTGCTCCCTCTGGCTTGCTCAGCCACTTTCCTTGTAGAGCTCAGGACCACTTGACCAGGTTTGGCACCACCCACAGCAAGCTACGCCCTTCCACATCAACTGTGAATCCATAGAATGTTCCACAGACATGCTTGTAGGTCAGGCTGATGGAGGGAGTCTCTCAGCTGAGGTTCCCTCTGCCCAGGTGACTCTAGTCAGAATCAAGTTGAGAGAAGCTAAGGAGCCCATAGCCAAGGGGGCTTATGTTCTGGACCATGTTCCATCCAGCCAAAATGAGTCTCTTCTACTGGCTAGAGCTACTGACCTGAGCTGCTTTCTCTTCCGGATTGTGACTGAGATAGACCAAACCATAGGTGTCAAGTGCTCAGTAGATTGCCTGGTCCTCTCAAGGTCCCAGTTAACAGTGGGCAGATGATGATGGCCATATACATCTGCTGCTTTCCAGAGAGGCCAGCTAAAGTAGCATGCCCGGAGGTACCCTTTACCTTCTAGCAGGCTGAACACCCAAAGAGCAATTAAGACTCTCCGAGAACCTGCAAGGTGACATCATGAGCTGAAATGCCCATCCCAACAAAGGAAGGAACTGGCCATGAAGAGGAGGTAACTGCTGTTAGACATGAGAGGAGGCATTCCTGTGATGCTAAGGAAACCTTTAAGGAGGTACATCGTCGGAGTTCTTTGATCCTTGGGCCTTACCCACAATGGTTAGTCTCTTTTCTTCCCCTCTTCTTCCCTCTGTGCCTTCCACTTTCTCTCCCTCCTCCCATAAGTGAGCACTTGACTTTTCCATATGCTCCTTCCCACAGAGAACCCAAATTCATAGACCAGTTGATCTTAAACCTTTAAAACTTTAAACCCAAACCAACCTGTTTATAACTTGGTTATCTCAGGTATTTGCTATAGTAGCAGAAAACTAACATAAAAAAGACAATTCATATCCTACGGAGTCTGTATACTAATAATCAGCGAGTGATCACAGAAATGAATGTATTAAATCTCAAAAGCAATGCATTGAACTGCAAAATTAGTGTAGATTTAAAAAAAAATAACATCCCCAAAGATCAAGACTTCTCCATCAATGCAGCACAAATGCTAAGGAGAAGCTGGGTCACCATGAAGGACACATCCACAGGGAATGTTCACAGTGACATAGAAACAATGGAGGAGGGAGAAGCTGCAGTCAAGAATTTACAGGATGGAATTTTCTAGAACCAAATAAAGATACTTCTTTTCAGATTTAAAGAACCTATGCACAGCCAGAAAAAACCAAAACAAAACCACAGACATGTCATGAGAATCTAGAATACTAGAAGAATCAAAAAAAGATAGATAGATAGATGGATGGATGGGTGGGTGGATGGATGAATAGATAGATATTTTATATGACATACTCATTTTCTAGACCTGCTGTATGAAAGTTACTAGCAGGGATTTGTAATGATCCTAGCTGTAGGGGCCAGAGTCTCAAGTGCAGCTGTGAGTGGTCTCTTCCCAAGGCCTGGAAGGGGTCTGTTCCTGGCTCCTCCCATCTTTGGTAGATCCTTCGGTCCTTAGCTTGCAGCTGCATGGCCCCATTTCTGTATCTGTCTGCACTTCTTGGTGTTCTGGCCTTTTGTACTCTCTCTACAGAGACACTGGTTTTTGGACATGCAGCGTGTCCTAAAGTGGTGGTTCTCAGCCTGTGGGTCATGACCACTTTGGGGGCTAAATGGCCCTTTCACAGGGGTTGCATATTAGATGTCCTGCATATCAGATAGTTATATTACAATTCATAACAGTAGCAAGATTACAGGTATGAAATAACAACAAAATAACTTTATGGTTGTGGTCACCACAACCTGAGGGGCTGTAGTAGAGGGTCGAAGCATTAGGAAGGTTGAGAACCACTTTCCTAAAGGATCCCACCTCCAAACCGTTCCTTACCCGAAAACGCCTTCTAAGTGAGGTCATTCTCGTGGGTTCTTAGTGACGACCTGCGGTTATTTTGAGGGAATGCCATTTAGCCTGCTAGACAGAGGAACAGGGACCGGATTGCTATCACAGTCCTCATCAGCAAAATTGGATATAGGAAAATAATGGCGCGATGTTTTCAAAGCACCGAGGGGAAATGGCTTTGAACATAAATTATCATTCAAGTGTGAGGGTAAAATGAAGCCCTATCAGACAAATAAGGACTCAGAACATTTACCAGGACTTCGAATTCCTCTTTGGAAGAATTATTTATTTGGCTACTGTCCCCTCCTCCCCTAACAACAAAGAAAAAGTAACCCTGAGTTGCCTGATATTGACAAAAAAAATATTTCCTTCATATTTGTTTAGCAAGCTCCTTGGACAAGAAGTATGGCCGAGTATGTATAGGAAAGAGCAGTCGGCACCTCATCTTGCTACCCTAGATTCCTACTCTTCAAAACAAACTCTTTCCTTCTCTTCCAGGTGTCTGTGAGCTAGTTGGTTCTATACCGAAATTTCTGCCGTAGACAGCTGTCTATTGACTTCTACCTTTTCAGAGTTATCAACTAACTTTTATCTATGGAAAATTCTATTTTTGCTTACATACGTACCCTTCTTCCCCCATCCTCCATGTACTGGCTGATTTTGTGTGTGAACTTGGCACAAGCTAGAGCCACCAGAGAGGAAGAGGCCTCAGCTGAGGAAATACCTCCATGAGATCCAGCTGTAAGGCATTTTCTCATTTAGTGACCAATGGGAGAGAGCCCAGCCCATGGTGGGTGGTGCCATCCCTGGGCTGGTGGTCCTGGGTTTTATAAACACGCAGGCTGAGCCAGCCATGAGGAAGTAAGCGAGTAAGCAGCTCCTGTCTCCGAGTTCCAACCCTGCTTGAGGTCCTGGCCTGACTTCCTCTAACGATGGACTATGATCTGGAAGTGTAGGCCAAACAAACCCTTTTCTTCCTCAACTTACCTTTTGGTCATAGTATTTTGTTGTAACAGTAGAAACCCTAAGACAAACTGGTACCAGTGTACAAGATGCCAGAATCACTAAAGCAAAACCTTTACATTACTGGGACAATTGATGCTGGTCAGCTGGAACCAAGAAATTAGCAGTGATTAAGACGAGGCCAGCATCACCAAGGTGAAATCTACTTGGAAGTGTTTCCTGGGAGCACAAAGAAGCTGTGTTCCAGACATGGCCAAGTCTCTACTTCATATTGGCAGTAGGATGTGGTAATGTATGAGTCACCCAGGTGGTACTCGTTTTGCAGAAGGGGTCATAGAGTGCAGTTTAGGCTTGGCATTATAGGAGGCCCAGAGAGGCCATTGGTGAAGGTGTAACTTCAGGGGAGTCAGAGGCCCAGGACTGAAGGGGTCATGCAAAGAAGTTGAGGCTTGGCACTGAGAGAAGAGCAGCATATGAGGAGCTACTGGTAAGTGTGCTGCAGCAGAAGACTCCAGTACCATAGGATGACCATCAGTATCAGCAGCAGCAATGGAGTGGAGCCAGCCAGAGCCTAGAAGACAAGCTGTGTGTGCTGCAGAGGGCAGAGCTGGAGAGGTGACCTAAGTCCTTTGGAGGAGTCCAGAATATCGTAAGTAGATCCTAAACAATTGGATATTGAGTTATTTATACTACTGGAGTGTGGTTTTTCTTGGAGCAGATTGTGACAGTACCCTGGTTCTTCCATACTGAAGGAGGTATTTAATTATTTTGATTTTTAAAGAAGCCCACAGATGAAAGATATGCATTTGTAAAAGAGATTGGATATTTTAAAGAGACTTAAATTTTAATGTGTATGAAGACTATGACTTTTAAAATTATTTATGTTAATGTAAGATCTTGGGGATGAATAAGAAGAAAGGGGGGCTTAATAGTGATGTGTTTGCCAAGATGACAAGGGGTCAGTTGTACTGACTGGTTTTGTGTGTCAGCTGGTCACAAGCTAGAGCCATCAGAGAGGAAGGAGGCTCGGTTGAGGACAAGCCTCCATGAGATCCCCTGTAAGGCATTTTCTCTTTTAGGGATCAATGGAGGAGAGCCCAGCTCATGGTGGGTGGTGCCATCCCTGGGCTGATGGTCCTGGGTTCTATAAGAAAGAAGCTGTGCAAGCCAGGACAAACAGGCCAGTAGATAGCGCCCCTCCACGGCCTCTGCATCAGCTCCTGCCTCCAAGTTCCAACCCTGCTTTCTTGTTTTGACTTCCTCCAATAAAGGACAATGGCTTGGACATGTGAACTAAATAAATTTTTCCTTTCCAAGTTGCTTTTGGTCATGGTAATTTATTGCATGAATATAAACCTTTACTAAGACACTCCGAGAATGATCATATGGCTTCTGATAATGTCCCCACTGGGTATGGATCAGTATGATCATCCGTATGGTAGTCAGGTTAAGGCACAGGCTTTACTTCCATCTGTTGACTGTGCAGCTTTGCAGTCCTGCTGTGAATCCATGCCCCAACATCCTACAGAAGGAAGAGTGTTTTCCAGTATGTCTAAGTGTGCTCGCTACTGTAGACTAGAACTTTTCTTCATCCCCCTTTGAGGTGGGATCCCTGGACCCCGTGCCTCTCCTTTTCTTGGTGTATGTCCTCATTTTGGTGAACTCTGCTCTCAGTAGCTTCCTATGAAAGATGAACATCCCCCAACTTTAGGTGGGTCTACAGTTCTATATTGGAGGCCGATTCCCCGTACACCTCTGAAAGGATTTCTCTGTGGTCTCTCACCTTCCAGTATCACTTCAGATACTTGGATTTTGTATCATTGGAGATCATCCTTTTTAATATGGCCTTTTCCTGCCCTCCTGGAAGCTTTTAGGACCTTCTATTGATTAGCACTATTCTTCAATTTTACTATGATGTGCCCTGATGAATGCATATGACCACCCAATTAAAGAAAAAAACAAAATAAAACTAATTTCTTAGCCTTTTAGTGTCTATATATAAACCATAAGTATAAATAGAGCCACTATATTCCAGGAAGTTCTTTAAAAGGATGTTGCCTTGGAGGATATGGAATGGCTGGAGTCCCAACAGATGTTTGAACCATGATATAACTTGGGGAACAGAAGCCATGTTCTGTGAGGCAGCAGTATTGCAAGGTATAAATTCTTAGCATCTGCAGTGACCTTCACTGGGCTCAGTGTTACTGGGCTTTCATTAACTTGAGAGAAAACACATTTTTATGCATCATTTTCCAGTTGACAGATTTTAACATTTCTATATTTTTAAGTTTATGTGTATGAGTGTTTTGCCTGCATGTATGGAAGTGTAGCGTATATATTCAGTGGTCAGAGAGGTCAGCAGAAGATACTAGATCTCTAGAACTGGGTGAAACCAGAGTTACAGTTACAAGCTACCATGTGGGTACTGGGGACCAAACTCAAGCACTCTGCAAGAACAGGCCGGACTCTTAACCACTGAGTCATGCCTGTAGGCACATTTCTGTATTTTTTTTTTAAACTGGTATTTTGTGGGCTTTTGTTAAGCAAAGCTCAAGTTATCTCTAAATGATACTATAGAAAAAATAATGTATTTTCCTTCATGAAAATAACCTTAAACATTCTTTTAAAGGCCTCTCAGGCATGCAGGATCACAAGATCATAGTCTCAACACACAAGCCACAAAAATCCCAAAGAAATCAGAAATTTAAAAAAAATGCAAGAAAATACAGAACAGAAATGTCAAGTGTTTTCATGGGAGGTGGCAGGAGACAGAATAAGTGATAGAGCGTTGGCTCTTATATTAACCTGGGGTGAAAATCGGTACTGATTCTTTGTATGGTCAACTCTAGAAAAACACTGAATCTAGACGAATCAATGATGACAAGTCAATGGCATTAACTGGAAGGGGCTAAAACTACAGTATGTTGTGTAGACACACACACGCAGACACACACACGCAGACACACACACGCAGACACACACACACACGCAGACACACATGAAGACACACACAGTCACACACACAGTCACACACACAGTCACACACACAGTCACACACACACAGACACACACACACAGACACACACACACAGACACACATACAGTACACTACTATCATCAGAGCAACCCTAAGCATATCAGCAATCACAATACTGTAAGTTGTATCTTTCTCAGATTTTTAAAAATTCTGCTTGTGTGGTTTTCTAGGAAAATATATGTAAAACAAGTAGCGAAGTCGAAAATAAGAGAAAAGGTAGAAAGATATGTACCAGGGCGGGCTAATAACATAAAGATAGGGATAGCAATATTAATAGCTAATAAAGAGGAATGCTTTATGGTGAGGAAAGATATTCCCTGTTAAGATGATCTATGACAATCATGGGTCATTATGCACGTAACGAAAACTTGAAAACATAAAAAGCAAAAATTGATAGCATTACTGGGAGATGCAGATAAATATATTCTCATAGTCAGAGATTTTAACTTACTTTTCAACAGATCAACCAAAGAGACCAAGGAAGAAACCAAGCAAGGATGAGGACACATGTAACATGATTAACAAGGTTGATCATATGCTTATTTACCAACCCAGGGATAAAGGAAAATCTTTCTAACACAGATGGAGCATAATTGCCTACATGTTGGGTCAGAAATAAATCAATGACATTTTGGAAGTTACCATAATAGTTCAATGACATATATGCCAGCATATATGAGGAGCCACCCCATATAACAGTGGAAATAAACCCACGCACCTATGACTGAAATACCATTCAGACAAC
The DNA here is from genome assembly GCA_033318265.1 of Phyllotis vaccarum. NCBI lineage: Eukaryota > Metazoa > Chordata > Mammalia > Rodentia > Cricetidae > Phyllotis > Phyllotis vaccarum. The sequence goes on along the minus strand of JARWLC010000009.1, from coordinate 12,891,220 downwards.
ATGGAAGTTACACACCACAGAATAAATGCTGAAGCACACTATATCAGCATGTGTGGAAGAGCCATTAGAAAACGTCAGGTCTGCACACACATAATGTAAGCTTTCATTTGAAGAAGTTAGATAAAGACCAATAATCCAGAACCTCAGTAGACTGAAGGAATTAATAATGATAAAAATCTCAAATGAACGTGACCTTACTCATAAAAATATTTCCTTTAAAAAGATCAGTAAAATGGATACAATTTATCAAGGTTGATAGAAAACATGAAGGTTCAATACAACTAAGCAACAGAAGGAATTAGAAATGAATCAAATTACAACGGGAAAATGAAAAAAATATGACTTGGAAAAAAGTATGTTAGAGTTTTGACTCAAGATGTATCTGTCACGTGAACTATAGTCACTAATCTGGGTTTCATGTAAGTGCATGTCAGTGCCCCTGATATCATAATTTTAGTCTGTGATAAGAGGCCTCCATATTTGATATAGCTTCAAAGCTTCTTTCAAGATGGGTTTCAACTATTCTGGAAAGGCTATAAGCCAGCTCACACCTCTAGGGTCTATGGCCCGAGAGCAGACTTTCACCAGAGTCTGCCAGTGCATCAAACTTAACCATCGTGAACATTATGTTTCTGTGGTTGATGAACACTGCCATCTATGGTATGGGTCATCACAGCAGGCACAACGGATTCAGAGGGTCCACTCAAGCTAGACTTGTAAAAGTCAAGGGATTGCTTGGGAACAGAAGTCTTTGTCAAATTGTTTTGGGGTGAATCGGGACAGAGCTAATTCTGCTTTCCTTCCCCGTCCCCCTCGACTGTGTCTTGCTCTCATGGAGTCTATGGGTGCCTGTGCCTTCTACCTTCTCCCCTCCTCAATAGGCCCTGTGTGGGGGAGGCTGTTCCCTGGCTGCCTGGTAGTCAGCTAGGCCACAAACACGTGCACAGCAGTGAAATGTGAGTGACGTGTGTCACTTTGGGTCAGATCCCTTCTGTAAGGCTCTATTAAGGTCTCTTTCTTTTCCCTTGCCCAAGATTGGCTTCCTTCCTTCTTATTCCTAAAACAAATAGGGTGATCCGTGACAGCCAGCGGAGTAAGAAGTACTTGCTTTTGAAACCACAGCAGTTGGACGTCCCTTGCCATGGCAACATCCCCAGCCTGGGCTGGTTGATGGAGTACCAGGCCCTGTACTGGCCACAGTTTGTTTTGTCTCTTATATTGGAATTAACAACATAGGAACACAAATTCTAGCTGGTATTTAATGAAAACTCAGAGCCAGATATTGGGGGAAAGCTGGAATATCAGAGAGAGGAAACAGACCACAGTCAATTCTCACCCAGCCAACTTCTCAGGGTAAAAGCTATCTTGATGAGTCTCAAGCCTGGCTGGTCGCTCCTATAGAATACCTCAATGTCTGCCTACGTCTCCTTACATATCTTCTTCGCCCAGTTGTTTCACTTCTGGGTTCAACTCTGCGTCATAATCCTAGAGTTAAGATTAAAGGTGTGAGCTACTACTGTTTGGTAGTTAGGCCTTGAACTCACAGAAACACAGAAAGATCTCAACTCTGGAGTTATGAGATTAAAAGCATAGGTCACCACTCAGGTCATTCCCTTGCTGGGATTAAAGGTATGAGTTACTACTCTCTGACCTTGATTGCTTGACTATGGGTGATTCTGTTCTCTGGCATTCCAGGCTGATTATGTTAAATATACAATATATCACCACAGAGGTATGTACTGTTTTTTTGTTTATTCAGCAACTGTTGTTGAGGAAAGCAGTGTCCCATGTGCTGCAGATACATAAGGACAGACTGCCCTTGGCCCTGAGATACCTTTGTCCCATGGGCACCCACATAAATGGCAATAATGAAGGTCTGTCTAAAGAGAATGTGACAGAGGGTCAAAGAGAGCTACTGAGGGGTGACACAGGTCAGGGTATGACACACACAAGCTTTATTTATTTTATTTTATTACTGGGGATTGAATTTTCTCTGTCTTGAATTGTGATTTTTCCCTAAGCCTCGTAAGTAATTGGGATTATAGTCTTATTCCACTCTCTCTAGCTTGCAAACCTTTATATTAATATATATTTGAATGTTCTGGTCTGTACTCCTCAGTTAATTTGTTAGCATTGCCTCCTTCCAGAAAGATCTTGAAGGTGAAGGTCTTGGTCCCCACTCCGACCCTTCCACCAAGTAAAAAGCTGCCATATTGAAATGCATGCGTATACACTGGTGAATGTCTGATGTCACAGCGTTTATCTCCTGTTTCTTGCTGTTTGGTGGCGAGCTTTCCCCCTCCCTGTGCTCCAAGGATATCTACTCCCTGTCTGCCTAACAAGTGGCTTTTCTGATGGTCTGTAAGAAGCTGGTGTTTAATGGGAATGCTATTCTAGAACACGAATTTAGGATCTTCAGAAAGTCATCACATATCTTTCAGCTCCACACCTTAGAGGGTATGAGAGAGCCGGTGTGTAAATGACATTTGAAGTCAATTATGAACACTGAAGACCTCTTTATTAGACAGTCTTCTACAAAGAAATTTTATTTCAGATCCTGTGACACATGATAAATGGCTGCTTGAGACAAGAAGTAAACTACACCCTTCTGGCCAGTGGATCCGAGGGCAGTCTCAGCTAGGGGAAGAAAATCCAATTTGCTTTTAAATGCCATTCATAGAGAGCACCTTTTATACTAATGGCACATATTATGAGAATCTAAAAGTTTATACATTAAGAGACTTTGCATAAACCTTCTCCAGCTAAGAGGCCCCTTCATCAAATCCAGGCTGGAACAATACAGAAATATCTGAAGAAAGCACGCCCCCATCTTTTATGCATCCTCCGTACCCCCTACTGATATGTCAGGGGTTTGCAGAATAAATGACTTTGCTGGGCAGTGAGCAGAGCAGAAATCCACCGAATTACGTCCTACTTAGGAGTTTCCAAAAGGTGGCTTTGAAACAAATTCCCCAGGATAAATCGAATAGGCGATCACACAGCAGAAATGTGTACATACATAAACTGAGCAGAGGCTGCTTTCTAAATCCTTAAATAGCTAGAGTTTGGGAGAGAAATGGAATTTAACTCAACATCTAGTTGTTCTGCCTTTAAAATTTTCTTCTTTCTCTCACCCTTTCCCAGCAAGAGTGATTGGCAAGTGAGGCATTAGGTTCAGGCTAGGTGACACATATGCTGGTCAGGCAGCCACATCAGAGGGAGGACATTGTCCTAGTAGGAAAGAGGAGAGGCTATTGGCAAGGGCCAGAGGGACAAAGACATGGCAGGAGAGATGTAGTTGGGATTCTCTTCAGCTCAGGGTGGGATGGGTGAACACACACTGGTGACAGAACATGGATGTTTTGGTGTGTTGGCTGGTTGAGACTGGTTCTTTAGTCATCCAGACTTAAGCTCACAATGCCTGTTTCTGCTCCCCAAGTGCTGGGATCACAGGTGTGTACCACCCTGCCTGGAAGATCATAGGGCTTCAAGGAAAGGGTGTGACGTCTGTGGTGCAATTGAATGCCAAGTAGATTGGGAACGATGGCTGAGGCAGACATCAGGATAAATAAAAGCAGAGACTTGGGGCCAGTGTGAGCCAGATTCATGATAAACACAAACATCAATAAAACATCAGCGATAACCTCCTCTGATTCCTGAGGTCAGGGCTCAGGTTCATGGAACACGCAGGCATCTTCACATCTGGGCATCCTCTTGCTCAGCTGAGCTGTGGATCAGAATGCTTCATCCTCTAACCTGCCACCCAACCTGTACAGCATTCTCTGCCCTAGCTTGGGGTGAGAGACCGATTGGATGGGTGTTCAAAGTGAAGGAAAAGATGCTGTGTCATACAGGGGAGATGAGGGAGATAGGGAGCCTGGGGTTCTTTATGCCTATACCATCTCTTTTAGGTTGCTTTCCCATACAGCTTCCTTTACAGCCTTCCATCCCCCACCATCTGAGGCCGGCTATTCAGTTGTACTCACTCATTCTGTTCCATTCATCCTGTCCATTCTCTTCCTAGAAGGTATCAGGAAATGTTCTCGATACTAGAAAGACACCAGTCTAGTGCCTGCTCACACAGGGATATAGCATAGTAATAGGCTGCTGGGCTCTTGCCCATTGCAGGGCCAAGAAACAACAGGTAGATACCAGACTAGCAGGCCTTCATCTGAATTATGAGTCTACATAACCTTCAAGGAATCTTGTGGCTTTCTGTCAAGCCCCTCACCCAACACACCTCAAGAGAAGCTGCTGTGTCAATGCCCTCATTTGTAAAATTGGAGGTTCACCCAGAATAACCTGAAATGTTGCTTTCTAGTTCTGACGTTTCTGCCAGAAGTACACTACACTTATACTTCTCTATTTTTCTCACTCCCCAAACAATGGGAAGCTGTTGCCTACACCTTTTCCCCTCGTGGTACATAATGCCTTCCCCATTTTAACAGTGGGACTGGTATTTGACAAAGATAAAATGAGTACCATCAGTTTAGCCCCACTTTTTTCTAGGCCTCTGAATTTCAACTCCGCAGGCCAATGTGTGTGCATGCTGACCATTGTGCTTTCCTGCTTGGTCTTAGTTCAGAACTCTTGAGAGTCTAACATAGCCTTGATCTTTCTTGACTTTTCAAACATCTGCATCCTGATATGCTTTTCCTTTTAGGCACAAACTTGCCCTTGGGTGACTTTTATGGCCCTGACACACAGAGAACTGTACTGTATTATGACAGCTGCCCCCTTCGTTGGTGATATTGTAGACTAGCACACAGCTGCAGTGTGAAGCCCCACTGTGTGCTAAGCCATGGGTGGGAAGTGGTGGGGGATTGTAAGGACAGTGCTGGTGTGAGTTGTGCATGGGAGCCATGGTTGAGGATTGTAAGGAACTGGACAGCCTTTATGACTGGAGCTATTGGCCCAGCGATCTGCCCCATGTATGTACTGAATTGCTCATTCAGAAAAGCAATTCCTTGGGTGGCCACTCACTGTCCCAGCAGTGAACACCAGCTGATGTTGGACAAACATAAGGACCATGATGAGGACTGGGGGATTCCTATGGACACCCTCACTCCCATCACCATAGCACTGGGTAGTCAGAGTTGTCCATGACTGGGGACAGGAAGTTAGGTTCTGGAGAAGGGTGTGGAGGGCCGGGGGACAGTTGAAAGCCCTAGAAGCCAGTGCCTTTTCCTGGCTAACACTTCCACATTACAGTGTATCTATCACGTAGGGAAGTCAGGATAGAAACTCAGGCAGAGCAGAAGCCCATAGGCAGGAGCCGATGCAGAGGCCATGGAGAGGTGATGCTTACTGGCTTGTTCCTCATGGCTTCCTCAGCCTGCTTTTTTACAGAGCGCAGGATCACCAGCCCAGGGGCGGAACTATCTTCAGTGGGTTGGACCCATCCGCATTACTCTTTAATTAAAAAAAAAAAAGGCCCATAAGCTTGTCTACAGGCCAACTGCTACCAATTACTCAGTTAAAGGTCCCTCTTCCCAGGTGACATTAATTTTTGTCAAGTTGACAAAGAACAGAAAAGGCAATCAGCACAATGGGCTCCTGTGCAATTCCAAGAGGCCCAGGACTTCTGCCCAGACAGCTCCCCTGTTTTCAGGTCCGGCTTCTGTCTCATTGTTCAGCAGCAATGTCGCTCAGAGAGATGTATATGACGGCGCCTAGTCTCCTTAAGAACTCTCAGGGAGTACCACCTCCTTGACTTTTCTGACTCTTAACAGTTACCTCAAAGTTTCTAAGCAACTACACCAGATGCCACAATTACCCAAGCACTCATACTACAGTAAAGGGCCTTTCGGAAGGAAAAATAGCAAACAGGCCTTCTTAGCACGTAATTATCATGATGGACATTCCTTGCTCCGGCTTGGCTTTTCATGTGAGTCCTGCTCACTCTGCTTTTCCTTTGTAGTAATGGTCCTCAGAGTCAGGCTGTATGCTTTTCTCCTAGAATATTAAATAAACATATGTCAAGATCATGTTTTCCATATTGTTTGGCACCCCCCCCCATCCTTTCCTAAGCTCCCTCCCCAGGGAAGCCTGTTTTCTCTGGACTCTTCCATAGCAAGGGTAAGTGAGACTGCTGGGAATAGCAGCTTCTCTTGAGGTGTGTTAGGTGAGGGGCCTGGCAGAAATTATTTAGTCAATTCTTGGAAGGAACAAAAGCAGTGATGTGTGTGTGTGAGACCTTCTCCATCCACCCCAGGCCTCCCTCCCTCCCACCCTCCCTCCCACCCTCCCTTCCTCCCCACACCACACTGCTGTTTGCTTAAACACTATTCTGAGTTTCTTCCTTCATGCTAAGGCTTGGGGGATAAGGATACTGCAAACTGTCTGGCGAGGCTGAAATCCATGAATTATATCCTACTTAGGAGTTTCCAAAGACGGCTTTGAGATAGATCCCTAGGGATAAGTAAGATCTGAAATCTGCCGGGTATTGTTTGTACACAGGCACACTGAGCAAAGCTGGCCAGATCCCTTAGGAGGAGGGAGAGAGGGCGGGCAGGGCACTCTCTAGGCTGGGGCTACATGTCCAACATGGAATGGGAGAAGCCTCTCCAGCATGGAGCCAAGAACCTCCTTCAGAACCTAGGTCTCCTAACCTGGGCGGGGTGATGAGTCTGTTCTATTTAATCCTATGGCCATGTTAGTAATGGTGGCTCTCCTAGGGCTCTAGGGGAAGCTAGAACTCTCTGTAGTATAGGTCCTAAAATTAAGATCTGATGCCCCAGGCTGCTCCTGGCACACCAGAAGTTCACTCATGTCTCACAGTATCCTCCCTTCTCCCACTTCTACATGGACCAATCACCCAGCCAAGCAGCCCTCCCTGGTCAGGTAGTGATGCAGGTACTCTGAGCCCTAAGGAATGGGTGTCAGTTTGTTGTTAGCTGCAGAACTGTCCATAGAAGGCAATCACATTGTCCTATGGGAATAGAAGATCACTCACCATTGTCCCATGACAAAGCCTGCCTCTTAGGGCCCCCTGTGTCCCATGTGTGTTATGCAGCATCCTTCTCCCCTGGGACTTGTGACTTATTAATCTCCTCCAGGTCTCATTTGTTTCGTGCTGGGTGTCATGTGTCAGGCTATCCCAGATGGGAATCCTGCCCTTGCAAAGAGCACAAACAGACAGCTTCAGAGTCAGCAGGGTGGAATTCAGCACTTCCACAAATAGGACCTATAACCTCAGGCTAGGACCTCCAGAGCCTCACTTTCTTCTCCTGCTAATGAGATGTTCATGAGGCCATGGGCATGGGAATAATGGGGGCTGTGAGCATCTCTGACATACAATAGTGGTAGCATCTCACAGTCCTGACCTAGGGGCCAGCAAAGGTCAGGAAGGCCTGTAGAAGGGCAGGTGCTCTTGCATGCTGAGCATCTCTGTACCTGTTCTCAGTCGGCCAAGTTTCCTCCCCTTCAAGACCAGCAGTCACTTTGACTTCCGCTGCTGAACAGCCAGAGACATCTCATCTGTGAGTTTGCCTGTCAAGCCTCCCAGCTTTTCCATCCAGGAGTTGATGGTCTGTAAACAACTGCCTCAATGCACAAGGGAGCACCCCATTTAAAGGCACCTGAGGGAGATGCCTTTTACAATGAGAATTATTGCCCTGCAATGTCTCTGCTTAGGACTTTGGAGTTTTGCTTAGCAAGTCCCTGAAAACAAAGATCATATACTCGAGGAAAAGCTAGGATTAGTGTTGATGAGACTCCCCCGGGTTCTCAGAGACAGACCGGGCCATGGATGCAGCTGGGCAGCTTCCCTTCCGTTCGTATGCTTGTTCAGTCACTATCAAGAGTGACATGGGAGAAATGGTGTCATGTGTTAGAAGGCGCCTCAGCCACTTTCTAAGTGTGTGACTCAGGACAGGCTTCTTCCCTTGTGATATGGGGTCAGTAATCCTTCCTTCAGTGCTGTGCTGATGCCCCAGCTCACCTTACGTGACTGTGTGGAATGTGCCAGCACAGGACTCTGAGCTGCCTGCCTCTTCAGCTGTGTGGGTGGATGCTGCTGTGAGCTGCACTGTCCAGGCAGGAAGGTGCAGGAGAAATGCTTTTAAGCTCCTTCTCTGGGGAGTGCTCAGCAGTCTCAGAGGAGCAAGTACCCAGGAAGACTGAGGGACTGCTGCTTTGGGCTTCACCACTGTCTTCTCGGTGCCCCCCCCCCATTGGCCCAATCCATCTTCTTTCCTTCCCGCTCCCTCTTTCTCCTCCCCCCCCCTTATCTCGATTCCTCTCTCCTTATCTATTCCCCTCTTGCTTTTTGGATACCTCATTTCAGCCTGAACCCCCGAAATCTGTGTCACAGGATTGGGAAGACCGATTTGGTGGCCTCTCCTGCCCCATCCTCCCATGAGCTGCATTGAATCACCTAAGGTCCTGTCCCATTTTGCCCTTGTCCCACAGTGGCCACCATTTGTACAAATGAACCTAGGAATGAACTCTGGGCCCCAGTCTGGGGGCCAGGGGATCAGAGTGGTAGGGGGCAGGCTCCCAGCCCCGCCCAGCCATCCTTGGAAAGAAGTTGATCCCTTGCTCAAATGACAAGATGGAAGAGACTGGGTAGAAGGGCTGTGCAGGGGGCCCGCACGCTGAGCGAGACTGCGCACCAGCTACTCTCTACTGTGGTGAGCCAGGCTAATTAGAGGGGCCTGCAGTCCCCGTGGTAATTTGTTTAAATGGAAGAAGTTGCTTCTCTCTCCTTTTTCTGTTCTCAGGAATTCCAGTTTTAGGCTCTGTCAGTCTCTAACCACCCTTGGCCCTCTGGGGAAGTGTTTGCTATGGAAATATGCAATTAATATTGCAGCGATCATAATTGCTAATTATTAAAACAATGCTACCCCCTTTTCCTGGCCTAGTTTCATGTTTAAAACCATTTAAATAACAGGGAGGATTTTTTTTAAAAAAAAAAAAAAGAAAAAAATGTTAAACACCAGAGCTGAATTTGTGAAGAGCCAAATAACGCGGTCCCTGGGCTGCCCAGGGTTTGTCCTGGCATTTGGAAGGAAAATATTCTCCTAAGCCCACCAGGCTGTCCTCTGAAGTCGTGTACCAGGCAGCAGTGATGGGAAAGGGGAATCTTTGTCTCTGGAAGCCATTTCCATGGTGACGCAAAGCTATTTATTTTTCCTTTCTTTGACTGATCTCCATAAGATTCCTAGATGCACGGACCTGCATGGCCCCAGCTGCCCACCCCCACCTCAGCCTAGCTTGCTTTCTCAGACTCTGGAAATACTTGCCTAGAGACAAACATTTTGGGGTTATTTTACCCTCTGGTGCAGTGGGGCCTGTCTCTGATGAACAAGTACAGTGATTCTTATTGGTTCTTTTAATAGGAAGACTGGCCAAGTCCCTCCTTGGTCAATACTCCAAGCATCCCATTTACAGAATGTCAACTCAAACCAAGTCTTTCACTGCCTCCTTCATACTTAGCTTATAGTGTTGAGCCCTAATCCTTAGCCTGTTGTGTGAGAGCTTCGGGATCCAGGCTCAGTCAGCTTGCTTGTTGTATCTGTCTGCATTGGTTTTGAACATTCCTTGTGTGTTTTCCCAGGTTCCCACTTGGTCAGTTTTACTCAGCACTGTGGGTTTTGGGCCTTGCTCTATCATTCTCTCCAGGATTTCCCTCTCCCCTCAGATCTCCCTGCCCTCTGAATCCTCCTAGTCAATATTGCATCCCTCTTAGGGCCTGACCGGTGGCTGTTGTGTATCAGATCCATTTTCACACGTGTCCTCCAGACCTACCTGAGTTCTTTGTGAGGATGTTGACTGATGCTGACCTCAGGCACCTGCCATTCCAGGCCTCGGCCCTATGCTTTGCTTGAAGCAGCAGCTCAGTGATGATTAAAGTCATGACAGATGCAATCTAGGAGACATGTTAGGAAAAGCGCATCACTGGAGCAGGATCTTACAGCATGCTGTGACAAAATACCACAGACTAGATGACCTCTGAGGACAAAGATTTCTCTGTATCAGTTCTGGAGGATGGAAGTGTGGGGGAAGGCGTTGTGGAGCCTTTACTCTCTGAGAACTCCAAGAGTGTTAAGGAGGTGGATATGATACGCCATGTTTTTAAAGCTCAAGTATTTTGGGAGATAAGGTCATGTTTTAAGGAGGGGAGGTCACAGGGCCCTCTGCTTTTTGACATGGGCAAGTGAAGTAATCATTCAGAGCCAAATTCTAATGAGATGATTTGAAGGTAACTGACTGTTCCAGTGTGGACATTAGAAGGGAAGAAGTTAGCAGGAGCAACTTTTAGACGTTATCCAATGAGACATTTGTTTTCAATAAAATGCACCATATCCCCTTCTTTGGAATGTTTACTATAATGATATTGGGAAGATGGAAAGATATTAAGCAACAAGGACACAGAAGATGGGCAAGAAAATAACAGTGCCCAGAGGACTTGAAGAAGGGTCTAGTGGGGATCAGTGGAGGCTAAGGACCATGCTTCTTCAGGTGGGAGGAAGTCACTCTCAGTCTACAGAAGATAATGGAGGGGAGTGGATGATAGTTCCATGGGACATCTGAGGGCCCTTTTTGAAGGTTAAAGAGAGGCATCTGGATACATGTAAGAAGTAGGTAAAAGCCTGTTAGAAGCAGCTGTATGTTAAGAAAGCTATCTCAGTCAGTAATGTATTTGCTTTGCAAGCCTAAGAACCTGAGCACTGTATCCGAAACCTGTGTGAGAAGAGACAGGCATTGTGATGGCACATGCTTACAATCCCAGTGCAGGGCAAGCAGAGAAAGGCAGGTCCCTGGGGTTCACTGGCCAGGCTGTCTAGCCTACTTAGTAAGTTTCCAGTTACTGAGAGGCTCCGTGTCAACGATGAAAAAAGTCAATTGGAGGCTGGAGAGATATGGTTTCACAGTTAAGAGCACTTTGCGATCCTTTCAGGGGATCCAGGTTTTTGTTCCCAGCACCCACATGTCTGCTTACAATTGTCTAAAACTCCAGTTCCAGGAGATCTGATGCCCTCCTCTGGCCTCTTCAGGCATCGTTCACATAGACAATACACAGACACATATGCAGGCAAACACTGGAACATATCAAATAAAAACAAACCTTAAAACAGGTGAATAGAACCAGAAAAATGATATTCTGTTGCCCTCTGGCTACTGCATGTACCTGCACATATGTGCACATGCACTCTCACACATATGAACACACACACACACACACACACACACACACAAAAGAAAAAAATTAAAAGAAAGCTAATTGAAATCCAGGTATGCTGCCCACCTGTTATCCCAGCACTTGGGAGGCAGAGGCAGAAGAATCCTGAGTCTCCAGATCAATCTGGAATACACAGCTTGATATCTCAAAAATCCCCAAATGTACAAATCATAAAAACTATGATAGCTTACATTAAAATGCCCTTATCAAACCCATTAACTACAATGAGTGTGCACTAATACAAATTATATAAAAATTAGGATCTTCATGCTCATCTATTCTCAACACAACTAGACATTCATTTCCCCTTGACCACTCTTTAGTTAAATACTTGGGTTTCTGGACTAAGGGGTTCAGTACTTGACACCAGGCAAGTGGAAGCTGAGACAAATAACCCAGCTGACTCAGGCTGGGCCCTAATATCCTCCTTTTACCTGAAAGCATACACATGTGGGGTGCTAATGCTCCCGGTAATTAGGTCCAGATGTGTGGGAGCAGCCTAAGGCTGTCATCTGTGCCTGCCCCTGAGTGAGGTACTGTGATGTGCCAACCAGACAGAGACTACTGCTTTCTCATGAAAAATGGGCTTGTTTGATATTCTGAGCTTGCTGGGACTGGGATGTGTTGTGCAAAGCCCATGGAGTGGGGGAAAGTGAGCCTTTTCTAGTGCTCAGCGCACATCTCCCTCCTGCCAGGTTTGCCAGTCAGAGTCCTGAGCTTTGACTTTTCAGTGAAACCTTCTCGGGGTCACTCCCACAGCGAGCAGCCTTTGAGCCCCTGTCTTGCGTCAGACCCTGCACTAGTGTGGCAGGAGATTGACCTTTTCCTGCAACTCACTATCCTCTGGAGGGCAGATCTTACCCTGGAAATCAGAGGAGTAATGATGGCCACATTACAGGGTGATGCAGATGAGGAAGAAGATGGTGGGCTAAGCAGGAGGCCTGGCCTACTATGCTGCTAAATGGAAGCCTCTTCAGGAATAGGCATCAAAGTAAAAGAGGTGTCATAAAAAAACAGGCAGCACCAAGCGGGGGTCCAAGCAGGTGTGAAGCCCTTCACCCCCAGCCTAGGGAACCGGTCAAGGTGGATTTTTTGTTTGTTTGTTTTATTTTTCTTTTATTTTCTTGTATGAAGAACTAAACCCAGGGTCTTATGAATGCTAGGCAAGTGTTCTACCTCTGAGCCACACTCCTAGTGAGGCATTTTAAGCGGGTAGACAATTGTGTCAATTATGTTAAGCAGGTAGAAAATGGAGTCAATATGAAGCAGGTAGACAATGGAGTTAAAGTGGGTAGAAAATGGGGTTAAGTAGGTTAGATAATGAGGTCAATGGTATTTAGCAAGTAGACAATGGGGTCAATGTTAAGCAGGTAGACAATGGAGGTATTAAGCAGGTAGATGATGGTGTCAATGATGTTAAGCAGGTTAGATGATGCTGTCAGTGTTGCTTCTGAAATCTCTACCTAAAGTAAGGGGGAAAGATGCTTTTGCTCTGGATAGAAAATGACATTAATCTCGATCAAGGCTCTATTCTACTTTGTCCATGTTCTCTAGCAAAGTTCTCTGTTGAAGTTTTTATTTTGGGAGGCTCTTGAGGGTACACTCAGTTCTTCACATGTCCTCTATGGAAACATGAGCTTGTTACACGGTGAATGCCATTTGCTCGGTTCACAGCTTTAGCTTCTACAAATGTTTAGAATAGGAAGGCCTGAAGAGCACCTGCAATCTTCCAGCCAACAAGGTAATTGGAGGTCTGGCACAGAAGATGTGATGTAGAGGGCTAGATTCTGAGATTCAGACATACTCTTAGTGATTTAGATGTCTCACAGGGTCATAGGAAGTCAACTGGGAGCTTCTGGAGCTGTAGAAGCTGAACACAGATGCTGTGCGTAAAGACTCAACATCTGTGGTTTCATGATTAGACAATGTCACTTCTGCCAGGATGAGACTTAACAAGACCTATCATTGCTTGTCATGGAGATGGGAGGTTATGGGGCATGGCCTGCTTTGACAGCTAGTTCCTAAAAGCTATCTGGTTTGGATTGTAGTGTCTCAGGCTTGAATATGGATGGAGTTTCTCATCAGAAGCAATTCTCCACACTAAGTTTTGGAAAGAACAATTAGCCCATGGCAGGAAGTTGGCTCGGAGATAGGGCTTAGGAGATAGAATAAATTTGGACCTGGCGTCTCATGCCAAGCCTGGCCTAATCCAGCCAGAATGGAAGTTCACACCTGACAGATAAAGAACACAGCCCCTTCCTGCTGCCCTGGCAGGATCTGTTCAGGAGACCTGTTACTCTCTTAGGGGCTGAGGTCCATCACAGCCCTAGCATGAGCCCTTGTTTGAACAGAGCTGGGGGTTCCTAGTCACTGCTGGTCTCTATGGTCCAGGCTGCCAGCATTCTGGCAGCAGGATGGTGTGGTTCTGGTGTGGTAGGACACAGGGGCCAGTGGACTGCTGGAACATGCTGGCTTGTAATTATATTTGTTGGCTCTCCATTTTGCTGAGGTACAGGTCATAGCCTGGATGTGTTAGAATATGCTATTTTCTGAGGCCACCTGTGTGACCAGCCTGGGGAGCAGAGGCTCTGTCTACCCCATCTACTATTGCTGGATGACACGGAGGAAAGTGACCCCACCTTCTCTTCCCTTGTTGATCAGAACCCATACACCTGATGCTGGGGTTGGCATTCTAAGCAGCCACCCTCCGATGAGTAAAAGTGACTGTGAATGTCCCTTCCAGCACCCAGGGTCCATTTTCTTCCTCACATAAAAGGAAATGAAATGAGCAAGCCTCTAATAAAACCTGAAAGGCTTAGGTGTAAGCCAGGAAGCAGGGCTGTGAATGCGAGTTGGCGGTCTCAGCTGGCTGGAGGTGTATCTATTCTATGTCAAGCAATTAGAAACAGGTTTCTATTAGCTTGGCGACTTTGTTCGCAGCCACCAGAGAAATGAAAGCTTTTCCAGCAGCACCCGCCAGCTCTTCTGGACCCTCAAATCGGTTACAAATGTTAAAGGGTTGTAAGTCTTTTGTCTGTGTGTTGAATATGCACAAGGGTTTTGCACAGTTGCTGGAACCTTAGCTATAATACTGATGTCAGATTGACAGGATAGATTTGTTCACTCAGCCAATCATTTATTCTCTCAACTGTGCATAATCACAAACAATGTGTGGCTGTGTGTGCACGGGTGAAGTCAGGTAGTTAAGGGATGAAGAAAGTAGACGGTAACAAATGTCATAGAATGTGAGGCAGGAGGATGATTTCCTGGGGCTCTGTGGATAAGGGGCTCCCTCATCCTAATGTTAGAAGATGAGCATGTGACAGAATGAGTTATGCAGGGACAAAAGATGGCACACGCCAAAGGACAGGTGTTGCCTAGGAGACAGCAAGGATGAGAGGTGATGTGAAGGGACAGATAAGGATGGATGGGGGCAATGTGGAGCCCCAAACACCAGTTCTCTTCAGCACATTTTATGTCTCACCTTGCTGTCATGTGGCCTGAGAATGGATCCCTGGCATCACATGAACTAAGTCCTCATGCTGTCCTGAAGTAGATAGACACTATGACTTCTCATCTCAAGCCTGAGAGTCCTGTTCAGTGCCCAGGTGACTGTGACACCCCCTGAAAAGCTGTGTGAAATCATGTTTGGAAGGCAATCTTCGCACCAAAGGTACACAGGATCCCAAGAGCCTGAGTTTAGCCAATGGCAGGATGAGTGTACCATTGGGTGTGTCTGGGCAGGGTCTAAGATGCTCTCTCTTGGGTGGAGATCCTTTTACATTGGCTGAACAAGGAGAACAAGAGAAGTCTGGATTTACCTGGCTCTTTCTGTCTTAGCCTGTGTCCTATAGTCCAGATATCTGCAAAGGGTGGATGATCCCGCAGGGCCTGAAAATAAGGCTGTCGAATGCAGCTGCCCATGTAGTATACTGCACAACTCTAGGGATGCCTTGTACATAAGAATGCATCTGGATCTATGAAGGCATCACACTAACATTCTTGAAGGGCAACCCTGTTCTGGGAGAGAAAGGCTCTGTTAGTTGAAGAGGAAATGTCCCCTTAAGAACATGCATGCCAAAGGGGTGACCGAGCAGATATCTACATATGACCCTTTCTCCTCAGAGCTGCTGTTGACACCTGGAAATCCTGGATCATGGATGGTCTGTTTCCAAGTTTCTCTGGAAGACTCCTGGCTTTGACCTGGGATTATCTCTTAGGGCACTTCTTCCACCTACAGAGGACAGCCAGGGGGAACCCCAGGTGTGGCCAGGGGAAGATGTAATGATAGGGTTTGGGGAGAACAGCAGATGGCCCTGCAAACTAGACAGTTAATCCAACCAAATTATGGCAACAGATGTTTGAAGATGTTTATATTCAAATTCAAACTGTTAGGTCTCTTGGAAACACCAACCAGAATGGGAAAGTTTGGGCTCTCTCTTAATTAAAGCAAAACAAAGCTAAATAATCATTTTTAAAATCCAAGGCCTGGCACCAAATTGTCAGAGATCATCTGCAGAGACCCTGACTGTCTGCAGGCCTGCAAGGCCAGCCATGGTAGAGCTGCTGTAGGGTAGAACCACTACAGAGCACAGCCCACACTATTGGGGGGCGGGGCGGTCAGCCACCCAGCAGGTGGGGTGAAGGATGGGAGCCCAGTAATGGTGTGTGGGATGCCCACCAGTGCTGGCCGGCCTGCCGTCGCTCAGCTCAGCATCGTCGAGAAGAGGGAGCATTATTGATGCTCTTGCCTCAGGGAGGGAGAGTCAGTAATGGATGGCGGATGGGGGATGAGCTTTGTCATCAAACAAGGACCCTGAAAGATGGTCGGCTGGAATGCTATCAGTCATGCCTTGATCAAGATGTAAGACTCTGAAGGTCTCTCTTCCCTTCCTCTCCATTCCCTCCTGAGCGAGAAGGCGCCAGGGCTAGCTGTTCCTCCCTAGCTCTCCTTCCTCCCTGCCTAGCTGGCTCACACGTCCTCCTCCGCATTTCCTGCACTCCTCCCATCCTGGCTGCCCCCTTCTTCTTTGTTCCGTGTCTTCCATTGTTCTCCCTTTTTCTCAGCTCCCCCCTTCTCCCAGTCTTCTTTACCCCCATTTCTGTGATGTCTAGCCTTCTCATCCTGGGGTCCCTCTACCTGGCTTTTGTATTTTTTTTTGTTTTTGCCCACGATCTGTGTCCTTATCCTTCCCAGTTCTGTCTGGCCCAATGCTGAGTGCAGAAGAGTTCAGTGTCAAATAAAGGTGATAAGTGAGAGGTTCTCTGCATCACTCCCCTCTCCACTGATGCTGTTAGAAAAGATCTGGAAGTGCTGGTATAGCTATAGGAACATGAACAAGCCCTTAGTATCCTTAGCCCCTCTACAGCTCTGGACCTCAGCTCTAAACAGTCTGAGCTGCTTGGACTGGCTCCCAGTAGCTCGCATTACTTCCTTCTAAGATTGCTTTCCACTGCCTTGGATGGCATACTCCCCAAAAGAACAGAGGCACCAAGAGCTGCCACCATCCCTTCCCCATGACGGGGGCTGTCTGAGCAAAACTGGGACACGACCACACTGCCTAGAGTTTTCCCCTTCTTCAGCCTCACCTTTCTCTGCATGTTGTCCCCAGATGCTGGGTCCCCTCTGGCCAGCCATCACCAGGTGAGCTCAGGTCTTTCCATCAGTCATTCTACTCAGATGCTAGCACATGAAACAATGTCAGAACATGGTGGAATTCCAGGTGTCATCCACCTGGAATTTGGGACAGGAGACCTTAATATCTTTGAAGTCACAAAATTTAGGATAATCACACTATAGAATAGGCTGATCTTTCTGAGTTGATATTGGACATAGAAACCATTAAGACAGACAAGACACCCCTGTCTAATTCCCAAGAGGTGTACAAGGCTCCAATATGCCAGGGTCAACGTGTATGCTGGGTCCCCCTTAGCACTCATTTGGAGGAATTCTCAGGTTTCACATGCATGCCACTAGGGTCTCACACCCTAAAAATTGCTTGTAGGCAATCCTTGCAAATCTCTGACAAAAGGAATGTTAGTTTTATTTTCCTTATAGGGAGACTAAGGTCTGACCTTCAGCTGCCTTGCCCTAATCCATCTATCTCACTTGATGAAAGAGCTGGAGTCTCCCCCAGACCATTTGTTCCAAAGGCCGTGCCTTCACATCCCACTCTAGCTTTGGAGTGGCCTCTTTCATGTAGGGGTGATACTGAGGTAGAGGAAAAAGTGCTAGGGGGTGGAGACACATTGTGAGTGTGTACTCTGGCATGGTCCTGGTGGCTTGTGCTTGCCTTGTCCGATCAGCCCACTGGGAACACAAGAGCACTTAGAATGAAAACATTCTTAGCACTGCAATTGGCCAACAGGTGTCCCCCCGCATGCCCACCTCCCTCGCCCAGAAAGCTGGCTGTTGAAGTCACCAGCACACTGATGATTCTCATCCACTGTGGGTAATACAGGTACGGAGCCATATGGGTGTAGGTAGGTTATAGCCTTTGCAAGAGAGCTCAAATAGCCAATATTTCAGGAAGTCCATTCTCTGGCAAAAAATACCAAGGTGAGGGAGTGGGATCAGAATGAAGGGTACCTGGCTTCCTGAGATAACAGGTGCATTAGGGATCCCCAAGGAACCACAAGGCTTGCTAATGTCTATACCTAATGCCTGATGGAGCAGCTGCCCAAGTCTCCTGGCCCCAGCTTATGAGAAGGAGCCAGGGTACTGGTGATTACAAAATCAATGCAGAGAAGTATGTGTTAGATTTAGTCAGGGGAGCCAAGGAAGGGGACTGGCCCCATGCCTACTGCCTCTCTACCTCATGGTATCCATTTTTCCAGACCTTGCAGGCTCTGGGCAGTCAGCTATGAGGTTGTATGGGTGCCTGCCTTGTGCCAAGCTTCCTGCCGCAGACCTGCCTCCCCAAGTGTCTACTCACATAAATGGGTTAAAACAGGTACAGGAAATGCCCCACTGGGCCAGACTATGTGGCCAGCATGGACAATGGCTGAAGGGTCCACTCAGGTATATGCTGGATTTACCCCAGCTGCTTCCTTTGCGTGAAATACCTACAGCCCCTCCCCAGCTGTGTATTCTTCCATTGAGTTCCATAGTCTCACTCATCCTTCCTTACACAGTTGCCTGTTATTCCCCTGCTCTCCCACTGCAAAGGGAGGCCCTTAGGTTTGAGTTCTGTGCCCCCAGCTCTATCATGGCGCACCATTATGGGTGAGAGAAATACCTGTGAATAGAGAAAGCGGCCATAGGTGAAGAGTTAGAGTGAGACACTGAGAGGGAGGTACAGCAAGGCAGGAGGCCAAGCTGGGGTCAGTGTGACCCCTGCAGGCCAAGAAAGGGGACTTTCCCACAAGCCCAAAATAGGACACAGTCACATTAGATATCCCGTGAGCTGTTGATTGTGAGGTCAAGGCTGAAGGAAGAAAGAGTGGGCTGAGCTGGAGATGCTGAGGTGAGAAGGGTGGGAAAGGGTAGCAGGTCCACACAGGAGAACTTCCTGCCCCATAGCTACGTGGAGACCTGGTGGAGTCAGGAAAGGAAAGGCACCCCTTGGGTAAGGAGAGGTGTGTACAGCTTTGCTTCCAAAATCGAAAATGCCCTGGAATCTCAAGTCTGATACCTGTGTTAGCCCTGGTCATCCACTCGGGGGGTATAAGACACCAAAGTGAGACAGAAGAATGTCTCAAAAGTGTCCTTGTTGCTGTCCTATAATCTCGGCCTTGGCTACTTAGCAATTTTGAAGCCAGTCTAGGCTATGTGAAATGCCATTTTAAAGAGAAAATGAAAATTAAAAAAAAAATCAGTCAAATGGCATTCATATCCTAATTCTCAAAACCTTTAAACCTGTGAGTATGTTAAGAGACTTGCTTGGCAGGTATATTTAGTTAAGGATCCCAAGGTGAGATATGACTCTGGGTTATCTGGTGTGGTTACAATGGAATCATGGGACATTTAAGGAGACCTCTGAAGGACCAAAGTCAGGTAATGCAGTGTAAAGGATGGAGATTGGGAGCCGAAGGAAGCACCTGGGAACTGAAGCTGAAGCTGGAAGATGTCTTATGCTGGGATCAACACCTCTAACACTTTAATTTTACTTCCTTTTGACTTATTTGGGATTTCTGGCTTCTGGAAATAATTGATTGATGCACACACTAAATTTGTAGTAACATATTATAGCAGTGACTGATACAGATACAGCTACAGAGAGAGTCAGTGATGCCGGTAGATGTCCAACTTCCCCCTTTTATCTGAAGCCACCTGGTATCATCATCATCATAACCATCATTTTCTTCTTCTTTAGATTTTTTATTTAAATTTTTTTACATACTCTACCACTGTCCCCCTCCCTTCCTTCTTCCCAGTCCTCCCTCAGCCTCCCCTGCCCGATCCTCCCATCCATTTCTCAGAAAGAGTAAGGACTTCCAGGGTGAGTCAATGCAGTCTGGCATATCCAGTTCAGTAAGGACAAATCTCCTCCCTCCAGTATCTAGACTCAGAAAGGTGTTCTTCTGTAGGAAACGGGCTCTAGGAAGACAGTTCATGCAAACTGGTGTCTTCTTTAGTCCCCTGGGCCTTCTGAAATCTACCTCACTGCAGAAACTGGCTGTGGCCTGGAAAAATCTTCCCATTGACTATTTGTGCTTATGGCATCCTTTCGATCCATATTCTTCTCTCTAGTGTCATTCTGCAACAATGCCTATCCACAACACACATTTTATTTGCCATTTCTTGGCATATGCGTGTCTTGGAACCAGGGTACCCTCATCGTGCAACTGACCCTGATTTGTCTTTCTGCATAGTATTGATCCTCCAGTGCTGTGTAATCACTCACTAGCCTGAGAACCCTACCATGTGGGAGCTTAGACTGTACTCACTACTGTGCCTTGCGAGGTACCAGACCCAGAGTGTGTGCTAACATACATTACTAGATGGCTGGCTGGGTGAGTATAGCAATAAGTGAATGGGGATGCATGAGTAGATGGATAAGTAGGTTACATGGGTAATGAGTAGACAAATGGGTGGATAATTGGATAGAAAGATGGAAATAGAGAGTGAATATATGGACAGGTAGGTCAGTAGACGGGTATTTCTGAAAACATCTCATGGCCTTCTGTTGACTACGGACTTGAGACTGAGTACTTTCCTATTCTCCCAACAGTTTCAGTGCTTTGGACATTTTCTTTCTTTTTTTCCCATAAAAAAAATTATCCTTTGTGAATTTCCCATCATGCACCCAATCCCACTCATTTCCCAGCCCTTCCATATCCACCCTCCATCCTTGTAACCTCTTCACAAAATAAAATAAAAAATAAAACAAAATACAAGTTTTGCTGTGGAAACTGTGGTGTATCACATGGTCTACCCTTTGTCCAAACAGCTTTCCTTGCAAAAGTTCATTGAAACAGGTAGTCAGTCTGGTTTGAGGCCTCTGGCTCTTGCTACAGCATGAAATGCTGGATGGACCCTTGCCAAGACTCCTCTTGGGAATTTTTCTGTTGCCCTGAATCATGGAGATTCTGCAGCTATGGTTCTGCAGGACCAGCCCCTTCTTGTGGACTGGTCATAGGTGGGGGTGGATTTAGGGATGAGTCAGCTCAAAGACCTGAATCTGGGCCTGGGTGGTGGTACCTGAGTTAGTCAGTCTGCCAACGCTCCCTGGATGACACCACCAGGACCAGATCTCTTGCACTGCCCCCCACCCCCACCCCACAGCCCCAGGCAAGGGACAAGGAAAGCTCTCTTGAGTTCCAAAGCTGGGGAAGGATGGGACCAATTCTTCTGTTCCCATGCTACCAGGGCCAGCTTTCCCAGGCTGCCCAGGTGAGGGGTGATGTTGATGCCAGTGAGGGGCGGGGCCGACTCTTCTCTGTGTGACAGCTGGTGAGGGTTGGAGCTAGCTCTCCCAGGTCATAGCTGGTACCACTGTAGTAGTGGGGTCTCGGGTCCCGGGCAGCCAGAGATCCGGAGACCCACAGACCTGCCGCCCGGGACCGCTTAGCCGCCCACCGCCGCCCGGGTCCCCAGAAACGACTCAGACGCTTCTAGTAACTTCATGCTGTTTGGCCTATGGCTCAGGCACATTGCTAGCTAGCTCTTATATCTTAAATCAACCCATTTCTATTAATCTGTTGGCCACGTGGCCCGTGGCTCACCCGTGCCTCCTTACATGTTGCTCCTTGGGCGGCTTCCTGGATCTGTCTGACTCCACCCTGCTTCTCCTACCTAAGCTCTGATTTCTCCTCCCACTTCTTCTATGGTGCCTGCCATGACCCAAAACAGCTCCTTTATTTAAAGATTGAGATTCACAGCATACACAAACGCATTCCCACATCACTTCCCCCTTTCTCTCTAATCAAAAAGGAAGGTTTTAATTTTAACATAGCAAAATTACATATAACAAAATAGCTATGCGGTCCCGGGAGGCAGGTCTGTGGGTCTCCGGATCTCTGGCTGCCCGGGACCCGAGACCCCACTACAACATACCACCTGGTGGTCAATGAGGGATGAGGCTAGCTCAGGCACAGCCCTTGGATATCAACATATTCTGAGATGACAGTCCAGTCCACGAACATGGTCTGTGGTGGTAACACAGGCAGCTGAAATCAACACAAACCACTGCCTCCATAGGGCCACAGGCCCAGACATGATCCTCGGCATAGACATCACTATGGCCTTGGGTGGCAGTTCAGATCTCTTCACATCAGGCCATTCCTCACCACCATCGTGTCTCCAGTCTGGCCTCTCTTCATAGTGCACAAATGCTAGGCTTCTCTTTGTCTCTCCTCCACATACTTGCTCATCGTAATAGAAGTGTGCCAGGCCTATGACCTCTGGCTGCCTTCTGCCCTGGCCCTCACTGGCCTAAGCATTTTCTTGGTGCCAGAATTTTCCAACAATGCAGACATCACTATCCTTGCTTTGTGAGAAGAGAAACCAGATGTGTGGTAAGATGTGAGGCTTGCTGAAAGCCACAGAACCAGTGGGTAGTTGGACTGAGTTATCAAACCAAGAGTAGGTAGCTATGGAACTAGTCCATAGGCCTCAGGGAGGTTGCAAAGCTGGGCCATGGGAAATGGATTTAAAGCGTTCCAGGGTAGGTTGGGGGTGCTTTGGTTCAACAGTATATGTGAGGAGGGATCCCAGAGACTCCTGAAATCACATTTAGAGGATCTGTTTGCTTTGTGTGGGCTTTCAAATTTTTTCCATGTCCAGTCTTTCTCAATAACCAACATGTTCAGGGGTTCCATTCCCTGTCGATGAGCCCAGTCTGTGGCTCATTTCTGGTACTTTGGTCACATAGCCATGGAGTTTTATGTTTGAGGAGATATAAAATACCCTCGGTGCAGCACATCTTTTATTGACTCTTCAAATTGCCTTCTGTCATCTGAGGTGGGGGAATCATAAATTGTCAGCCTTATTAGTTTCTCTTCAGTGGGACCTGGGCAGAGGTGTGTGTGTGTGTGTGTGTGTGTGTGTGTGTGTGTGTGTGTGGAGAGAGAGAGAGAGAGAGAGAGAGAGAGAGAGAGAGAGAGAGAGAGAGAGAGATAAAGAGAGAAAAAAAGAAAGCTGAAAATAAGGGAGTGATCTTTACCCTACAGACTGATTATCCCTTTAGAGACGGTTAGCTGCCCCTGTCTTTGCCTGCTTGAGGAGGACAGACGGCCAGACTTTGCTGGCACTTGAATTTTCTGGAGTCCTTCTTAAGAATGACAGGGATCATGTAAAAGCACCTCTTTCCACATAAAATAGAAGCAAGGGACTAGACAAAGCATTTTGAATAATCACATTAAGGAAGTGGCAGAGACATGACTGGAACTCAGGTGTCCTGGCTGACAGTGCCTTTTCTAGAAAGATGTCAGGATATCATAGTGACAAAGCCCAACTTGAGCCAGAGAAACTGACTGCAAATCTTTGCTCTGCCACTGAGATTCTATGCAATTTTAATCAAGAAGCTAAAATCTCCTATGCTTTCATGTTTCAAAAAAATGTTTAGATGCATTTTATTTTATGTATCTGAGTGGTTTTGTCTGCATGCACATATTACACCACATGTGTACTTGGGGTTCATAAAGACCAGAAGAATTGCAGTTATGGAATTGGAGTTATGGATGGTTGAGAATCATCATGTGAATGCTGGGGATAGACCCCGGTCCAATGAAAGATCAACAAGTGTTCTTAACTGCAGAGTCTCTCCAATCCTGTTTTTTAATTTCTTAACTGATGATTTGTGAGCAATAAACTTATATTTTAAGGCTACTGTGAGGGGGTAGATAATGAAGTGCCCTGCAGAGTCATCTGCAGGGTCTCACACTGGAAAGCTGAGAAAGATTTTTTTCTGAGTGGACTGCAAGTAAATACTAAGTGGCTAAGTGTGAGCTGAGCCCTAAAAGGTGACATCAACAACTGTCCGAAGATCTCCACCTTCTTTCCCAGGCCTGTTTCTCCTAAAATATAGAGACCCGTAGTCTTTCCAAGCATTCCTGGATTTGTTGACATCAGACTCATCTGTACTGTCACTTGATTGCTGACCTCCTACATGTGTCCTTCCAACTTCTCCTTGTCATTAGATTTTCTAGTTGAGATGCCCCATACCTGGCTTGATGCCTGACTCTTGCCCAATCTGTGAGCTGCTCTCTGAGCCCAGCATTTCCTCCCCCCCCCCATCGGCTTTCCTCTTTGTACATTCTGCCTTCTCTCAAGCGTGGTTCAGTCCTGCAGTAGTCTTCCAACCTTCCCCCAAGCCACTGAGCTTCTCTAGTTTCAATTTAGGAGACCTCTCTGCTTCATTAGACACCGTCAGCCCCATCTCTCTCTTCTGCCTCGCAGGGCTGGCTGCTCTTCAGACAGGTACTCTTTAAATATCTGGATGGCATTCTTTAAGTGGAGAGGCATGGAGATGGCTGTGGGCAAGGAAGGCTTGGGCATAGCTCTGAACTTGCTCTACTTTGAGCCACATGTTCAGACCTCATGCAGGTACTGTTCCTCTGGTAAGCAGCCTGACCTTCTCAGAATGCTCCTTCAAGAGCCTCCACTGATGCCCCAAGATGGTCCCTAGACTCTTGACCCTCTCAAACACACTCCCCCATTAGGGAGCACTGGAAAATGATGCTTTCATTATTACACTGTGGTGACATTTCGTTCTCTGCGAATGTCTGCATGTGACTCCACCCTGGCCTCTGACACCTTATTTTGTCTTGCTTTCCCTTGAAATCTGGGGAAGCTCTGCTTCTCCTAGATGGTCCAAAACTGTTAGAAAACATTCCACATTTGACTTTTTGCTTCTCTTCCACTACATGCTTTCCCATGGACCCCAACCACTCCCAGGTATCAACTCACACCAAGTGCTATTCCTCAAATTGGTACCTTCAATGTAGACCCATGGATAGGCTTGGTTATCCAATTTCCTGCCAGAATCTCTTCTCAGGTGTCTTGGATTTGTCATACTTAACACAAACAGCCTGGTCTCTAGTTTGTGTATCTTCTTGGGGTCCCTCCAGAGGTCAGGAGACATGCTCAGTCCTATTTCTACCCTCCAGTACTCTATTGGCTTTTCAGCAAGTTTCTGACAGTAGAGCAATGGCTACAGTGAGCACAGGTTTACCTTTACCAGGTAAGCCAGGTAATTTACCAAGATTTGCTCCTTAGTAGGATTGGAACCTTAGCACACAGTAAGTGCTTCCGAAAGTTGTGACCCAGACACAAGGTGGGCTCTTGTGTACATTGGCAAAAGCCTAGAGCTTTGCCTAGCACTCACAGGATCTGTGGTCAAAGCAGGAATGGGGAGGTTGATGGCTGTCATCTCAAGCTCACTGAATGTGCCAGGAGATCTTGCTAATATCACAAAGTGGTATACAAGGAGGGCCTTGTGCCCTGGGAAGTCATAGGAAGCTTGGGTAGAGCTTAGAATGTGAAAGATGGATGGGAAATACAGCTCCTTTGTGAGGAGATGAACCGGGGTAGAGAAGAGGGTGCACTATGGCAGGCCGGGAAGAATGAATCTTCCAGAGGTAGTTTGGGGCATCACCAAGTTTGCCTTCTCTAAGGGGCCAGTTAGTGGGTGTAGATGTTTTATTAAAACTTCCCTACTCCCTGAGCAGTTACAAGAAGGGTCCTATTTGAGCCAGCTTATCTGGGTGGTAGCAGATAACAAACTGGGCCTTGGCAGCCTCTGGGTTCATTCATTGTCTTCACTTGTTTAACTGACCCCACAAGTTCCCAGATGACCTTCTTCCCTCCCATGCGCTGCTGCTCACTGTTCCAGAGCATTAAAAGGGTTTCAGAATGCTGAATGATTATTGATATCCTAATGAGTCTGCCATTAGCCTACAGACTACTTGGATATTTTTAAACTACTCAGATCAAATCTTGCAACATCCGCTGGTCCATTGCTATTGAGGCCCCACCATGCATAGACACAACGGAGCTGCATTATCAAACATTTAAGCCCTTAAACATTGTCCAACCTCTAAAATCTCCTCTTAGGACCTTGTGTTGGCACTGCCTGGCAGACACTAATCCCCATTAAGACCTCCCCACCTAGCCCCCACTTGGGGCCACGAGTGTGTTTTAGACCAAAGCACCAGCTTTCAGGCCCATTAAAGGATCAGGCTACAGCAAAGATGATTTCTCTTGGAAAGAGGTGGGCTCAGCGGCCAAATGTACCAACTGCTTGTGAGAAATGGGTACTGTTGAGAATAATTCTGTCTATGCCCATCTTTGTTTCTCAGGAAGCTTATTGCAGAAATATTGTTCTGTAGAGAAGCTGGATGGGTTTAGTCCAGTTAGGAGACAGGGTCTGCCTTTAGTGGCCCCAATGTCCCCTTGTTGTCTACCTTGTAGGAAAAATGATCATAACGCTCCCATATGGGTCCGTGGATAAGAGCGTTGCCGATTGGGGGTGTGGTCCAAGTTTCATCTCTGTGTGCAATGGTTCACCTGCAGTGACGTGTACACCGAAGATGACAGGCTGTGTCTAGTTCAGGGATCCAGGCTCAGAGACCTGAAGTACCAGTTTCCAGAGAGACTTCTGCAGTGTAGCTGTTCCCCTCGCTTCTGACTGCCTCTTGTTCCTTCTTCCTCAGTTGATTAAAAACCCGAGGAAAAGAAAGGGATTTTTCTTTTATTAGCGTATGCCAACTGTACAAAACGACAGGATTCTTTGTGACACTTCCATCAGTGCATATAACTTATCTTCACCCACTTTCTTGTGCCCTCTTCTACATCCCTCAACTCTCTAGCGTCTACTTTCAACTTTTAAAATAGCTAAGTGGCGAATACATTTGGCCTCTCATCAAATCCACAAACTTGCTCTGCAAGTTCTGGGGTTTATTGCCCACTAGGTTCTCCTCCAACTCCGTCTTCTTCCCTGAAGCACTTCTCTACTTCTACTCCAAAACCCAACCCTTCACTGCCTTTTCTCCTGGGCCCCAATTCTATATGAAACCTATAAGCGAACTCCAGTGAATAAGGCTTATGTAGCCATGGAAAAGCAACTTCAAGCACAACTTGGTAGACCCTTAGTGAATGCCCCCCCCCCCCTCACTGCCCCTCGGATAGTGGTGTGACCTTGCAAAGTCAAATAGCTACTGAACCCCCATGATGTTCACTGCAGAGAGAGTCTGAGGTGATGGGAAGTGGTGTGGGGAGCCGCATAGACAGGTGAAGCCAGAAAACTTACTGGTGACCATATGACTTGTGCTATGGTTTAGACTTTTCTCTCCACTGGCCCAAAGTTCTTACATCTTGTTCACTGACATCTCCACAGACTTTCCTGCCTACCTTTGTCTCTGTAGGATAGGATGGATTCTTTGGCTGTTGCTGTTCTTCCCCCCCCCCCCCCCAATTCCCATTGTGATACTGAGCTATTTGTGGAGTACAGCACCAGAGGGGGGGGAGGGAGGGAGGGAGAGAGAGAGAGAGAGAGAGAGAGAGAGAGAGAGAGAGAGAGAGAGAGAGAGAGAGAGAGAGAGAGAGAGAGAGAGAATAGGAGCTTAAGTGCATCCAGCACAGATGTGACAGAGCCAGGCCTTGGCTAGCCAAGGGTGTGGGCAATAACAGAGTGGTTGATCTGCCTGTTGGGAGTGGAAAACTGGCAGACCAGTGTCCCTCTCACAGTTCCAGCTTCCCACAGTTATGTTCATTGTGCGTTTGGATAGATGGGAAGCTGAGAGGGCTGATGTATTTATCTTAGCCAGGCCTGCCTTTGACCTCCATACAGCTAGGAGTTGGGTCTCTATGGCAGAGGAGGGACTGGGGATTAAAAGCGGCAAAATCCGTGTTTCATTCCTCGCTAGCAGCTTCTATGTAACCCTAGGTAAGGACAAGTTTCCAGGAAGGGGGCAGGGGGGAGTGTTCCCAGCTCCTGCTTCCTGCCAAGTTCTTGGGCATCATTTTTTACTGCTTGGGCCTTAAGCTGGAGCTGAGCTGGGGCTTATACCACACACCACCTAGCAGTGTGACATCTGTGAATGGATTTCTAATTACACATATAAATCAGCATGATTGGAAATTCTTGAAATTTTATTGGGAAGGAAATTTATAGTGATTAAAACCAATTAATTTGGTTCTCCTATTAATCCAGGCAGCAGGGTGGGGGCTGCTATGATCTTGTGTATCCTGAAAACCTTTGGGTGGGGTTGGCTCAACTTGGGAGCCACCGGGGGCATGTGCTCATTTTTCAGGTCACTGATATTCATCCCATGTTTTAAATTATACCCCTGCCCCTGGCCACATATCTTGTTTTGAGTCTAAAAATAGAGTTCTAGGCTTTCACTAAAGATTCAGAAACACTAAAAGTAATCTTTTTAATCAAAATAAAGAGCCCTTTTTAATTACTCAACCTCCCTCACAGTTGGAGGTAATAATTGTCGTGTGCTCTTAAGTAGGGCTGTTATTAGATTTCCCTGGGGCTCCTCTATTTTCTAGAAGTTTGCAATGCTGGCTGTTGGATGGCAAAGGAGATGTCAACTCTCATCTCTCTGGGCCCTTAATGTAGGAGAATCTTCTTGGTTCTATAGAAACAGGTGGGATCAGGAGCAAGTAGGTCTGTCTTGGAAGAGCCTTTTGGTGGTTTCACATTGCAGGTGAGATGAAGTTCAAATTCCTCCAGATGAGTCAGGGATCTCCAGAGACTCAGAACCAATTATATACACATGTACAGACATATGTATATATGTAAAGAGATCGTGTGTGTGTGTGTGTGTGTGTGTGTGTGTGTGTGTGTGTGTGTGTGTGTGTGTGTGTGTGTGTGTGTGTGTAGGTCAGAGGCCAACACCAGGTATCTTCACGATTGCTCTTTATCATATTGTCTCTTGCTGAACCTGGAGCTCACTGATTGGCTAGATTGGTTAGATAGATACATGCTGCCATGCTGCCATGTCCACCCTGCCCCCCAGAATGGATACTGAGGGGTTGTCCTCAGGTCCTAATACTTTCGTAGCAGGCTCTTTACCCATTGAGCCATCTCTCCTGCCTGGCAGAGACATTATTTGCAATTGGTTCATGTAGAGATAAAAATGGAGAAGTCCTATAGTCTGCTGGCTGCAAGCAAGTGGTTTTTCTAGCTCACTGGCTTGTAACTTTTCTAATGATGTCACCCTTTAATAGAGTTCTTCATGTTGGGGTGACTTCCAACCATAAAATCATCTCATTGATACTTCATAACTGTAAACTGTAATTTTGCTAGTATTGTGAATAGTAAATATCTGATATGTGATCCCCAACGGGTCACGACACACATTTTGAGAACCACCGACTGGCTTCTAGTGTTTGCTGTGAGAGCTGATGGTACAATTCTAACTCAAAGCTGAAAGCCTAAGTATCATTGTTGGCAGGACCAGCCTCCAGCAGCACAGGGCTCAAAAGAAAGCCACAGAGTTGGCGCAAACCTGAGCATGTTAGGGGAAAAAGAGGTACATGCTCTCTCTTGATTCCTTATTCTCTATTCCTCTGTATCTTTTTGTGTTCCTTCAATTGCATCCTTTTTTTTTTTTCAGCAATATAGGAATTACAGCGTGGTTATACTTTTTTTTAAGTGAATGATCACAATGAATACAAAACAAGTATTAAAAATCATGTTCTCCATACTTCTTACACGATTAAACATTTTACATATTACAGATGAAAAATTATCCCAAGAACCCACATACCTTCATTCCCAAGCAACTTATTAAAGATTAATTGTGTAGGAAAGCAAGATATTCTTCTCAGCGAGGTCTTTTTACTGCATTTATAAAAAGGGGCCAATTTCTTTATTACTTATCTTGAAGGGTAATTTTATAAGGAATAAACCACAAACCTAAACTTTAAAATATAAAAAAACAGTCAGCTCTATTTTAAATCTTTAGGGTGCACACCCACCCATCAACAGCTTTTTATGTCAGGAGACTGAAGGCAGAAATGGGCACAAAGAATTAGCCATCACCTTTGGTCGTCAATCAATCCTAGCAAAAGTGCACCAGCTAGTAATAATGGGGCTGCTTTGTTCTTGTTCCCCAACCTTTAAGAGTTTCTCAATCAACTATCTGTCTTTCTAAAACTTCACATTATCTTCTTGGGTTTTCACCTCAAAGATATTTGACAAAAACATCTTAGCCTAACTTTAAGTTATTTTCAATGCTTTGTTTAAGCTGTAATACACTCCAAAACCCGTGAGCACATCTCTCAACATTATGGTTAAAAGATTTTAAGCTAACTGGGTTAACTGTTACTCAACTGCTTTTCTTAATCACTAACCTAAGCCACAGTCTACATGGCTCCTCAATAGAAACTCATGTGTTATAGCAGTGTGACATTTCTTTGTTTATATTTGTAATCATCAAACCTCTGTTTAAACTAACCTTATTGTCATTTAGACAGTACAGCTTAGGAAAATATCATCTTCATAATAATCCACATGTAAAATTGCCCAGTAGAACAGGATATTTCCATGAGATAGACACACAACATTACAGGCAGTGAGGATCTCCCCATACCCATTCACACCATGCCAGATACCAGAAAAAGATAGCAGCAGCAATCATGTAAAAGCACAGAAGCAAGACATTCTGGGGTCTGTGATCTTGGGGCTTTGCCTATTGGAGATTCAGGGTTGGGGAGTTGCCTCCGAGTGGGCTGATATCTTGAACTTCAGTTGCCACCTATTGACAGGTCCAACAACACCTAAGAACCAAGAGGAATGAGAGTTCCAATCTTAGTTCAAAGTACAATAACAGGAATGAGAGTAGGAGAGGATGGTGGTCCAGCTCAGTTTTGAGCCCTCAGTGAATCGATGGATGTTAATCATGGTGAGGATGTATATTCTCTAGTCAGTATGCAGATTTGATAGTATTCTCTCCAAGAAACATTTGTGCAGACACACCCAGCAATAAAGTTTCACTGGGTGTGTGGGCATCCCTTATGCATTCAGTTGACACATAAAATTAACCATCGCAGCTTCACAACTAATGGCCTTTTTTATATCTAATATTCTCTTTAGAAAATTCCCACCAAAACTCCACCCAGGCTAGAAGAACTCCTTGACACCATTCATATCATTTCAGGAGGCAGAGAGGAGAGGGGTCAGACACATGTCCTGAGGCTGCCATGAGAAAACATCTCAAACTCGATAGTTTAAATGGCAAAAATATGTCGTCTAGAAGATGCAAGCCTTAAATAGAGGTGCCACTGGGGCCATGTTCCTTCAGAGACCTGGAGAATTCTTCCAGGGCTCTTATAGCTTCTGACATTTGCTGACAATCCTTGATGTGTAGGGCCTTAATCTAGTTGAGCATGGCTATCATGCAGCTTTCTCTCACGTGTCTCCATCTTCTTAAGTACCCCTTCCTTCCAGCTTCCTGCTCCTGCTATTCAGCAGCTCTCCTGTCCTGTTAGCCTACTATTGTGGCCTGTCTCTTCTCCAGGCTGGCAGTAGTTCCTGATACCTCACAAGTGAGACATTTTCTAAACCATCATGGTTTTTCAGGGTGCCAGCATCTCTGCCGTTCTTCCCTCCTAATTGACTGATTCTTCTCGCCGGTCCGTGATCCTTGGCAGTCCGCAGACTGGTTCAGTTTGGATCCTCAATAGATATAGACCTTTTGTCCTCACTCCAATTATATTCTTTTAGTAGGATGTGTGTGTTCATGGCTTGGACTCCTTTGTGTGTCTGCTCAGTTGGAACATTTTGATTAAAAAATCCATAAGCTAGGGCATATTTGGGCCATCCTCAACTCTTACATATACACACAAGTAGGCAGAAGCCTTGGAAGTCTCCAGACAGTTGTCTCAGTGCCAAAAGAAAAGAGCATCTTCATATTTAACCCCAGGCATTATAGGGAAGGGGGCTGGTCAGTTCTTGTGATGGCTTATGAGCTCCCAAGCCCAGTGACTCAGGAGCCTCTCCACTCCCTCATTGAGGGAATGTGAATAGGCCGCTTTCTATAGGAACTTGTGTACATGATCAAGATGTCAATGGACATGCTCGACCTGAAGGAGATAGGTACACAACATACACCCACTGCTGGTGAGTCAGATAAGGCTTCTTGAGGATCTGAGTTCAGCCTTGATCTCCTACTAATTGCATAGTATCTTACCATCTCATGCCTTCTTCAGTTGTAATGCATCTTTCATCAAGCCTGGAGGATGGGGCTTGTATATGAGAAGAAGAAGAAAGATCTGGCATTTTCTCAAGGCCTAGCTTCCCCCAGGCTTTGTGCTAGGTGCTTTGTATGTTATTTAAACTTTGCAATACCCTTAGGAGGTAGATATTATGTATTTACATATGATTTGTGTATGTTTTCAAAGTTTCCTGAGATATATACATAGAATTTTATTTTTCCAGATGGGCCCACTGAGGACATGGAAGTTTGATAATCTACCCAAGGTCCCTACAGGGACTTAGGTTCACTTTGGTTTCCAAGATAGTATTCTTTATGTAATTACCTACACATAGGTGGGTCTTGTGAGAACGGACAAGTTCAAGCTTCAAGGCAGAAGCCAGAAGTCCTGGGATCTCAAATGGCCTCTTAGGAAATATCAAGCCTATGGATCAGCTCCTCTGGACTCAAGTTTCCTCAAATAGGGAAACAAGTATTGTTTTAGAGTAACCTGCACATATTTTGTACCTTCATCTTTGAATCTCCATAAGAACAATGGGAGGAGATGATGCTGGAGATAAGTCCTGGCATGAACGCATTTAGCACATCTCAACAGCACAGGGACATACACCCTTGTGAGTTCACAGCCCTCATCTCCAGCATCCAACTTCCTCACCAGGTTTTTTTTTTTGTTTTGTTTTGTTTTGTTTTTTTTTGTTTTTTTTTTTTTGTTTTTTTTTTTTTTTCTGGACTTGCCCTCTGTAAAAAAGCACCCTCCTTTCTACTGATTGCACTGGTTCCCACCACCACCCACACTGTGCTTGCTTGTTTGATGGTTTTTCTAAAGTAACAAATATAATCACAAAATCATTTTTTGCAAAAATATTTCTGCATTGGATCATCATCATCTGTGCTGCTGGGAACTGAATCTAAACACTCACACGTGCTAAATAAGTGACCCTACCGCTGATAGCCCCAGCTCCAGGCTTTAATATTCCGTTCCCAGCATCCATTTATTTTTGACTGTTATCAAATCTTTTTTATCTTTATTAAAAATAGGTTTTTAAAAACATAATATATTCTGATTATGCTTTTCCCTTCTTTCCATTCTTTTCAGGTCCTCCCCACCTACCCTATAATCTGGATCCACACTCTTTCTGTCTCTTGTTAGAAAGCAAACGGGCATCTAGGAGATAATATTAAAATATAATACAATAAGGCAAATAAAAAAAAAACAAACAAATTGGGATATGACAAAATAGCCTAACAGGAAAAAAAAAGTAAGTCAAAGAAACACAGATAGATGCAGAGATACACACACTGACACACATAGACATCCCATAAAATCTCCAAACTGAAAGCCATGGTAACATTGAGACAACCTCCACCAATGCTGTTGAGCTTGTTTTGAGACCTACCCTTGAGAATGGTTTGCTTCTCCAGTGAGACCCTCTTGGAGAAACTAGTTTTTCATTTGCACGTGGTCATCAGTTAGAGTTAGCTTGCGGGTGAGGGATGGGGAAGCGTGCCCACTTCTCTCAGCTCTAGGACTCTGCCTGGTGCAGACCTGTTCAGACCCTGTACATGCTATCACAGCGTCTGCAAGTTCGTAAGTGTGCCAGCCCTGTTGTGTCTAGAGGCCTTGATTCCTTGGTGTCCTGCATCCACTCTAGTGCTTACACTCTTTCTGCCTCTTCTTCAGAGTTCCCTAAGCCCCAAGCACAGGAATTTGATGGAGATTATTCCTTTTAGGTCTGGTGCTTTAAGGTCTATCATTCTGTGTATTTTCTGGCTGTGGGTCTCTGTATTTATTCCAGAGGAAGCTTCTCTGATGATGGCTGAGCAAGACACTGATCTCTGAGTAGAGCAGATGTCATTAGGAGTCATTTTACTGCTATGTTCTTTTAGTAGACTTGTAGTGTTTGGTTTACCCTAAGTCCTGAGGCCTATATAGATGCCTCAGGTTCTTGGCTACACATCAGCACTGTGTATATTCCACCTCATGGAAAGGGCCTTAACTCAAATCACATATTGGTTGGCTATTCTCATAAGCTTTGTGCCACCATTGCGCCAGCGTATCCTGAAGGCAGGTCACTCTTATAGACTGAAGGGTTTGTAGCTGGGCTTGTGTTTATATTTCCGCTTTGACAGAGTGCAGAGTACTTTCAGTACCGTGAATACTAGTCCATAGGGGTGAAAGCTCTAGGGAGGCACCTGACTGACTTCTCCGTGTTCAGTGAGTTGTGTGTTTTTTCCAGCTAAAGGGCATTGCTATCAGTTCGTGGAGAGCAATCAATAACCTTGGCAATAACCTGGATTGTTTGGGGCTTTCCATGGAACCCCATTTGGCTAAGAACTCGATTAGATGTAACCAAATCCAAGTATTAGAAACTGTATTTGGTGATGAGAGATAGAGTCCAGTTAGGATTCTATCACCTTTGCTATTTGGCAATTTCATTTACATTGCCTTCATATGTATATATTACAGGAAGTATCTGCTCTTAAGTTTCCATACAACCCCTCAAATGGCCCTTAGTTTTATCTGTCCCTTTCTGCAGTCCCTCAATCAACCTCCTTTTCCCTTCTCCCTGTTTGATCCTCCCATTCCAGTTCCGCTTATCCATCCATAACTCATAACTGTTCTCTTAAATGGGTTACCCCCCCCCCCCACCAGTCCCTCAGACTCTCAGACTCTTCCTAACTTTTTCTTTGTTGTTTTGGGTTTTTTTTGTTGTTGTTGTTGTTGTTTTGTTTTTTTGTTTTTGCCCCCCCCCCATGGAGTTTCTCTATGTAGCCCTTGCTGCCCTGAACCTGATTTGTAGACCAGGCTGTCATTCAATTCACAGAGATCCACCTTCCTCTGCCTCCTGAGTACTGGGGCTAAAGGCACACACCACTATCGTCCAGCCTCTTGTCAATGACTTAACAGCTAACATTCACATATAACTGAATACACACCACGTTTGTCTTCCTGGTCTGAATGACTTCATTCAGGATGACTGTTTTCTAGTTCTATCCATCAATTTATGAATTCTACAGTTTCACCTTTTTTAGTGGCCGCATAATATTTCATTGTGTAAATGTACCTCATTTTCTTTATCTATTCATTTGTCTATTGATATCTAGGTTGTTCCCAATATCTGGCTATTATAAACAGAGCAGCAATGAACATGGCCGAGCAAGTGTTTGTAGTAGGATGAAGTGTTCTTTGGGTACATGCCCAAGAGAGGTTCAGCCAGATCCTGAAATAGATTGATTTCCATATTTCTGATGAACCACTACACTGGTTTTCATAATGACCGCACAAGTCTACACTCCCACCAGCAGACTTCACATCCTCACCAGTCTGAGCCATCATTTGGTATCAAATTTCTGATTTTTTTTTCCTTTCAGGAAGAATACCTCCTGCAGCTCCAATTTCACACAGCTTTTGTGTGTGTGGGGGGGGGGGAAGTGTACTGTATCACCTGCTTTCACTCTCCTGGCATTGCACTGGACTCTCTGAGTCATCAAATCAAAGCAGGATGGGGGCTTTAGCTTGAACTGCCTAAGAAAGTATTTGTTGGTCTTGAACCTGGGCAGTTGTGTGACAGGAGCAGGTATGGGATCCACGTATAACTGAGGAAAGAAATGGATTCCTGGAGGAGAGAATGCTGAGCTGAGCAGGCAAGATGGAAAGGCTAGATCTCAGCAGCTTGGATGAGACCTGAGTCCTGTGTCCTCCTTAAGGCAACTGATGTCCCTGGTTTCCATTGTTAGCTTTCTCCATTTGCTATGTGGAATTTCTTCCATGTGCACTAAAACACATCCAGTGGCTCTCCATCACCCGTGGGACACGTTGTGGCTCTCCATCACCCGTGGGACACGTCAGATTTCCTAATAAGCTAATAAGGTCCTTTGACACCTGGCTTTGATTTCCCCCCAAGCCTCGACTTTTCCTGATGATGCTTCACCTTTGATGCTCCAGCACAGCCAACACCTTCTAGTTCCCTCAACACCCTTTACCATTTGACGGCAATTGCTTTTAATTGTCCATCTCCTTTGGGAGCTTGCGAATGCCACAGGGAACAGGGTGTGTTTATTTTATTCCCTGCTCTAGCTTCAGACAGGATGCCTACATGTGGTTAATTCTAAATAAATATTTGTTAAACCTGCCAGAGGATGTGCATTGGTCATAGTGTGTGATGCTATCTTGTGTATTAGTTTATTCTTGGACTAAATCTCATCTAATTAATTCGTTAATTTGGTAACTATTTATTCAATATCTACTATATATCAGAAGCCAGTAGAGACAAAAACAGTCCTGAGCTCCAGTGTGTTTACAGTTACTGGAGAGAATAGCGTCAATTCTCATATATGAGATAATTTTTCTTCGTAAATGGGGTGTATGTGCTGTATAATGGTAGACTGAGAAGCATTTTGTGGGGATGTTCATAGACAGGGTGATGCCAGGGTAGCCACACCAGTACCCAACAATAATGACACAGAGTGACAGGTGACACATTAGCCACTATATAGTCATTATCTTCTTAATTCTCAGAACTACACATGAGATTATTATTTTTATATTCAGATGAATAAAAGAAGGAACACTGGAGCAAAATGCTTCTTCCAAGGCCACTCAGCAAGTGACTGACAGAAGCAGGGATTGTGTGCCAGATGGTTCGGATGGGAGAAAATTACAAGCAGTGGCAGGGTGCGTCCCACACAAAACTCAAATCTTTGTAATCTTTTTCTTTCTTTCCTTAATATTCTGTTTACCACAGATTTTAAATTTTCACTTGCACTTTTAAAACCATTGCATTAAATATGACTTTGCTGTTTGGTGCCTCTCTACTTTCCTAAGTGAGTATCATATTTACTCCACTTTCTGAGCGGAAGGCCCAGTGTTTTGGGGCAACTGCATCAGTACAAGCTGCCCCAGTTAGCTTCTCTGTTAACTGTTCTCTGTACTCTGGGTGTGTGCTGATTCTCAAGAGGAGCTGTAAGCAAAGAGATGATAACAACACCTAAAAAGAGGAAAGATGCCTTCTGGCTCACACTGTCAGAGAATTCAGGCCACGGTCACTTGACTCTGTGTTCCCCGGCCTGTGGGGAGGCAGAATGTCATGGAGTGCGAAGCTGTGGTAGCCAGGAACGGAAAGATGGCGGGATGAGGAACAAGATGGACTTTTCAAGAGCACATCCCAAATGGTTTCCTTCCTCCAGTCAGGACCAACCTCACAGTTTCTACAACATTTCAATAATGTTATCAATGTATTAATCCACTAGTAAAATATCAGTTATATTAGAGCCCTATGATTCAACGGCTTCTCCAAAATCATAGCTCTGAAGGCATAAAGCACATGGTTTGGTTTGTGGTGGTCGGGAGGAACAGAAGGGAACCCAGAGACTGAACCCTGTGGATCATAGCATAAGCCACAGCATAAACCAGTCACTGTCCAACTTAAATAGTACACAAAACATTTCTAAAGAAGTAGCACCAAATGCCCCTGCCCCAGGTCATGACATTATTTCATTGTAATTTATATATGGGCAGGCATAAAGAGCAATTTTATTTAAGCAGAAATTGATACTTACAGATAAAAACCTAACAACCTTCAAATTAATAACCATGTATGACAAGTGACATTGGCTTGTGTGTGACTCTGATGTGAGTGTGGCATTGACCTCCAGGACACTTTGGTGCAAAGGCTATATTTTATCCTCTATATCAATGGTCCATCATTTTTTTTTCAAGGTTTCTCCTCTACAAAACCCCTCCCTGCCCCCAATGTGTTCTTCACTTGGATGGCAGGAAATTCCTCACTTTTTTTTCTCTTTCCTTTTATTGATACAATGGTCTCAGGGGCAGCAGAGTGATCCAGCAAGATCCCCTAGCTACAAGAACTGATAAATACGATTTGAGGGGCTTCATGACTGATTAGAGGTGAGAGGCAGAGCATGCACAGGAGCATGGGAGAAGCTGCAGCAGTAAGGGTAGGACGATGGGAGAAAGAGGCATTTTAAACCTGTGGAGATATGTTAAGAGTCCTGTTGCTGTGACAACATGCTTGAGCGAATCACCTTCAAAAGAGTTTTAGACATTTCTGTCTCTGGTTGGCTCTCTCCATTCTGAGGCCATGTGGAGAGGCAGGATATAGTAGCAAGAGCCTGTGCCAGGACAGTTTATCCCCTCATGGTGGCCAACAAGGAGAGAGGCAAGCCATACTCCTAAAGGGATGTTTCCAGCAATCTTTTTCTCCAACGAGGCTCCACTTCTGGATCTCTCCACCGTCTCCCAATAATGCAATGAAATTATGAGTCTGTTAGTTGATTAATTTCTATAGGTGAAGTCAGAGCTCCTATAATCCAGTCACGTCCTGGGCCTATCAAGTAGCAGCAAACCCTGTAACATATGAACCCTTGTGGGGATACTTCATGTCTAGACACAACAGTCTCTGAGGCAGAGAGAAAAGAGCACACTTAGTACAGATGTCTAGAACCCAGAGGGGCCTTCTCCTTAGAGGTCAGTTATAGGCAACACTGGGTGTGTGCTGATTCTCAACAGGAACAATGGCTAAGGGGGAGGGGGAAGTACATATTACAGAAGGGATTTATTAGGGATTGACTGCACACTGGAGTAGCTGAACTTCCAGAGGCAGCTTGGTCCACAAAGCCTCAGCAGTCCCAGGCTGACCTAAATGTCTGGAGGATTCTGGGGGTGGCTCTGGCCTTCAACACATGTTGGAAAGCTGAGAAAGTTGAGTTTCAATGTCAGATGGCTGCACCAGTATTGGCAGCAGAGTAGATGCCAGCACAAATAAGGGGTGATGGCAGGTAGACAAAAAGCAACATCTTTTCGCTAAGACTTCTCTCTTGCTCTTTCTCTCGTTCTCCTTTCTTCCTTCCTTTCCTTATTAAATATTTACTGTGCTCCAGACACACAATAAATGCTTTTCTGGTCTCAGTTTTTTTTTCAGCCAGATCATTGAGTTCCACTTTTCTGACCATTTTACAGATGGGAAAACTGAGATTTAGAGCTGTGAAGTAAGCCACCTCAGTTAGTAAGAACAAGGACTTCGAAGGAGTAGATGAACTCCAGGAGCCTGCTCTCTCTCTCTCTCTCTCTCTCTCTCTCTCTCTCTCTCTCTCTCTCTCTCTCTCTGTGTGTGTGTGTGTGTGTGTGTGTGTGTGTGTGTGTACGTGCATTGCATGCAGGTCAGCACTATATGTCTTCCTCAATAGCTCTTCATATTTTCGCCTTTTGAGACAGTGTCTGTTATTGATCCTGGAGCCCACTAAGTAGCTGGGCTGGGCTAGCTAGCCAATAAACTCCAGAGATCCTCCTGTTCCTGCTGGCTAGTGTTGTGGTTACAGACCTGAGATCATGAGCCCACCATTTTTTTTTTTTTTTTTTTTTTTAAGAAAACGTGGGTTCTAGGGATTGAACTTGGGTCCTCATACTTGGGGCAGACATAACTGACTGAGCCATCTTCCCAGCCCAGTCTTTCTTCCAGGCTTCAGTATCATGAACTGTACTAGGAGAGATAGCCTCTCACTTCACAGTTACAGTGCATTCTAGGCTGAGTGAGGACCTTGTGGTCACTCTGGTTACACCAGATCACCTTGAGGAGCGCCTCTGGGATGGTTGAGTGGTTTCTGCAGGCTTTTAAAAGCTGGCTGCTTTGGGAGAAGCTTGGCTTGCTGGAGTTAGCATATGGTGCCATCTGAAAGTGATTGCTAAGTAATCACTGGAGAGGAGGGTAGCAACAGGTATCTGAAGTTGCCTCTGGACCATGTTGTGATGGGCTGACCTGTCATTTTCCAAGAACTTCGGAGCCTTTATGCATCAGCCTCCAACCTAGGGAGGCTGCAGTGTTAATCTCAGAGAAGAAATTGATTCTGCCTCCAGGTTTTCTCCTGCTGACCCAGCCATCCAGGGGCTTCCCATTTGCATTTCTATCACCACCTTGCTAAGCCTGATTAAGTTCCTGGAATTATCTGACCACCTCCATGGGTTTCAAAGCTACCTCCAGCTTCTTATTATTTCTAATCAAACTTTGTTTTGGAAACAGCCATGCATCCCTTTGAATCTCTAAAGACTTTCTTTTCTTCCTTTATATGGTTTTAGGGAAATGGTTAAATTTTCTTCCCAACAGCAACGTGTGTGTTTTCATCTGCATCTTCTCCAAATGTGCGGGACCTTGATGCACATTCGCCTCGCCCTTCTGGCATCAGATGAAGGAAAGTAGGTGTCAGAGAGAAATGTCTGGAATGTAGACTTGAAATCTCTGAAGCTGTGCCCTTTGGATTTGAGGCTAGAAAGCAAAAATTCTCATGAGTTTGAAGCCCCCCCCCCCCCCCCCCCCGCCCCAACTCACAGGAAGCTGTATCTGATTTTTTCTACCGGAGGACTCCATTTTGGTATTGTAGGGAAATGATTTCTCCTGCTTTCCTGCCATGGCTTATTTTTCTGTGTCAGTTTTTGGGTAGAATTCATGTTCCAGGAAAACATTCCAGGTTTAAGTGGTAGAGTCATGCTTCCTTTGAGACTTCTGGAAACTTCTGAAATGTTCTGTTCACCTGCCTCAGTGAGCTCTACCTGTCTAGCCTGTCTATGCTCCTCATTGTAAGATGAGCTTGCTGGTAAGAAGTTATGTGCTAGGGGTAGGGGTGGTGTGCATGTGTGTGGAGGGGGGGAGAGAAAGAGAGAGAAGGGAGAGAGGGAGGAGAGAGAGGGGAGAGAGAGAGAGACAGTGCAATGATCTTTTTTAAAGAGCAGAGTACATCTTACACAAATCTGATAATCATCTCAAACATTCTGGGCTCTGTCATTTACATGCCCTAACCTAGGCTTCCTTCTATATCAAGGCAGAAATAAGGGCTTGTCAGGACTTAACGGCTTAGGGATGGAAAACTTGGTCGGATTCTGCCCAAATCCTATCCGATTTTCTTCTCATAAACCTTTAATCAGCATCAGTGGTGCACGTGAGCTCCTGTGCGCATGCACGCGTGCACACACACACACACACACACACACACACACACACACACACACACACACACACTCTGCTCCTCTCATCTTGGTCAAGTCATGGAGAAGCAGAAGCTGCTTGGGACCCAGAAAGCTTAGATACAGTCAGGGAGATTGATCCTAAATACCTACCACTGGGTCTTTCTTTTCCCTTGTGCCAAAAGTCAGGAGGTTCTGAGTTTCACAAGTTTACCTGTTTGGGGTGGAAAGGGATGTTGGGGAATGAACTCCCTGCTCCCTAGAGGGCTACCTAGGTCATCCTCATCTTTAGGATGAAGATGTGAGGTCAAGGGAAATGCAGGGGATAAAGCAGGGGATCCAAATGAAGGGGATATCCTGTTCTAGCTCTCCATTGACCCTGGGAGCTCAAATATGGACCTTGGAGTGAAGGCTTGGGGCCATCAAGAGGCCAGAAGGAATTATGGACTGGAGGCAATATGGTAGTCACTTCATTTCTCTGTGCTGGTTGATTGGTCTGCTGAGGCCTGCTGTGCACCAGGCACCAGGCCAGGGAGGAGCTGCTTGGGGGTGGGCGGGGCTTGAGGTTTGGATGTAATAAGAGGGCAGAGGTTCAGAATTGAACAGTAAGGACTAGGTTTTCAATCCTAGCACACGATCAAGTCCATACACACATGCTCTTCTGCTGTTCTCCATGTACTCAAACTTCCTACACAGCCTTAGAGCAAGTGCTGGGGAGCAATGTGGGTTGTTAGCCCCCCCCCCCCACTCCCTCCCTCCTTCCATCTCTCTTTTAATAAAATGGAAACTGGTTACATCATATCCCAGACTGCAGAACTGTACAAAATCCTCTTATAATAATACATTACGGTCTTAAAGTTTCCCCTGTGGCTGCCACCTAATTTTCCTCTCTCCATATCTTTTTCTCCCCGCCCTAGTCCTGGTCCTTCCTCAGCTCTCTGAGAGAGTCCACCAGTCCCATTCATACTTTAGTTTTCACATTGCTTTTCACATTGCCTAGGTGACTAGCCTCTCTCTGCTTGTGCATTCCTTTGAACACTCCCCATAAAAGGGGTAGAGGAGAAGAACAAAGCAGGCCAAGCCATTAAGGTCCAGAAGGTCCTGAAATTGACTGAAGGCTTGGCAGCAACTGATAAGGGCCAGCCACTCCTCAGATCTGATATATTGACACTGTGTAGGGACCCAGGCTTGTATTTTTTATTATAATAAAAGAAAAAAAGATAGGGTTTTTTTGGTGGTTTGTTATTTTAAAATATTGATAAGGAATCCAACTCTATAAAGAAACCCTGCATGTGCCAAGCGTTACACCGTGGGCCCACTTTGCTCCTGGGGAAGCTTTCTTGCTCCCTTGCTGTGTCTTTGAGTGTTTACACCTCTCTAGGCTTCTTGGGTTCCAGTTTGGTTGGCTTCTCCCTGCACCTGTAAACTGAATGTTATCAGTGAATCCTTATGTGTGGTTCTTGTCATTTAGTGAGCTGTTCTTGGCTGTGGCTATGTCAGAGGGACTATCCTGGACACTGGATATCGTGTAAGAAGCCAAGCGTCAAGTGTCAGGTTACCTCTTTTCAAGTTCTTGGTCAGTGGAGTCCCATAGATCCTCCCAAAAATTTGATGGTCTGACTCTGTTGCTAAAGGTATCACATACTTAGGTCATGGAGAAAACAAGCTGTTACCATCTTGGAAGCTTTGTTCCTATAAACTAACTTTCATAGAGCTAGCAGGGAATAGGCACACTACCCGACACTTTACCAACAGTTTTATCCAGCTGTGAGCTCTGTCAGCTGCAATAATAAAGTCTAATCAGGGCAGAATCTATAGGGGACAGTTTATACTCAGAACATAACGTACTTATTTACTCCATCCATCCATCCATCTCTCTATCATTTATCTATGTATCTACTATCTACCCATTCCTTTCCTTCCTTTACTTATAAAGAGATTTTGAGACATTGGCTTATATTATTTTAGAGGCTGGCAAGTCTAAAATATGAAAGCTGGCTAACATACTGAAAATTCTAGTAGAAGCTGACTGATGTTTAAGGGCAATATAGGGCCATAGTTTCTTTTCGCTTGGGGATCTCAGAGCTTTCTCTGAAAGTCTGCAGCTGATTGGATGAGACTTGTCCACATAATGGAGGAGAATTTGTTCCCTTAGTCTATTGTGCTCAATGTTAACCACATCTAAAAATGTGGTCTGCACAGCAACATCTAGACACATTTGACAGAACAGCCGGATCCCAGACAGCCTAGCCAAGGTGACACATAGCAGTAGAAGTGGACACAAACATTTTAGAAAAAAAAAGTTCAAGTTAAAAGAAGAAAATCAGCACAGGTGACTTTATAGTGACAACCACGTTTCACCTTCCTTCATCATTTTACTTCTCCATCATCCTATC
This sequence comes from Phyllotis vaccarum, assembly GCA_033318265.1. NCBI lineage: Eukaryota > Metazoa > Chordata > Mammalia > Rodentia > Cricetidae > Phyllotis > Phyllotis vaccarum. The sequence goes on along the minus strand of JARWLC010000009.1, from coordinate 12,848,055 downwards.
TGATTTGTTGAGACTGGGTCTTACTATGCAGCCATGATACTGTGTAGACCAGGTTATGAGATTCATGTGTTTCTCCTCTTGAATGTCAGGACAAAATATGTATGTTACCATGGCCAGCTAATTCTCCACCATTATGCAAATAGCTCAGCTACCTGGGAACTGAAGACTTGGGAAAGTTGTCACTGAAGATAACACAGAAGTTGGAGAGATATCTCAATGGTTAAGAGTACTGGTTGCTCTTCCAAAGGACGTGGGTTTAATTCCCAGCACCTGAATGGCAGCTCACAACCATCTGTAACTCCAGTTCCAGATCTGATGCTGTCTTCTGGCCTCTAGTTTCCCCAGACATACAAATGGACAAATGGTTTAACACAGGTTTAACACCAATAGACATAAAATAGAACTTAAGTTTAGAAAAGAAAAAAATAGCAAACACAAATGATCTCAGCTAGACAAATGGTTTCTGATAGTTGCCTCTGAGAATAGAGAGAACTAGTTCACTGGAATGAAAATATTTTAGTGTCACTGTGCCCAAGCATTTGGATCAACATTACTTATCCCAAAGGATGTAGCCGTAGATGGAGCTTTAACATGTGTGATGGTTAATTTTAGGTGTCAACTTGATTGGGTTAAAATGGGAAAACATCATTTTCAGATGATCTGTAAGATCATGTCAGAGACTGATCTTATAACTGATCTTATAGTGGGATGGGTAGGAAAGATCTGCCCAGTGTGGGTGGCTGCCATTTAGGAGGAGGGGGAGAGGGCCTGAGGGACCAAAGGATTTCTCTTCTGAAGCTTGAACACTTCCTTCCTGCCCTTGAACATCAGAATTCCAAGCTTTCTGGTCTTTGAATTCAGGGCTTACACTACCATGTCCAAGCTCTTATGCCATTATCTGTGCATTGAGAGTGAAATCATTGGCTTCCTCATTTTGCTTAGAGAAGCATGTATAGATTCTGTCCCTTGTGGCCACCATAGAATTGAGATTCAAAAACCTATACCTAAAATTTTTCTGAAGCCAAAGGAGCCTGCGACTGATAGAAGAATTATAGTAGGCAATATCTTAGCATATCCTGAGTGAGAGAGTCTTTACAACTTTTCAAATATGGTCGCTAACTCTGAGTGTCTTTCTAAGTACAGAGATGCTTGGAGAGATGTCAGCACTGGCTTCTTGATGTGCAGGATTCCATTTTGAGAGAGAGAGAGAGAGAGAGAGAGAGAGAGAGAGAGAGAGAGAGAGAGAGAGAGAGAGAGAGAGAGAGAGAGAGAGAGAGAGATTCCCCTACCGATAAAAAAACAATGGCATTAATTCTTGGCCTGATGAAGAGTGGAAAGCTTTGCTTCTGGGAACCCAGGCACAGCCCTCTGGCTTTCCTGGGAGTTTTTTCTGTGTTAAAATGCATTGGCTGTGAGTCAGCAGTTCCCTCGAAGCAGGGGGCTCTGTGCCCAAGTTCCTTGGCCTCATTTCCTACCCAGGACCCTGATGACTGGCAGTCAACAGTGAATGACAAGCCTTCCAAATAAGGGAGGGGATGTGGCAGAGTGAAACAAGCCCTGACTTGGAAACAAAACCCTTAGTTTTGGGGCCATATGAATAGCATCCAGCCACATCCAGAGAATGTGTCCAGAAAGTGCATCTCTGGGCAGGGAAGAGAAGCTTGAACATTCCTAGGAAAGCAGAGTCCAGTGGTGAGGCCATCAATGCCAAGAAGGGACTAGTCAGAGCTCCTGGCTGTTTTTGAGATGTGAATTGCCATTTTGTCTTTAGAACCAGATAGATGCACCCTTTGGACATGAGCAACTATGAATTTGCTCCAATTTCTTGGCTGAAAGTTTTAAGAGCAGGGTCCCAGTTCCATTTCCCTACCAACCTGCTGTGAGAATCCAGGCAGATTGTGTGTGCTCACCAAGCTCATATTTCTTCATATGCAAATGGAGGGATGGACCTATGAAGTCACAGGTTCATCCATCTCTATTGTGGAAAGTTATTTCTTCTGTGCATTTTAATCACTACAAACTTACTTTCGCTTGTATGATCTATATAATATCACATATGAGATGCAAACAAGGCCATTTTGTTGAAAGGCTTCCTTTGAATGAGGTATGTCTGCATTTGAGGCTTTAAGCTCCTAGATACATACTCTCAATCCTACACTCTTCTATGCAACCCAAAATGTAGCTATGGCTTGAAGTCAAAAGAGTCATTGCTGGCTTGGGATTAGTCAAACTATGGGAATGTCACTGGGAACAAAGATGTCTACTTACATTGGATTTTTTGACCATTTGCTAAAAGCTTTTGACATCTTATTCAACTTTAGGATGTGTGTATGTATGTGTATGAAGTGTCATGAATTCGGTTTTTAAATTCTAGCTTTAATAATTAAAAAACATGGTAAAGATAGCAGAGACCCATTCTTCCCCCGTCCTCCCTGTGTTAACACCCGGCAGACTGAGCTGCTTTTATCCAAACTGAGAGGTTAACATCTGCACAAAAATATTAACAATAATGATGAGCTTTATTTAGATTCCCTAGTTCTCCCAAGACATGGTTTTCTGTTCACACTAACTCCTATGTCATTTTCATGCTGTCAGCAATGTGTGGTATTGACAGGGTTTGCAACTGGTGACATAAGCCTTGGCCACTTGATTCAGTGGTGTCTGACCTGTTTCTCCACCATGGAGTTACTATTTTTGATTTTCATTGGTCAGGAGTGTGCCTATTTTTATCCTTTAAGTATATTGTATATTTCTCCTAGAGCCAGGCCCTAGTAACTTCCTCCCCGAGTCCCTACTTGAGTCTTAAATGACATAATTATACACAATACTTTGGGGCTGTGGTGGGTTTTAAAAAGCAACAGGTTATATGTAGGTGGGTCTCTAGCTGAAGTTCTTAGAGGCCAGAGAACGGGTTAGAACAGAGGATGGAGAGTTAAGAGTCAGGTGGCAAAATGGTGCCTGGCTGGAATGGAGAAGCAGGCCAATGGGGAGCTGTGAGGAAGACCAATGTAGGTGAATTAGGAGGAAAGGAGACTATATGTGGATGGTGGTCTCTTATACTCCGTTTCATCTAATTGCCTCCTGGAGGCACTCCCTGAAGCTGGGGACATGGTTTGTGGCCATGAAGAGCCAGTAGAATGACTGGTTTGCTAGGCTCTCAGACCATGGCTTTCCTTTTATGGTTAGTATCCTGACTGTAGATAGACAAGAAGCTCCATGAATTGTCAGGGGTATATTTAGGTGTGTATTCCTATCTGGTCACATTTTTGGGGAGTCTAAAATTGTCATTAACTACTATCAATCAGAAGGCAATCTCTTATCTATTGCAAGCTAGGGGCCTGGGGCAGGCAGACTGTCCACATGCCTGCTGGGTACATGTCCTCAAGCTGCCCCACTCTGTTCATTAGGGGTCTGCTATAGAGCTATTGTTCCAAGGGGAGGGCTCTGGGTCACTCTGCTGCCTTCTTCAAGTCACAATGACTTTTAATAGGCAACATCTGACAGTGCGGGAGCCCCCTTGCAGCCCTGGGTGAAATTATGATAACAAGAGAAAAAAGCTATTACTGCCACCATGCTTTCATTATGCAAATGATATTGAGATAGACTCTGTGGATCGCCCCTGGCTATGCTATAATCTCCATGCAGTGATTATAATGTGTCAAACTTAGTCATTTTGATTATGACATGTTAATTACATGCCATCCTCATGTAGACACGAATGTTAGTCCCAGTAAGAGAAAACACAAATTGGGGCCATTGTTAGCTGGGTAGTTGTGTGTACATTTTAACTTCTTCTTATTAATAGATTAAAAGATTTATAAGATATGTAATATTATTGTAAACTAATCAGATACTGTCTAGCTCCTCTGGCTCTAGTGAGAAAAGTCAGGGTTGGGGCTCACTTGTCCTCTGGAGTTGTTATGAAAATCAGGTTTCATGGGAAACAAGAGACTTGAAAGGTAGGATTTGGAAAGGACCTGAGCTGGGGTTGAAAGACGGAAAAGGTTACAGAATGAGATGTAGGGAAGACCTGGGGACTCCAGGATTACTGTGCACTAGAGAAAGGTAGACGAAAGTTTGGGCACCATTGACAAAGGTACATCCTCAAACCCACATCTTTCAGTGAAGAGAAGGTCCAGGTCACCCAGACAGTCTGAGAAAGAGCCGGAACATAACAACAGGGCCATGCCACTGTGGCAGAGCTGCCATTACCAGTGGGAATGTTGGTCTGGTCTTCAAGGGCAATGTCAGGTGACTGCTAGGTGAGCACCGAGAGAGAGATCTTTATACTTTCATGGGTCAGTTGAGTCTACAGCCCCTATAAGGGAGCCTGTGGTATCCTTTATTGGCTCTGCTTTCCTTGGTTTCTGACCTGCTAAGCTCATCCACCAGAACTCTTTGGCATCTCTTAAAATACTTTCTACTGTATTTCTCCAAGTAAACTTGAAACATTTATTTCTTTGGGCTTAAATGACATCTAAAATAACAATGAAAGTTGGTATTTATCTAGCATGTTTTTATTAATTTTTAAAACATGTTCTATTTGCCATTCCAAAGCAGCTCTGTGCATTATTATATTTAGCTTCACAGCAAGTCTATCAAATATACTTTATTAGTGTACCTAACTAACAGGAGAGAAAACTGAGGTGGAATCAGCTTCATCCAGAGTTGCCTCCAAAGCCCATCCTTTTCATTTTCAGAATGTACAGTCTGACTGGATAAACATGTTCTCTCGATTGTATTTGTCTCCAGAGAGACCCACATCATATGGTGTCCCCCAGGAAGCTTCCCCTGCTATATAAATATGTTCTGTCCTTAACAGAGACTTGAACCTACTGCTTGAGTGTAGGGCTTGTTTTGGTAATATAAATGACACTAACTTTGGAACTCACCCAATATGATGTGAGAAGATTTGACAAGGACCATGTTCGGCCTGAAGCTTGGCCATATACATTTCCCCTTCTCCCTTTTCTTGTGACCATCGAGACGTTTTGTCAGTGTGGGTTTCCAAAGAAAAAGGCTACCAGCTGCTGGCCCAGGTCAAGTAAGTTCAAAACCAATGGGATATAAATTGTTGTTGTTGTGTGCCACAGAGAGTCTGGGTTCGTTTATTTTTCCAGCATGACAGAATCTGTTCCTCAACTATTCCTAAAGAAATTCCTCCTGCAGCACCCTCTCCTGGATCTACCATGGCCAGCTGACTTGCCACACCTTTCTTTCTCTCTGACTACCATGTCAACGCCTTGAGGACAAACTGTGTGTTTATACTTGTTCACCTCCCTATTTTTAGAGCTACTTCTGCTTAGTAGATTCTTACTATGTGAGGGTCTGCTTAGTTCCTGATCATTGGTTTTTTTTTTTCTCTTCCAGCTGAGGATATCTCACCAAGAACCCAGGCCATGGGTTCTGATAGCTCTTTCCCTACCTCTCTCTACCCTCTTAGAACCAGTTTCTTCTAAAAGCTATTATCTGTGATTTTTTTCCCCCCTCTCTATCCATGTGCTGGGAACAGAGTGGGAAGTCTTGCCTTTGTATGCATCTCAGGGCTGGAGAATGGCTACTAAAGAGCCCAGCCACCAGGCCCATCCTTAAGTCCCATCAAGGTTCCTCCCGGTACCTCAGCCAGATCTACACACACTCCTATCTGCCTTGCCTCCAAATGACATAGACGTGGACCAAAGAAGCTTTTTTAGGTCTTACCCAATCCAAAAACCCAGAGTCTAGCTAGGGTATTTCTAGTAGAGAACTGACTGGCTTCAGGGGATGAGCTTTCTGTCACCGTTTTGGTGGCAGGACCAGAACTAGGGGGAGGCCAGTGAGAAGCAGGAGCTCATTGTTGGGGCTATTCAGACATTCCCTCTAACACTTATACCCACATCCCGGTTCCTCCCTCCCCTCTCCTAGTCTCAGTGCTATAAAGAGATAGTAGGAGGTGTGAGACTGTTATTTGAATAAATAAAGCAGAATAAATCAAGTGTGAACCAATGGGTGAATCTTGGCCTATAGGTTTGTCTGGTGTTGGTTTTCGGATTCTATAGCTTTCCATGAGAATGTGGTTATGTCAGTTTGCCTTCAGTTACTACCAGCCAGAATGTCACAGAGGCTAGTCTCATCTGAGTTTGTACAATAGGACATAACTCATGGCACTTTAAAGGAATTCTGTAGGGTAAGAGATAATGTAGATAAACCAGTTCAGGCATCCTATCTACTGTTGCTAGGAGTTTTAGCTGAAGTCACCCTTGTGGATTACTGGGTTTTCCCTGGCACCAAATTTCTCCCTAATCCCAAAATCCCCGCCCTCCCCATTGAGAAGTCTTGCCCAGCCTTTATGCAGAGGGAGGGGCTCCATCCTGTCTTCATGCTTTGTTAAAGTCTATGGGAGACCTGCCCCTTTCTCAATAGAGATAGAGGAGGAGTGAATGGGGAGGAGGGTGAATGGGAGTTGGGGGAGGGAACAGGAGCAGAGGAAGAAGGGGAAACTGTAGTTGGTGTGTAAAATAAATGAAAAAAAAGTTAATAAAATAATTCGAAAAGAGGTAAAGAGGAGGTTTGAAAACATCAGCCTCTGGACCCCAGGATGTTAGATACCTCCACCTCAGCAGGTTTCTAAGGGATGTTCCCTGGTCTGACAGAATGGGAATCTCACACAGAGAGCTCCTGACCCCCCACCACAGGTCACTGGTTCACATGGTGCTCTGTCCGGATACCCCATTGGAGGGCCACCTCTCCTCAGCAGGGCTCTGGCCCTGATCTGAGCTCTGTCTTCAGGGACTACTAACTCCTTCCCCTGCATTCAGTCGGCAGGAGAGAGGGACGCTCCCACTTTGTCTCTGTGCAAACACATCCACCCAGTGCCTGATAGCAAGTTAAGACAGGGTAAGGGACAAGGGGAGAAAAGTTAATTTAAGGGGGAAATTATCTCTGTTCGCTGCTAATGGAACCTGTAAATTAGGGCACTTAATTACCAAAGACCATTTGCTCATTTTGGAGGCTAATATTTACATTAGCAACTGCTTTGAAAACATGAAATCTGATGAATTGGCAAAACATTTTTACTCTTTCCCCCCCAAATTAATCAAATAAGCTATGATGCGACTATTTATAAGTCTAGTTAAGCACATCTCCCTAGTGGAGGAGCTCTTCTTCCAGCTCCCTCCCGTTCTGTGAGCCCTCACTGATGCTTTAGCTTCTCACCTAGATACTCAGTTCCAGAGGATCTCAGTGGGAAGGTGTGTGATCTATTTCTATATTTAATGACACATTTCATCAGAGCAGAACAAAGCATGGTACCACCCCTGTTGAAACTCTATTTCAGTGATAATCCCTTCCATTGTGTAACCCCTGGTGATTCCCAAGGTGCTTTTATGGAGAACAACTTCCCTCCAATTCGCCTGAAAGCCCCAGCTTCAAATTTCAGGGAGCGGGGACTGTCAATAGGGTTGTATGGAGCCCCTCCCCTTACAAGAACATGACTGTTAAGAAATTGTTAATCTGGGAGGATAAGAGGCCAATGGATAGACCCAGGAGGGACACCCAAGGCCGGCCATCTTCAGAGCAAAAGCCTCCCCTCCCCCCATCCCTGCCCTCACCATCCCTTCCTCTGGCCAGTCAGGTTCTCAGGTGATCTCTTAGATGTTTAATCTGATGGTAACCTACCACAGAGGTCTGAGTCTCATTCTACCTACTTGTTTTTCTGCTATGATAAACACTTGTCCTCATGTTCTTTAGGTCCCAAGAGCATAGCTAGTCCAGTTCATGATTTGAAAGATGACACAGGCAAGACCAGGGAGACTGGAAGACTTGCTTGATTTTATACATTAATGAGTGCCTGGGAAGGGATCTGAACTGTGGCTCTTGGTGTCTGGAGCTGGCACTGTTTGCTGAGCCTCTGTCTTATGAGGTAGGTGTGAATCAAGGTCTCTGTGCATAGAAATGCTCGTGTCTGATTCGTACTCTACCCTGTGATCGGAACATTTGTGTGTTCGTATGTTAAAATCCTGACTCTCAAGAAGATGCTATTAGAAGACAGGGTCTTTGGGAGGTTATTAGGTCGCAACAGTGGAATCCTGCTGAATGAGTTTTGAGTCTGTTAGTTGGACTTTTCACTGCTATCAAAAATAGCTGCAGAAACTGTAAAGAGAAGCTTTATTTGGCTCACGGTTTCAGCGTGTGGTTGGGTAGCTGCATTGCTATGTGGGGACACTGAATAATGTACGGGGAGCAAAGCAGCTCACCTCCGGGCAGTCAGGAAGCAGAAAGAACAAGAGGAGAGAGGCTGAGATGTATCTTTCCAAGGCACCCTTCCCCCATAGATACCTACCCGCCTTTTCACTATGTCTCTCAATAACGACACTCTATTATAAGTTCATCAAAGGATCCAATCACTTTCTAACAACTAAGCCCCTATAGTGATGCACAGAAATATGTGAAGACGAAACACCCATACATATGCAAAACTCCTATACAAAGAAAAAGAAGTTTGAAAAATGATGTCACCACATTGGACATACATTTTGACCTTGTTCTGATGTAGCATTCTGAAATTCAGAGTTTTCAAAGCTAAGCTTACATCCCCAAGGCCTTCTGATAGTTAAAGCTCTGCCTGAGCAGGCTTCTGGCTAGGTATACCTGTGTCAGAATTGCAGGTGAAACTAAGGCCAGAACAATTTCTCTTAGGGTTTGACTAATGTTATGGGACACCTGGTGCCAGGAGCCTGTGCTGGCTGCAATAAAAGCCATTTTCACCTAGTTTAGAAGCTAAGTTTACAGAGCCTACGTGACATACCCCAGCTCTCCAGGAATGAGCAAGTGCAACTTCCTGCCAATTAAGACCCTCTGTAGGTTTAGACCCTTAACTCTCTAGGAACCCAGCCCTATCTCCCTGTCAGATAAGAACACCTATAGGAAGTTGGTCAGGGTTGCATGACATCCTTCCTAAGACAGGACATTCCACAGATTAGGTTGCTTAGTAACCCCTCTTCCCCATTTTCCCCCCACACAGCCAACTTCCCGCCTCACTTGCTTTATTAAACACCCCCCCCCAAAATAAAAATCACAGCTCGACCAGAACACTGCCTTGCTGTCATTTCTCCCGTCTCTCGCCCCTCCCACTCACCCTCTTCTCCTTCCAGGGTTCGTGCTCTCATTGGAGACCTCGCTGGCCGAGGCAACCTGGTGAACATTGCTGCAGTCCAAACACCAGCTCCCAGGGTGCTCGGGGCACCTGTGGTAAAGGCAGCCATGACCTCCTCAACCCTGGATTGCAGCTGGAGGGGTGAATGGGGTGAATACATGTTCAGTGGGTCTCCTATGGTCTGCCAATTCCCACCTGTAAGGGTTGATGTCAATTAGATGTTGCCGAACATGCTCAGAGTATCATTCTTGGAGGTCCACTGGGTCACCCATTTTGTCAGTAGCTCCTTTTGGTACTATGCATTTTCTGCTTAGTACAAATGGGATGTTTTTGTTTCCTGTATGAAATCTGACTGTTCCTCTCATTTATTTGCTTAAAACCTGCTCTCCTGTTATGGCTCACTTGTCCCCGGATATCTTTAGAAGGGAGCTTTTCCATCCAAAGGGGTGACAGTCATTCGCCCTGAGATAGCAGCGGGAGATGACCATATTCAGGGTTGTGATAGCTTCTTTACCATAGGTTTTCTGTACCTTGTCCCAACCAATTACAAACTCTCATAAATATATATACACAGTTGGAGGTCCAGAAGCCACAATGTGCTTAGAAGTAAAGATGTTCTGTGTAGAGGCTAGCCTGGTCTATAAAGTGAGTTACAGGACAGGCAGGATTGTTACACAGAGAAACTCTGTCTCAAAACCAAACCAAGCCAAAAACAAATAAACAAACAAAAAACTATGTTCTGAGGAGTTGAGCCTAAAGCTGCCAAATGGGCTTGAGCCCCACAAACCCTAAAGGGATGGATCCATAAACAAAGCTAATGAATGAGACTTGAGAAGACTCATCTTCAAAAGCTGTGTGGCTTGAGCACAGTCTTTAGAAAAGGGAAAAGTAGACATCTGAGGGTGTCATCTCCTAGGTTAGGAGAAGGCAGAAAGGACACATCACAGCTGCATAGTTATGTCCAATTAGGCACTATGCACGTGTGCTCCAGGTCTTCTTTCAAGCTGTAAATGACTTTCATGACATGTGTTACACAATACTTCCACTCTCAGGGCTCCCAACCATGAGCCTTTGCTATAACAATGTTTAAGGGTCAGGAACCCAGTCCAGGGGTATCTTAGTTGAGATCTCTGGGGAGGCTCTGATTGGCATGCTTGTCCAGACGGCTGCCACCAGTGTGCCATTGTTCTAAGTTAGCTTATGTGACTGTAGACTGCAGGTTTCAGATCCTCACTGAGCAGACCTCTCATGCCAGCCTGTTTCTTTTTGAGTGGATGAGCCAGGGGAAGAGGGAAATGAGAGAAGAGAGGATGGGATAGGTATTATACTCTGATCTCAAAACACCAGCCTATTCCTTCTGTCAAATTTTATTCTTCCCATAGTTGAGCCTTCCTATCATATGGAAAATGCCGTGCCAGTGCAAATGGAGGAAGTGGGGCCACTGGTAGCCATCTTGGAGGCTGAAATCTTGTCATTTTTCTTCTTCCCTACCCCCTAACTGTTATGGTGTTTATTTTATTGAGATAGCACCATGCTATGTAGTACAGACATGCCTCAAACTTGAGATCCTCCTGCCTCAGCCTTCAGAATGCTGGGATTATGGATATGTACTACCATATCTGGCATGATACACATCTTATGCATACTATAGACTGGTGGCAGTGTGCTTTACTCAGACATCCTCAGATCTCCGAGTTAACCATGTGAGCTGACAATGACCACTTGACTCAAAGGGAGTATAGCAAGCTAATGTTTAAGGAAATTAGGGTTATGCTATCCCTTAAACTTTGTGAATTAAATGTTATAATTGCTTCCATGATAGGAAGAAAAATATTTCTTAGTCTGGAAACAACTTTTAAATACTTTCTCAAGCCTGAATGATCCTCTGTGGTCCATGTCCTTGAGCCTTTTCTACATGTGTCTCAGATTCCCTCTGCCCCTTTTTAGCTTCTCCAGGAAGCAAAGCTCAAGTGATCAGCCTGTGAAGATAACTTTGGAACCATTTAAGATGGACTATTTCCAAAAGTACCAAATTCCCTGATCTTATAACTGAACCATTTAACTAGATCATCCTGTAAAGAGCAGATGCGTTAAAAATACCAGTTAATTACTTTTTTTTAATTCCCAAAGCACAAATAAGTCCTAGTTAACCGTCTTTGCCATTTATATATTTAGAAATCAGGTGTAACTGTATTGAAGTCACCGTGAGGGAGCAGGCTCAGGAGTTGAGGACAGCTGAGTCTAGATGGGGACACTGGCATCTGCAGGGACTTATGACTGACCCCCAACTCGCTGCTATATGTTTAGAAAGCAGAGTTCCAGCAAGAAAACACTTGAGCCTAGCCCCTAGAAATTCCTGTTTAGAGACTACAACCTGGGTCCAAGTGAGGCAGAGAATCTTGATTGGAAACATCAACACTCAGAGATGTTAATTAAGCCCCAGTTTCTGCCTGATGAATAAGGTTCTGAAAGCAGGTTCAAGTTACACCTCGGAAGCAATTAGCCTTCAAAAAGAATCCTCAGAAATGGAATCTTTAATAAAATTATAAGACCTTAGAGTTAAAAATGGTGATTTTTTTTTCTCTCTGCAATTAGATTTCAAAGCTGGCAAAATGGCCGAGGACGTCTAACCATCCATCTACATCCTACTGAGCAAGGCAGAGAGAGCCAGGTTTGATGACCATTCACATCTGTCTCACTTTTAGAGACTTAGATAGCTAGTGTCCCCAAATTTGCCTGGAATTAAGGAATGAGTACATGGTGAGTGCAGCAGAAGTGGGTTTCACCTACCAATCTATAAAATCTAAGCCCTTTGTCACCTTACAGGATGTAGACATCATCTCAGTGTCCAGCTAGCTTGCAGTGTGGGATCCCACCGTGGGAGGACTGGTTATCTGATGTGATGGCTAGTTTTGGTGGTCAATTTAATACACCTAGGAAAAGGGAAGCTCAACTGAAGAAGCATCTCCTGGCCTCAGGGCTTGTCTGTGGGGCATGGTCTTTATTGATAATGGATGTGGGTGGGCTCAGGCTGGGCAGGTCCTCGGCTGTGTGAGGAAGCAGGCTGAGCATGAGCAGTGGAAGCAAGCCAGTAAGCAGCATCCTCTAGGGCCTCTGCTTTGAGTTCCTGCCCCGATGTCCCTTCATGAGGCTGTAATCTGAAAACTAAATAAACCCTTTCCCCCCACATGTTGCTTAATGATCATGTTGTTTATCAAAGCAACACAAAGACTAGGCCAGGTGGGTTTTGGACAATCAATAGATGAAGAAGGGTGGAATGGGAAGAGAAATTGCAGCGATTGGCAGGCAGGGTGGTAATAAAATGTGCTAGGAGAAGCACACTGAAGAATGATGTGGGGCACAGACCAAATGCATCCATGAACTCAAAGACGCATGGCTGGCTGAGATGAGTAGAATTATAATCAGCCTCAGCCAGATCCGTGGCTTTGGAAGGAGCTAGTGCATTCCATTTCATCATGAAGCCACTTGTTCACTTTTTAATTCAAAGGACAGTAAGTGAATAGCAAGTGCCAACAATAAGGAAGAGATGCATGGTTGGGTGACCTCCAAGGTCCTCTAGATCTGTACTTCTGCAAACCTTCACATCTGCATAGAAAGGTCACGATTATGGTTCTAGTAATTCCCTGAAAACCTTAGGCTGGGACTTCACTCCAACTGACATATTATGAAGAGAATGAGCCTTTAGGAAGTGACTTGCCCATGACTGTTACCTTGGAGAAGAACTCACCTTCTCCACTCCCCTGAGAGGACAGTGTTTGTCCCCCTTCACCCCTTTTTCTGCTGACTTGTGATGATGCCACTATGAGCTGCTGCTGATAAAGCAAACCCATCACACATTGGACCTGCAGTACTTTACTCTTAGACTTACCAAGCTCCATATTTGTGGGGAAGTAAATCTTTTATACATTATACAGTCTCAAGTATTTTGTAATAGCAGCACAGATATACTCAGATCCCCATACTGAGTATCCCTTGTTTTGTGAGTCAATTTTCAGACACTGGATAAAAAACCTAACTCACATTCATTCTGCCATAGCAAGATGGTTTCAGCTGTTTTAGAAAATGTCCATCTCTGTGGGAGTGGCCAAGTGGGTGTTATGTTTATCTTGGCACAGATCTCAGCAGAACCTCTCTGGACAGACTGCAAATGAGACCTTATTTAGCTGTGGGACAGGTTAAAAAGTGAAGGCCAAGGAGTCATTACTTTTTTATGACTCGAACACAGGGATTAAGGGGAGAGGAGAAAAGTGGAAACATCCTAAACGGCAATGGTCCCCAAGTCAAACCCGTGATCACAGTTTTGGTAGATCAAGAAACTGATATCCTAGGAATATAGAAATACAAACAGGATGCCTACTTTAATGCCAGAGAGGCTACACAGCCACAGTAACTCTCCTGGCATGCCAGTTAGAGAAACCTTCAATTGTATAATTATAAGGGAGCAAGCTGTTCTCTTAAAGTGTCCAGATTATTGAATGCTGTTTGGGTTCATTAGAAGAATTCCTCCTGTACACCTCCTATGGACACCGGAGCCAGCCCACCACCCACAGGCTTCACACCCATGGACACCAGAACCAGCCCACCACCCACTGCCCATAGGCTTCACACCCATAGATACAGTAATGTAATTTGTGTTTTAATTTCTTCTCTGGAAAGAGCACTGATAATAGGACCTATTTCATAAGGGCCTGGGAAGGACTAAATTAGCTAAGACAAGTAAAAGGCTGTAATACAGTGCTTGGTGAAGAGTTGAGTGTCAGCTGTCACTTAGCCCAGGGGACATTAAGCATTATTGCATTTAGGATTCTAGGGGGGGGGGGGTACTTTCTTTCTGCTTCTTGCTGTAAGTTGGAAAAGAAAATGAAACTTGATTTCGATCTGGGTATCTATTGTCTACAAATTACCATGCAAATGATGGGTTACCGAGAAATTAAGCAGAACCAGCAATCCTGTTAGATTAAACTTGAATTTAAGTTCAAAACCTTGACTTGAATCTGGCTGATAAATCCCGTCTTCAATAGTGTTGTTACCAACTTAAGAGTTTAACTCTGTTAGCTTATGATGTGTGCCCACCTGTGGTACAGGATCCACAGGCTGTGTGACTCTCACTTTGTCATGGTAGAGAAAAGAGTTAAATGGAAGGGAACAGATCTGAGAGAACATCCTTTTCCCACATCATTACTAAAGGTCTCTCAATCCCAATGCAGATCCTAAGGCCAGGACCAGAGTTAAATTCCATGGAGACAACTTGTTGAATAGCTTGTTTTCCTCATGCGAAATTTATTTTACACACGTGGCTTGATGTATTATTGAGTATTTTAAGTCAATGTTTTACTTCTTGCGAATTTGTCTGTGTGCGTCTGTATTCAAGTGAGTTCAGCAAATATTTTCTAAATGCTATTGTGTATTAGGCACATTCCTAAGAGGCAGAGAAGACTCAGACATGGCTCCTGAGCTCGAGATCTCATAGTGTTTTTGAGGATATTGACACACCGGCGTAAGGTGTGAACCCAGAGGAGGGACACACAGCCATGAGGGTTGAGGATGCTCTCAGGCTTTGGCTTCTTCACTTTCCTCATTTTCTACTGTGTTTTTCTTAGCAAAAGACTAGATCCTCTCTCCTCATCTGAACATGCCTCACAGAGGCCTCGGCCCTTCTTTTCTATTAACACTTGACGTCAAGCCTTCATTCTTCTAGATCTGCTGGTTCCCAGTGCTCACTTATTTGAACTCTCAGAATCACTGAACACAATTGCCCTCTCTTAACTCTGAGTCAGTCAGCCTTCCTTCATTTCTCTAGTAAAATACCTGAGTCGACTACCTTTAGGAAGAAAAATGATTTCTTAAGCTCACAATTTTGGAGGGCATGGAACCTAAATTGGATCAGTTCTAATGCGAGCCCTGTGAGTTTCTCTGTCACACCATGGCAGATGTCAGTGGTGGAAGTGCATGAAAGAGGGACCAATCACGGAAAGGAAGGGTAGTTGAGTGGGGCTCCACTCAGGCTTTGATGGCAACCCTCTTGTGAGAAGTATCAAAGAATAACATAAGAATCACCTGAACCCCTTCTGAGGGCAGGGCTTCATAAGTAGGAAGTGTAGGGGACGCAGGTAGGATAGAGACATGGTGTTAGGGCTTTGGATGTGGAGTGATCTACCTGCTCGATTCTGTGTCGAGCTTCAGGCTTTACAGGAGAACCTTGGTATAGACTTGGTCAGTAGAAGGTAAAGCAGACGATGAGGAATAACTTGTGTATGTAGCTTTGTTCCACTGTGGTTCCAAGTATACCATCCGAGAAGAAATTCTACAAGCTCTGAGTCCAGCACCACACTCAGAGGCTGTCTTTTCCTCTGCCCTTTATATCTTCACAGAGGGAGGAGGTCAATCTCAGTGACTGATTTCCTATTATTTTGCAGCACCCTGCCCCTACCTTTGCTCCTGGCCTGACTCAATTTCTTCATCTCCAGTGTGATTCTGATGATCCTTCCTCTGCTCTCCAGAATGTCTAGAGACTACCACCGTTCATTAGATTAAAAATATCTATGAACAACTCATACCTCAGAGGTGCATGCTCTAGAAGTACAATGTAATGATAAACTACTACAATAATTACCTTGATTAATTGATGCATAAGATAGAAAAAAAGATTCTTAATTAAGAAGCACTTCAACATCTCATCAACACAGGTTCCTTGCATTGGAAAGTAACCCCACAAACAGAAATTCCAACTTGGGGTCAGATGGAAGAATAATGAGTTGGCCATCTTTGCTTCCAAGAGACTTGTGCTACACCCTCACTTAAAAATACCCATCCCCCAATTTCCTGTCTTCTGTCCTATCTTCCAACAGAGAGTTGGTCTATGGGTGTCACTAGAGTTTTCAAGAAGTTGTAAACTCAAAAGTAAGACCTATAGAGGAGAGGCTTCAAGGGCTCCCTGGTTCTGGCTCTCCATAGGGAATGTGAGAAAGCTGAAAACCACAGCTAAGAGGATTCGACTGCCCCTGGGGCAAGTTTGCTATCACCTGCTTGCGATTTGGATGCCAGCTTCACTGGGTAGTCTGAGCCAGGCCCATGATCTGCAGAGCCTTTCTGTCCAGAAGGAAGTTGTGACCCACACAATACTCACTTGCTGCACTGTGCTGTGAGCACGGGGTCCTCTCTATTGCTGCTCTCACTTTGCCTTCATCTGTTGGACTAGTCCCCGCCTTTCTGCAGCCCGTCTCCTCCCCATCAAGCATTTCTCATCCACCTGTCAGTCTGTTTTTCCCTCTGCACCTCTGTGTGGAGTGTCCAGGTTCCTGACTATATACGAACCCTGAGATGTCACATAGTCCTTGCGGGAACTAACATCACTTATGTTCAGATGTCCACAGGGCCTTGAGTAACAGCATTGTGGCTGTCCATGACCCCCCCCAGGAATGCTGGCTGACCCTAAGAATGCTTTGAATGAAGAACACAAGTTGCTTGCACATTCCTCTTAGGATGCTCCAAGATACCCTGCCATTGTCTACATTTCGTATGACCCTGTTGTCACTCTAGACTATTTCTTTTCCTAGATACTACCTGTGGTCTGTCTTATGCCTCTTCCTTCTTCTACTGGAACTTTTTGTATTCCCAAGGCCCTCTTAGGTGACAAATTAATTGACTCTAGCTGAGCTGTTGATGGTTAATAACTATACCACTCCTGAATGCTATCATGCATTTTAGTGTTCTTATCCACAGGAATGGCTGTCCCTTTTTAAAGACACAGGCTGGTAGGGAGAGAACTTCATGGTGACCTTCAAATCACACTTCTTTCAGCATTCTAGAGTATTCTACAGATGGTCTTGGAGAGGCCAGAGAGTTTACACTAGCAGAACCACTCAGGCTCATGTTTTCAAAGCCACGTGTAATATACAAATCCGTGATGCTGAGCTTGACCTCAGAGCTGGTGTACATATGTGAACAGGTGAGCACTAGAGCTAGAGCTAGACCCCAACACTCCGCCTTTCTCCTTAGCTTGCTTGCACACATTTATAATGGGATGTAATCCAATCCTATAGCCCAAGGAAGCCCTAAGTCACCTGACTGGGGTGTGGCCTTTGGTCTACTAAGCGTCTTTCACCACCCCTGTGTTTAAGGAGGGACAAGTGATGCTCAGGACCTGTAGGTCTTTGTCCAGTCAGTTCCTACTGGAGGCAAAAGAAGGAGCCCAGACCTCTGCCTTATCATTGGAAAGACAGTCATCTCTCTTTGTCCAATTTTGCCTTAGTTGGGACCAGGGGTTTTCCTGGCCAGCGTCAAAGCCTATTCCTGGTCAAGCACATTCCCTGTGGCTTGTTTTATGTGGTGAGGTGTTGTGGAAAGTTCCATGCATTCCTTTTTTGTAGCTTGTATTTTGTTTACACAATAGGAAAGGATTGCTGAAGGGCTTTTTGAGCATGCTGGTATTCTCTTGTGGATATAAGAAGTCCACTCTATCAGCATGTTTACACATGTGCTTTATATTTATACAATAAGGATGGCAGAACATGAAGTGACATGTGGGCATGTAAACTCTTTCTGGAGGCGGCTTCTCTGGCAGAGGAAGTGTGGGGACATTAGAACCAAGACTCTGGTTCTCACCTCACTCTGCTCTGCCTGGTGAACCCTCCCTCCCTGGACCTAGTTTCATTACCTGCAGAGTTAAAGGACAGTAGTTGTCGCTTTCTATGCCTTGGTTCTTGTTTGGACACCACAGCATTCCTTTGCATATTCATGCCCACAAAATGGCCTCAGCCACAGGGAAGTGGGACCCTGCCTGGGGAAATTTGCATGGAACAGAAATCAAAGACTTGAGCCACACAGAAGAATTCAGGAGCAGAAACTGCAAGGTGTCATTATGAGAAAGGGGATCAGTGTTGGGAGCTAAGAGGTCCTCCCAAACGCCCTTGGGTGGAAACATGAGAGCCGCTGAGACTGGGTTGCCTGAGTTGTGTTTGCAAGAAGCTGTGTACATGGGTGTCTGTACACATGGGCCCAGCGGGCACCCAGTACCCACCACAGATTCCAGGTATAAACTTATGGGATCTGTGGGCTCACTTGTAGCTGGCTATTTAGTTTTAATGCCCAAAACCAATTTTAAATAAAATGAAGAAGTCCCCCTAAATATTCTATATGGGGTTTTCTGTTTTTTAGAGGGACATTTCAAGACTAGTTTCACACAGGTTTAGCCGAAAGGGAAATTAAACTCTACATTTAAATGGAGATTACGCACAAAGGAATCCATTAGTTTCAATATTTCTCAGCAGGAGGGCTCAGAGTTATTTAAATAAGTTTAGATATTAAACCTAAAGTAGCCATTAAAACAACGTGGATTTGTTTGTCTATTTTTTCCCTAGAAATCTTTTCTTTCCAGCTGACTGAAAAAATCTATTGCTTAACCGATGGAGGATATTTTAATGTATTAAAAAAAAACAAAAACAAAAACCTAGGGACTTTTTAATATAGCACTTCCTTTGAATTTTTAAGTACCATATCATGGTGTAGTTATTATAGCCTGTGTCACCTTTCGGACAGATTAAACTACAGGATTTTCCCTTCCCTTCCCCCATCCTCTGCAGACCAGGGCTAATATAAACACCGACATTAAACCATATTGGCTATGGAAGAGTCTTTGATTGTCATTGAGATTATTTTAAAAGTTATTTAGGTCCCCCTGTTACATCTCTGCAAACCGCTGAGAAAATGTTGTGCTAGGGTTTCTCTTGGCGACATTTCTTTGGGGATTCATAAATATTGATTGTACCGTAAAAAATTGATGGAATCTTGAAACAGACTGCAGTTGAGGCAGCTGGGGAATTTACTCAATTTTTCTCAATCGCTGCAGTCTATAAAAAGAGGAGATTTTGCAAATTGTTTCTCACCTTGTCTTTTTAGTATTTAATAGCTCTCAATTCTATAGCCTTCTGAACCATGCGACGGGCGTGTTTTCTATCAAGATGGGAATCAGGTCTCTTCAATGGGAATTAAAAGGTGAGGGGAAGCTGGGAACGGGTTAAATCCCACACTCTTCCATGTGCCTTTTCCAGCTCTCTTCCCAGCTCCCCTCTGTTGCCAGTGTCCTGCTGTTTTGGAATGGTTGACCTACCTATGCCAGCCTCCCAGATGCCCATAGGATGCCCAGGAGCACATTTCCTCCTTGAGTTCTGAAAGAAAGAAGACCAAAGAACTAAGTGAGACCATGGGGCCTACAGAGGCACATTGCATCGAGTCATGCCCAGATCTCTTTTGTCTGTATGGTGCCATCTTCCTTGGGCTGGCATCCAGAGCCCTTTGCCCACTTGACTTCTAAACTCTGCCATTGGCTATATTCTCACAACTCTTTGTAGAATGCTGGTTTCTTTGTACGCAAGTCACTACCCTGACCCCCACACTCTTAGCATTCGTTGATGGTATGAGCAGGACTTGGGTTTGAAGGATGGGGCCATTAACCAAAGAAAATAGATGAAATATAGAAGCTGGAAAGGATGCAGAAGAAATAAAGAAAAAAGAGGGTGGAGGGAGGGAGAGAGGGAGGGAGGGAGAGAAAGGAGAGGGAGGGAAGGACGGAGGGGAAGGAAGGAAGGAAGGAAGGAAGGAAGGAAGGAAGGAAGGAAGGAAGGAAGGAAGGAAGGAAGGAAGGAAGGAAGGAAGGAAGAGATTATCTGGCATATCCTCTCTCAGAGGAAGCTCAGCCCTTGACTTTGTTCGGTGAGGTCAGTCGTGTTGAACACCTGACCTAGAGGACACTAAGGGCTTATACTTGTGTTTTTAGGAAGATAAGTACTTGTGGGGATCATATTTAATCACCCTTAATCATACTTGCAAGGTCCATTTTACCATATTCCACCCCATTAACAGGTCCCAAGGATTAAGGTCTATGTTTTTGTATACATGGAAGTGGGTCCAGTGATTTGCCCAGGTGGGTTAAGGCTGGCCACTGACACAGGTAGCACCTAAGTGTGCCAGGATCAATCCCATCGCTAATGGAATCCAATCTCTAACTCAATTGACAACAGTCTCCACCCAGTCCACTGGACACACTGTTAAGGGTCACTGCCTGAGTTAGGAGGGTGTTTTTTGTTTGTTTTGTTTTTGTTTTGTTTTGTTTTGTTCTGTTTTTTGTTCTTTTTAAGAAAGATAGTTAAGGTTCTTAAAGGAGTTCACATTGCAGAGTTAGGGCTGGATTCTCTTTTCATCTGGTCTTAAAATAGGGGTAGGGTCGGGGAGGAGGATTCTAACCAGTCTATTTATAAATAAACGTGGAAAATATTGCTTCACTAAAAATTGTTTATTTATGTATATCATATGAGTACTCTACCTGCATGTATATCTGCATGCCAGCAGAGGGCATCAGATCTCACTATAGATGGCTCTGAGCCACATGTAATTGCTAGGATTTGAACTCAGGACCTCTGGAAAAGTAGCCAGTGTTCTTAACAGCTGAGCCATCTGTCTAGCCTCATATTGTTTCATTTTTAAATTCCCTTTTAGTGAGCTCAACACTGTGGATTGAGAAGGCTGGAAGTTCGAAAACAAGAGGCCTTTGCCTTCAAATAACTGGGGCTCTTGTCCTGCCCCAGCCTTTGTGTGTAGGTGCCTCTCCTTGTCACAGTGCTACAGTTACTGTCTTTGCATTCAGAAACCTATTGACTGCCTGTTGAATGCTGGCCTCTGCCCTTAAGTAGCTTATAGTTTGTTGGGGTAGTTGGAAGCTACCCATGTCAGGGGTGAGCGCCAACCCTGCAAGCCTGCAGCCAGGGCTAAGTAGTCTGTGGTGGAGTCTGGGTGGGATGTTGGTGGCTCCTGGTGGTGGTCAAGTTTGCAGAAGAAATTATTGGTCCTTGGGCAGAGGTAAATTAGGTTTGGAAGGATCCAGTGGGCAGGAAGAAAGGATGGCAAGCAAGAAACATGCACAGGAGGCTTCTGTGGGGGGTATAAGGCAGGCCCTCGGGTTCCTGAATTTTCCCAATTAGTGGTCTCTGGGTTGTGGCCCATCTCTGCATTCACCAACTCCTTTTCCCCAGCCTGACTCTGACCCTCATTAAACCTGTGTTATCATGAAGGGATTCCAGGATTTATGTCCCCCAACCTCCAGAGAAAGATGCACAGGATTGATGGCAAGATGCAGTCCTGTGGCACTTTCTGGGCTGGGAAGGGTATCATCCTAACATCCCAAGGACCAGGAAGTTGAGGCCTTATTATGTGGAAACAGCAGCATAGAAAGTCCTGGGTGTGAGATTTACTTCAGAAAAAAGACCACAGAGCTATCAGTCCCCACATCACCACACTAACCCAGCCACTTCCTCTGCTCTCTAGCAGAGCCACTGGTACATCCCCTCCCACACTGGGCTGGCTGCAGAAATCAGCTCACCTCTGGGAACTTCCTTTAGCAGACCTCATGCCTCCAAAGGAACCATTTCTCCATTGCCCAAGCTTTTCTAGCTCTTGGCAGGAGAGCTGGTCTGCATCCCGCTGTTGCTACATCCCAGCCAGGAGTAGCAAACCCTTTTGGCCTTTGCTTTTGAAGGATATGTTTGTTGTAAGAATTCAGTGTTGGCAGCTGTTTCTTCCAGGACGTTAAATGCATTTTTCTCTGTCTCCAGGCATCCATTATTTCTGTGAGCAAGTTGGCAATAAGTCTTCCCGCTACTGTTAGAGGCAATATTTCTGATTTTCTTTCTCTGTGTTTTAAAGATGTTCTGGGCCCTGGTGGTCTACAGTGGAGCTAATTTTGTCACCATGTCCCACATGACTTCCATGTTCTCTGCTTTCTGATCTTCTTCCTGTCTCTTCTGATCTATAACAGTAACTTGGGCCTTTACCTGACTCCAGCCTCCATCTTCCCAGGCTCACTCTCCTCTTCTCCTTCTTTCCTTCTTCAAGCCCCCATGAGCTTCCTACAATTGTCCACTCAGCTGGGGTGACACATGCTTTTGATCCCAGCACCCATGAAGCAGAGGCAGAGGATCTCTATGAGTTCAAGGTTAACCTGAGTTCCAGGACACCAAAGGTTGCAGAGTGAGACCCTGTCTCAAAACTAAAAATTTTTTTTATCTCTATCCAGGTATATATCCAGGAAGCAGAGGTAGAAGGAGCTGGGAGCTTAAGGCCAACCAGAATTATCTAATGAGATCCCATCTCAAGGAATATGTAAGAATTTCCCATGTTCCATGGATTTAATTTCCAGCTTCTTCCTATGTGACTTAGAGCTGGTTTTAGTTCATTTTATGTTGCTATCACAAAATACCCGAGGCTAGATATGTTATAAAGAAAAGAGACTTATTTAGCTAGTTGCTCTGGATACTTAAAAGCTCTGGATATTCACAAGTTTGGCTTTGGTGAGAATCCTGTGGTAGATGACATTATAGTGTAGAGAGTACACAGAGGTAAGAGAGGAAGCTGGAGAGTTAGCTGCCAAACTCACTTTGTAATAACCCAGTCTCATTAGAACTAACTTGGTTCTGTGAGACTGATATCAATCCTTTCTGGTGTTCATGACTTCATTATTTACTTAATCACCTTGCCCCAGGACACAGCAGTTATAGGTTCTACCACATCATTATCACCACTCCACCCAGGACCAAGCTTCTGGCAGCACACAAACTTTAGAATTAGAGATCTCTCTCTCTCTCTCTCTCTCTCTCTCTCTCTCTCTCTCTCTCTCTCTATATATATATATATATATATATATATATATGTGTGTGTGTGTGTGTGTATGTATGCATTATATATGTATATATGTATGTATATATATAAATAAATAAATAAAATGACTGCATGTATGTGCATGTCAGATGCCCACAGAGGCTAGAAGGTATTAGATTCCCTAGAAATGGAGTTACAATGGTTGTGAACCCTTATGTCCTGCCACAAGCTGAACCCAGGTCCTCTGTAAGAGCAGCAAATGCTCTTAACTGCTGAGCCAGATCTCCAACCTTTTTTTTTTTTTTTTTTTTAACATGTATGTGTAGGTGCATGCACTTGTGTGGGGATGGGTGTACGTGTGCATGTGTGTGCACCTTGGGACACTATCCTTAGAAATGGTGTCCATCTGCTTTGAGGCAGAATCTCTTTGGTCTGGAGCTCTCCTCTGGTTAGGCTGGCTGGCCAGCCAGCAAGCTTTAGGAACCCTCTTGTCTCTGCCTCCCAAGCAGTGAGCTTACAAGGTTGGCTTTTATGTGAGTTCTGGGGGTCCAATGAATGCTTTTAAGGCAAACACTTGTCAACTGAGCCTGATTGCCTTCAGCCATGGAGGAACTCTGATCTCTCTCTCCCCACCCCAAAGCTGTTCCTCTCCCAGCTGCTCATGCTTTCCCTCTCTGAAAAGCCTTGTATCATCTCTGCTTCCCACAGCCTCCCATGTGCTCCCACAACACTGTAGTATGTGGTTTTTGTTTGGACTTTCAGGCCTAGCCTCAAGGTTTAGGCCCGCAGACCCACAGACATGCAGAGACTCACAGATGCTTACAATATTTTTATGCTGATCGGCCTAAGGCCCAGGCATATAACTTGCTAACTCTTTACCCTTAATCTAACCCGTGACTCTTATCCTGTTCAGCCACGTGGCTGGGTACCTTTTCTCAGAGCAGCATAGTTGTCCTCTGCATCTTCTGGCTACTCTCAGGCATTTTGCTCTGTTCTGCCTGTTCTTAGAGTCTTTTTAGTCTAGTAGCCCTGCACACACTTCCTGTCTGTCTTTGGCCAATCAGCGCTTTTTATTAAACTCATAGGCAAGGACAATTATTTACAGCAAAACAACATAATCTACCTACACAACGCCCTTTGTATGTCTCTGTCATCATACTGAGCACAAATAATCCTTTGAGTGTTCATTTTCTGTGCATTGAAAGCTCCTGTATCTTATGCATCTTCATAGCCTCTGTGCCCAATGCCTTGTTGGGATACAGAAGATACTCAACACATATTTAAATGGTTGATGAGTTAATATGTAAATTTGTATAAAACTTTCTTTAATTTCACATCCTTGTGGGAATCAACAATATCAGTCTCATTTCATATATGATTAAAAACAAAAACAGGCAGACAAGTGGAGACTGACTACCCTGTCTCTAATTGGCAAGATAAAGCCCACAGGATTCCCTCCTTCTCTCACATTCACTCACCTTCTGCCAGCTAGTCCTTACCACAGAATCACAGAATCTCATCCCCGAGAAAATGTAGACTCCCATTGTTCTCCACTCATAACACAGAAGAAAAATCAATGGACCGATTGTTTTCTGCAACATTTTTCCATCAGTTCAGTTCAATACTATATTCTTATTGATCAATGACATGGAAATTGGCCATTACAAAAGAATGCTTTGATCAAATATTATTGTCCTGTTCATTTTAACTGGCAGAGCCTGGGCCTCAAATCCTTTACCTCAGTGGAAAGCCTTGGGAGGAGACTGCATTGCAGCCACACCTGCTAGAAGAAGGCAGTTTTGAGTAGTTGTTGAGGTGTATTGTGCTATTTACACCATGATAGCCAGGAGCATTGGGATATTGGGTGTGCTTCACATGGGACTTGAGCCACTGGAAACTGAGCCCAAAAGGGCAGCAAGTTCAAGCATTGGCCCAGTGACTCAGCCAGAGGCTCTCAAACACCATGCTGCTCTGGGAAGATGCCAACCATATCAAGAAGTGAGCCAGGAAGGAAAGGGGTGGAGAAAGACCCATTGAGAAAGCTAGCTGTAGGAGGCCAAGTTGAGAGTAAGGTGGAGCTAGGCATGGGGTAGAGCTGAGGGCCTTTGAATCAGACGAACACACAATGAATTGGATTCAACTTACCTGCTTGCCAACATGCAGAATAGGCCATGAAACCAAGGTACAAAGAAGGAGATTGGACATCAAAGCTCAGGATGTAGGTAATGACTGTCCAATCAGGGGGCAATGAGTGTTGTCCTGTTGTAGTCTGTGGGATGTTTCTTAGGAAGTCCTGGAGTCTAGAGAGAGGTAGGTTGGGTTGCAGGTGGGATGGTCAGGAATGTCACAGGATGATCAGACACAAAGAAGCCTTGGAGGTCAAATGGAGAGAGAATAACAGACAAGTGGGCCTGGCATAGGCCTTGCCTCCTCACTGAGGGAGATGACGCTGTCTAGAAAATCCAGCTTACCTGTGGAGAGGCAGAGGTTGCCCACAGTGGTTTCTAAAGATCTTTCCAGATGGTGGCAAGTATTCCATGGCAAGTAGCATTTGGGTGGGGAGGCTGCATAGGGTCTACCACCTTTCTGTCACTACTGGACACCTAGGCTAGACTCCGAGAGACTGACAGCTGATACTGCCCTCACTCCCAACACTGTCCTAGCTCAGGCTGGTTGAGGGCCTTGGGCTATTCTATAGACTAGGGATTAGGAGCTCCAATACTTAGGTAATATCTCTTGCTGCTGAGCCGTGTGGTGATGTGGCTTCTTGGTTCCATCTTAGTTGGAGCCACCCACACATCTGACCAATTTGCTAGTTCCTGGCCTCCATCTGGAAAGCTTCCAGCTCATTTTCATGCTACGCTGCTCAGTTGTGCCTTCTTAATGTACTCTTAGAGTTGTATTAAATAAACAATGGGTATAAAAATCAAATTAATTATTGGACACTCCATGCTACTTAATTTTAAGGCTCCCTTTTTGCCCGTATTTCTTCTGAGGACAACAAGGCATGGAGTGCCAGGCAGCTGGACTGGTCTCTGTGAGCCTCTTGGTGGAAGCTCACGGAGGGGGGGTCGGGGAAATGAAGAAAACCGGCATGCTGGTGAGCAGAACGGTGCTCTTTATTATGGGGAAATGGTATTCGATCCAGTTTCTTCAGTTCTCCACATTATCTAGACAGCCAAGTGGAAGGGGGACAAATGAATTGTGGAGGGAAAAAGTCCAGTGACTTGTGGGTATTCAGCTGAGAGCCCTTGGGCTGAGGTAAATTCCTCACCTGAACAGGTGAGACCCGACTTTGTCACTTCTGTCCTCTCCATCCTGCTCATCCATTCACAGGTTTGTTTTGGATCTTTTTCTCTGCTGGAGCAGCACTGGGCAGACCCTACTCTCTGGCTTTCCAGACCAAGTCATCTCACATCGTTATCTTGCCAATGGGACCCTTGGTCCTCATCTTCACTGCACACATCTTATCTGTGATATCATGCTTGCTTAATTAATTTCGTATTGTCCCTTTAAACTACAGCTCTTTTTCACAAACCGTCGGTGTTCCTGGCCCCTCAGTACATGGCCTGAAATGTTCTAATTGCTTGCTAGATGCATTGGAAAAAAGGTGAAAACAGTCAACAAGGGGAAAGAAAAGGTCCTTTCTCAGGGGCTCACAACCTTATTCCTGGTTTTCTATAGGAGTAGATAGGAATGGTTCCCAGGAATCTGCAGTTTAGAAGCCGCCCTGGCCCACCGTTTCATGCAGACTCCTATGTATAAGCTTGGAATGAAGGACTCACTTGTCTAGTGTAGTTTTACCACCTGCCTTCCTGACATGGCACTCATGAGCATGGCTCTGTCTTCCTTTATCCTGCACCAGAAACTGCACTTGTTCAAATGAAGTTCCTCCCTCCCCACCTTCGGCCCTGCCCCACTGATCATGGACTTCTGTGAAGATGCTCCCTCTCCTTCCAACACTTCGATCATCACAGGCCACTTTACACACCACTTCAGGTCTTGGAAGGCACTGAAGTTCCTCTGGCAGTGCACTGAAAGACTCAGTGTGGGCTTCGTACCTCATCTTCCATTTTCTCAGATTGACAGTGATTTCTCCTAGTCTAGGGTGACCAGCTCTTCTCAGTTTGACTGGACATTTCCCCATCTGGACACTGGAAACTCTCACATTCCCAGAATCCTCCTTGCCCTGTGAAAGCCTAGGACAGTTGTATTTCTGGCCTGTCTACCCATTTCTGCCAAGCTTCAGTCATCTAGATGCTCGACGTTCAATTTGAGACTAGCTTTCTCCAGAGAGATGAGTCCCTCACACGTATAGAAGTCCATGTGCCAAATGCAATCATTCTTCTGCCGTGTTCCCCACAACCAACGTCACTCTGAGGCACAGCTTCAGCATCTCACAAGCCCATCACAGCATATGACTGCAGGTTCTCAAGTGAGGAGGGTTTGTTGATCATGTAGATTTTAATCATGTACTCCCCAAAGATGCTGAAACCTCAATCCTAGTACCTGTGAATATAATTTTATTCGGAAATAATCTTTGCAGATGATCAAGTTTCAGAAAAGTTTCTTAGGATACACCCTAACCTGTGAGTCATATCTTTATAAGAAGGAGAACTTTGAACCCAGAGAAAACTTATCCAGGAGGAGATGGCAGAAAAGGACCAGAGAGAAGACAGCCTCTTGCTAGCTGAGCAATACTCAAAGCTGCAAGAGCCTAGGAAAGAAGCCTGGTACACACCCTTCCCTAAGCTGCAAGAGCCTAGGAAAGAAGCCTGGCACACACCCTTCCCTAAGCTGCAAGAGCCTAGGAAAGAAGCCTGGCACACACCCTTCCCTAAGCTGCAAGAGCCTAGGAAAGAAGCCTGGCACACACCCTTCCCTAGAGCCTCCCATGGGACCACAGCTGTCAGTCAACACCTTGATTGGGATTCTCGGACCTCAGAGTTGTAAGGTAGCAACTTTTTTTTTTTTTTTTTTTTTTTTAATTGCTTAAGTCATTCAGTCTGGGGCATTTTGTTATGGAAGTCCCAGGAAACAAATTCACTAGACTTCAAGGAAAAAAGTAATTGCAGTCCCACCCTGCCTTTATCTCTTTATAGGTACACATCTGCTCTGTGGGGGCTTCAAAACCATCACCCCCTAGGTAGAATCTCAGAAGCCCCGTGGCTCACCTGTTGATCCACAGTCAGAGGGATGATCTCATGCTAGTAATTAAAATGTCTAGTAAAATCATGTTAAAATATTCCAGATCTTTCCCCTTCCACAGCCCAGCGAGCTCTGGTGGTGTGGGTGGAGGGGCAGGTGGAGCTGGGATCAGTTTCCCCATTTCCCTCCCACTTTCCCTTTGGCCTACGGGCTTTCTCACCCATACAGGAAGGGGCAGTGGGAGGAGTTGTCCTTGTTCCAGACCCAAATCAGAAGGATTTGCTTTCACCTGTCTAGAAACTTTCAATTCTGACGTGCTCTGAGGGCTGATGTTCTAAGGTGAATTCCTAAAGGTCCCCAGAGAGCCCTCTGTGACATTGCACCCTCCCTAGACAGCAGGCTTCACATCCTTGCTCACTGCTCTGCTCACCTTACTCCTCTACAGTCTTCTTGGGCAGGATTGGGAAAGATCTCAGGCCACCCCCCCCCCCCCCCCGTGGATCCATACCTACCCCAGGGGAGCACAGAAGCTCCAACGTGACCCTACCTTCCTGACAGAGACCACATCTTCTTATCTTAAGATGACTTTTGTGTGTGCCACCCACCAGCCCAGTGTGTCCCAGATCCTTGGGTGTGGCATACTTGGAGCTCATCTCCCTAGACCTGCTCTAAGGAACAGCACCCTTTCTGCCAGGCCCCTGGTGTAGGGCTCACTGTGCCATTTCAGCTCTTCACTGTCCAACATAGATCCTTGAGGTGCCAGAACTGACTGGTATGTGCTAAATGTCTAAATGTTTCAGTGGTGGCTTCCTAGAGGAGCCATGGCTTGGAAATGTAAGCTGCACTCAACTAGTCCAGAATATTTCATGTTTGAAAAGGCTTCTAGAACAAAATAACCTGTTATAAGACACAGGAGCCAACCTGGATGTCCCAGAGGCTGTTTCTGGGGAAATGTCACACACACACACACACATGTCCGGAGTAAATAAGTATGCTTGGGTCCAAATGGAGATGGTAAAGATAGAATGTGTCCAGAAATCAGTGCTTTGTCATTCATTATGATGTAAATTTTTATGTTAAAATTTAGTTTGAATGTTAAAAAAAATAGAATGTTAAAAAAAAGAGTAATTGGGATTCAAACTTGTTCTGCAAGTACCCTTCCAAAAAGGAGTTTTCACCACCTACCCTTTTTCCAGATGGATAAATGAAAACTTAGAAGAGTTAGGGATTTCCCAGAACTGCTTGGTAATTCTGGACTAATCTGTGAAAATCCAGGAGTAGACCTTCCTGGGCCCTGTGCTCTGGTTGACTGCTCATGACGCACCTGTCCTTCACTCCTGAATCTGCCTTTGCCTGGTCGGGATGTGACATCTCAGCCCCCAATGCTGGCCAACCCTCTCTTCCCTGGGTGGGGTGAATGCCCTTGGGCCAGCCCTCAGAGGATCTGAGGACTCCCACTTCCTGGCCCCCACATCCAAAACTTATTAAGCAGCCGCCTGCCACCTCCACCTTAATAAATAAGAATCTCTTTTTGGCCCTCTCTGTCTTCGTCACCTCAGGGTCCACCTCCTGTAACCACACTGTCAATTACACCCTCATGTCTACCAAGGCCTGAGCTAATGAAAAGCAATAGAGAATTCACTGCCTTTTAATGAGAGAAACATGGCTTTTTACAGGGAACAATTTATTGGGCCAATTCACCCTGTCCATCACCCAGGGGAACTGCTGCTTGTTTGTGCCTGGTGCATGTTACTTTGTAAAGCTGCCAGCCCAGCGCCGGGGTGAAGTCTCTGACTCAATTTACAGGGTGACATCTCTAATCTCCATCCTTGAATCAGTAAGTGATCTTGGCAATGATATGCATAGAAATTAATTACTCCACTCTTCCTGCTCCTTCTGAGCAGCCTGGAGTTGAAAAATCCTCCCAGGTCAGAAGGCTTAGCTACCTGTTCACTGACCATCATTCCTGGCTGTTTGTCCTGGATGGAGTTTGCAAGACAAATGGAGGACCCTGAAGGACCACAAATGCACAGAAGAGACCTCTTGAAGATCAAGGGCACACAGTGGGTCTATTGCTGTTTCTGGGGTAGAAAGAAGTCTAGGAATACAGGAAGAACAGCCAAGGCCGAGCTTCGTTCCTTCAGCATCTGTCTCTGTAAGTTCTAGAAGAAAGTTCTGCACACAATGATTGTTCTGATGCTCACAAAAGCTGAGCACTGCTCTAACCCTCCCCAGCCTACCCAGGATGATACATTAGATCAGTATTTCTCAATCTACCCTTTTGAGGTAGAAAGACCCTTTTACAGGGGTTGCCCAAGACCATCCTACATATTGGATATTTGCATTACAATTCATAACAGTGACAAAATAACAGTTATGAAGTATCGATGAATATAATTTTAAGGATCATGGCATTCAGTATGTTGAGAGCCGCTGCATTAGATTGTTCTAAGTCATTGTAGTTTAGGTGTGGTGACTTGACTAAGTGCCTTTTATGTACCTTGAGTGCTGTGGTTCAGGATTTACATACTTACAAACATGGATCTGAGGAAGTTGCTTTATCACATAAGATATAATCCAAGTTCCCAGTACAAGTTTGGCTTACAGGAGTAAGAAGAAATGGCAACTGAGAAAGCTCTGGCCCAAAGCTCTTGTCTTTAATTGGCGTCTAAATCTACCATCACATCTAAAATCCTAATACTAGGTGTTCTTCTCTCTTTGATCTTTGGTTTGGGTGTAGTAATAGGTTGTTTTTACTAAGCACTTGCACACTCTGTTTTAAAATCCAGACTTGAGTGGATTACTGCCATACCTAATTAGATCATCATAACAAATCCTGGAAAGCAAATAACTACTGTCATTTCAGGAAGTTGAGATTCTGAAGAAATCCAGTGAATCCCAGTAACTTTGTAAATGAAAAGGACAGGACAGACTTTTACTTATACATAAAATTTACTTCGGTGTATTTTGCAAAATCCGAAACACATATATTTAAGTGTACACATGTGTGATAAGTTTTGACAAATAAATACATCCATCTAACTACAAGACATAAAGCTTATCTATGAGTCCTAAAGATTTTCTCTGTATCTGCTCAGTCATTTCCTACTCCATTCTCAGAAAAAAAACTATTTCTTTATTCATAATTAGTTATATTGTTATTCTTTAGCATTGCATAAAAGGTAAAGTACATTGTATATATACATATGTATCTATTTCTGTGTACCTACCTACCTGTTCTTACAAGTATCAGCTGCTTGTCTGTTCTTATTACTGAATATTTGCTTATCCATTTACCTGTTGATGGACTTTTATGCTTTTCTCAGTTTTAGGCAATTTTCAAAATAATTAGCAATATAGTATGTACAGGATTTTGATGAATATGTGTGTCCTTCCTGTATATTTCTCAATATATGTTCATGTTTTCTAAAATAAGAACATTTTTATTTCCTAAACTGAAAGTCTTTTATTTCTTTTTCTTGCCGTATCACAATAGCTAAAATTGCTAAACATCATATTACACAGGGTAATAAGGAAGATCATTGTGGTGTTTCTAATATTAGGAGAAAAGTCTATAATATTTCGCCCCTCACTGTGACCTTTGTTCTACATGCTTCCCAGTTACTTTTCACCAGTTTTCTGAGAACTGTTTGAAAAATCATGATTGTGTGTTGAATTTTGTCAATGTATTTGCTGTCTATGAATATAAACATAAGCATTTTGTTTATTTCACTAGTATGACAACTGTATCTATTGACTACTGACTGCTAAGACAGCATTATACTTCTGATATGAGCATCACTTACTATGATGTGTTTCTATTTTCACGTTACTGGAGGGGACTCTCTAATACTGTATTAGCAAATTTTGTGATTATAATATGAAAAAGAAAGGGTAACCCATAGTTTCCTTTTCTCGCAATAAATTTGGTTTTGGTGACAGGATGAGAATATCTTCATGATCGGTTTGACAAATATATTTCTTCTAGGCATTATCTTTGTGGGAAAGCTGTGTTTGGTATAAAGGTATTAATTAATTTATTTAGAAGATATAAGACTCCTTTTCCTATTTCATCAAAATTGTTGGATTTATTGACATATAACTGCTTCTAATGTCCCCAAAATATGAAGCACCCAGGAAGACATACTCAGTAACAGCAGGCAACACACACACACACACAAAAAGAATTAGATTTTCTGGGAGGACATGCACAGAACTGCAGTGGAAGATACCAGAGAGATGAGCTGAGCTGAGGCACACACAGGAAGTATCCAGAAGTGGGGACACACACACACACACACACACACACACACACACATACACACACACATAAGCACATGCACACATGCACACGCACACATATGTACACACAAGCAACCCCATGCATACACACACATGCATACACACACAAGCACACGCACACACACACACACAAGCACATGCACACACGCACCCATATGCACACACAAGCACCCCCATGCATACACACACATGCACACACACACACACACACACACACACACACACACACACACACACACATACACATACACACACAGTCTTAAACTATGCCTAATTCTGGGTCTGTGAGTATTGGGGGTGGGCAGGGGAAGAGGCAGATGACACTTCCTTGAACTCAAGCGCAGTTTCCCACATGCCTGTGGTATATGTAGTGGTGATGATTGGATTGCCTTCACAGTTCCCTTTTTCTTCACCAGCAGAACTTTCATTTCTTGCCATGTTGACAGCTTGGACAAAGGCATCCTTTCCCTACTCGGAAGCCTCTTTTCTCCACACTTCCAGGATGATTGAAATGTGACTTTCCTTGCAGCTGGGAGTGGCCTTGTGACTACCTTCAGGACAGCATTCCCTCCTATGTGAGGCTACGTCCCCAAGGAGTGCCTGAAGCTGCTGAGTGATGCTTCTGCCTTAGTTCATGTGACATGATGTGGCCTTAGCTTTTGCAGCCTGAGCTGAGGCAGCAGACCCAGCACGCAGTTTTCCCTCTTCATAATTTCATTGAAGAGGTGTTTTTCTACTGCAGATCCTGCCCACTTAAGTACATGGTTTCTTCTTCGGACTAGGTCTACCTTTTTTCTTAGAATTTGTCTCTGACACATTTGAATTGTGGCATCACATGGCTTTGTGTTTTGGAGACCTCACTAAGGGAGTCACTGACATATTGCATAAGGTTATTGAACACAAATGTGGCAAGACTACAGTCAAGCTGATATCTGGAATAGTTACAAAGTGACTAACAGGAGGGTAGCATATACAGCAAGCGTACACTGTTCTAGGCAATGATTGACACCTTGGGCAGGAAGGCACAGGACCTCATGCTACTTAGTGTGCAGCATAAAACTCATGAGTGAGATACTTCTGAAATTTTGTAGTTTAGAATGCCTTTGGCCATTGTTAACTGAAACTTGGGGTGTAAAACTGTGGACAGGGGACTACCATATAAAAAAATATGCTGGGAGGATTTCCCTTGACCCTAATTGAACACTGACATAGCCTACTGTGCCTCATGAACTTTAACTTGGTTGTCTAAGGACAAGAGCTTGGTACAGGGAAATTCTCATGGGACAGTGGGGCACATGACTGAGTTTATAAAGTATGGGATAGAGGCAACCTGGACCCTCGATGGTGACAGTGACTCTCAGGTCCAGCCCTGAAACTGCACACCTTCTGGCTTACTGATATATTCTAAAGCCACTTTTAGGTGGGTATGATATTACGCAGATCCCTCACCTCGGGTGGCTCCTTTTAGAGGTGTCTTTCAGTAGCAAATCACTTGCCAATCAGAAAAGCAGGTGCTTTGATCATATGGCGGCAAACAAGATAACTCAGAAAAAAATACTTTTCTGTTACTATAACTTAAGATTATTTATAAAATGAAAACTTAGAAAAGCGCTCTCCTACAGAACATCAGAGCACTGCAGGGGTGTACCTGGTATTGTACCCACCCTGAGACCTCAGTGGGGAATATTGCACTCTAGTTGAAAACTAATCCTCACATGCCCTGGAAATACACTCCCATATGCTCCACCACTTGGCATAGTTGATCACTCTTTTTACTTTTCAGTTTGGAGTCAAGATCCTCAGAAGTTACTCAGGCTGCCTTTGCACTTGCTCTGTTGCTAAGCTACGCTTTAGACTTGTAATCCTCCTGCCTCAGCCTCTGAAGAAGGATTACAGTTGTGAACTTATGTTACCAAGGCTCAAAAGGGACAATTTTATAGTTAAGTTTTTGTTATTTTTAATTGTGTGTGAACATGCGTGCATGTGCATCCACAAGTGCCCACAGCAGCCAGTCCCATTGGATCTCTGAGAACTAGAGTTATAGATGGTTGTGAGCCATCTGGCATGGGTGCTGGGAACTGAATTTGGAGAGCCATGTCTCTATCCCAAGAAGAGGAAGTTTAGAAGCCAGGATTGTATAAGACCATGGGCTGTTTGTAGCATCCCCGGGTCTGTTATTAATATTTTACCTTTCCCAGAGCAGTTAGCAGCATGACCCTCAAATCCAAAGGAATCCTGGGAGTCGCTATGAGGTACTAAGAAAGAATGACTTTCTCCAGCAAAGGGACCTTCTTACGAGATGATGCTGGAGTGACAGGGGAGTGAAGAGATGGAAAGAGACAGCAGCTGCTTCTGGAAGGAGAGGGTGCACGTATCCTTTAGCACAGGATGAGAAAACTACATCCTTAGAAACAATGTTGCTGAGCAGGTAAACTGTCAAAGCCGCTCTGAAAAAGGATCTGGGAAAGTTCAGTAAAGATAAAGCTACCCAACAACTCATTGCGTGGGTCTGTGCCCTACAGACGTTTTGTAGATTGCTCAGGAGGACGGATGAACAAGGAGACTCGGCCGGCCGCTGCCTGTAGCAGCTGGAAGGACACTCGTTCTTCTGGAGAGACTCATTCACACAGCACTACGCAGAGCTACAGAGGAGAGAGCCTACCCTCACAGGTTCCCGAGTGACAGTGGGGAGTAGCACAAGATGATCCTGCGCATACAGTAAAGTTTGTTTAGGACCAGGTCTGCCTAGTGCACTAGGGCTTGCAGGTCACTGTGTAGCTCAGGCTGGCTCAGCTCCTGTTCCTCCTGCCTCTAGGTTCCTGGGATTACAGGTGTGCACTGCCACATCCAGGTTAGCGTGTTGCCGTTTATAAGTTTAGAAACCTGTAGCACTTGGCAGTAGTTCCTTTGTATCTGTAGGACAAAGGCTTATGTGTACATCATAAAACCATGTTCAGGGTGGTCCCTGCCTTCTTGGGAACACTGGAAAGCAATATCCAGATGAACTTGTGGTATTTTATCTCTCAAGCTGGGCCATAGCATGCAGGTCTTTGTTATCTCTGTACCTTTTTGTATGTCTTAAAATTGTCATTAACATTGTTTTAAATGAAATGGGAAGCAGAGGAGCAAAGGATGGGCAAGAAGAGATGTCCCAGAGGGCTATGTAGCAGAGAGGTTCATTCAAAGGTAGCAGCTTGACATTGAAGACCCAGGTCCGACTCCCAGCAATGAAGCTAGCCAACTGTGGTGTGATTGGAAGGGCAAGTTAATTAACCTCTCAAAGGCCGTGTTTTCCCAGGCGCCAAATAAGAATAATGATATTTACTCTTACCTGGATATGGTCAGTTCAGGGCCTAAGTAGACTGTTGTGAGTTCCTAACTGTGCTCAGATCATCTATAGGGAGACTATACATTCAGCTTATGTGGGACAGTTCCAATTCATAACTTTAAATCTCAAAAACTGTAAATTAAGTGCAATTCACTGAAAATCTAAAATCTAAACAATAAAGGCTGGAGAGATGGTTCAGGGGACTGGAGTTAATTCCTTAGCATCCACATTATATGACTTATCTCTGCCTGTAACTCAAGTGCCAGGAGATGCGGCACCTTTTTCTTTCCTCTGAGGGTTTCTGCACATAGAGGATATACATCCACACAAAACACACACACTCCTCTCTCTCATACACACATAAATCAAAATAATCTGAAACAGTCGAAACAGCAGCAAGCTACTCTGTAAATTGGCCAACCAGTTACCAGACAGGTGCTTAGGTGCTTCTTGGTGATTTGGGCAGCTCTGTGGAAGGAAGATACATGTACGGAACTGTCCTTGGTTCATTATGCCTTCCCACAAATCTTATTTTAGGAAGCAGAGATGAGAATGTGGAGTTGTGGTCACTGTGGAGAGAGTGACTAACAAGACAGGAAGCTCCAGCAAAGGAGAGTATGATGGTACAGACTGGGGAATTCTAGAATTTCTGGTAGGGACATCCCTGCGTCCTGACTGCTGAAGGTGTGACAGAGAAGTAATCAAGCAGTATTTTTCCATTTATTTGAGGAGAAGAAGTTGCCTATAAGCAGAGAAAAGAAAAAGCCTGTGGGTATCTACAGTGTTAGTGAGCTCCCATGTGGTAGAAACTGCAAGACATCTATGTGATCTGTAGCCACAGAGGGAATTGAGGATCTTTGCCTAGATTTATTGAGTAGTGAAGGTTCAGAGGTGAGTCACTATGTGTTAACCAGAGCAGGACAAGCTGCAGTGATGAGCTGGCCCAGAGGCCACAAATAATTCCTTAACATTTCCTGGCTCCAAAGAAGCTTTGGTTCCTCTTCCAGATGACCACCAAGCCCACGCCCATGGTCATCACCTTGAAGTGATAGATAGTACTTCGGGAACATCTGGATATAATATTTTGGGCTGATGATAAGTCTCTCCATTTCTATAATACTGATGCTATGTGATAAGGAGCAGAGACATATACCTCAGGCTGCTTCTTTAATAAATAAAGCCTCATGCAGTGATTTTTTTCTTTAATATTTATTTATTTATTTATTTTATTTGATGTGTGTGTGGGTGTTTTGCTTGTAAGTGTACCATGGACAAGCATTGTCTAAAGAGGCCAGAAGAGAGTGCTGAGTCCTCCAGAACTGGAATTCCAGATGGTTATGGGCTTCCATGTGGGTGCTGGGATTTGAACCCAAGTCCTCTGGAAGATCAGCCAGTGCTCTTAACCACTAAGCCATTAAGTAGTTATTTTGAAATAAAGGTCTCTTCATGCTATTGTAGCAATTGAGATAAAAGGCTTAATTACAATAGTGGCATCTACTTTTCCTACTACTTCCTGTATGCCAGGTGCTTAAGAGAAACCCCACTGGATGCTTGCAAGTCCCAAAAGGTAAGACCTACATAAGATGAATGGTTGGAGAAACATTGGCTATACCCAGTACTGTTTGTAATAATTGAGTAACATGGATTCTCTCAGGAGGATGGGAAATACTCACTCTGAATTGTCTCTTTACACAGAACTGAGACCCCAAATTATATTAACCTTTGACAGACTTGATCTTAGCATAAAGGGGTCTTTCTAATAGTCAGAGATGAGTCAAGTGGTCTAGGCCAACTCACTATGTTATAATCTCACAATAGCAAAGAGTAAAAAAAAAAAAATCACATTTGGGTCCCCAGATGGTAGAGGTTGTGTGAACATAAACATATATTCACCCATCTATTCTTTTTTAATATTGATTGACTGGTGGATTTTGTGTGTATGTGTATATACATGCATATACATATATAGCATGTATATCGCACATGGGTGGTCAGAGGACAACTTTTGAGAGTCAATTCTCACCTACCATGTGGGTCATGAAGCATCAGCAGGCCCCATCCCCTTGTTTTTGCCTGCATGCACTGACTGCATCTTTGTCAAGGACCAAGGACTTTGCTGTTTGTCAGACAGGCAAGGACAGTCCATCCCTGAGGTCCTGTGAGTCTGTACCTCTAAGGCTCCCGAATTGTGATTCCTTGTCAAAATCATGTCAGCCACTCTCTGGAAGTACAGTCAACCTCATTTTTGAAGGAAGCCATAGTTTAAGGTTCATCTAATTGAAAAGGGAAGTTGGATCTGTTGACCAGTGGGCTTCATTCACACGGAGGAATCTCTAGAAACCAAATTTGAGCAGAGGAAGAAAACCACATTTTATCAAAGATATTACTTCAAAATAGAGATGCCCCCTGATCAAGACCTTCCAATTCAACAAAATTGACATTCTTCCAGTGAGGCATAGCACAAACAGGCTTAGATGACTCTAGTCTCAACCCCACAACATCCTTCATCAGGGGAGTCTGTGACAGTATCTTCAAGTCAATGTCCTTCTAGGCTCAGGAAAGCTATGGTTCTGTGAATGAAAATCCCTGGAAAGAAACTGTCTGCAAAGAATTTTTGACTGGTTAAAACTACAGTAATGTGGAGATGTGAAAGTAACGCAGGTCTAGGGGCTAATTACCTTACCTTAAGGTATCGTTAGCCCCACCTCAACAGCCATCCCTTCTCCGTCTAAGAACTAACATCTTGTGGGTAATAAAAACCTTTGAAAGCTCTTAACTTTCCACCAATCCAAAGCCAAGACTATTATCAGATAAGGGTCAAGACCAAAAGGTAAGCTTCCTCATCTTGTAATCATGTCACTGATGTACCTACCTGTGCATTTAAACTTGCTTTGATTGATGATTTACGTGACTTCCTGTGAAACTACAAAACTTTACAAAACTGCATCCATATAGGAACATGGAGTTTGGGGTGCTCTAGTCTTTGTTTCTTGTCTGTGGTCTTTTAAAATGTCTCCAGAATGAACTATATTGTACTCTCCTTAAAGTGAGTGCGCTCTGTGTGTGTGTGTGTGTGTGTGTGTGTGTGTGTGTGTGTGTCTGAGACACTTCCTTCCTAAACCATTCTACCACCATGATCCAACTGTCCATGATTTCATGATCCTAGTTACTCAACCATCCTGGAAACCTATGTTTGTTCCATGTCTGGATGACAAGTTCGAACTGGGAAAGACCTAGAACCTCATAACCACATCTCCCAGTGACTGTCCTATGCATAGCCCAGTGTCATTTCCCCATCAAGCACACTCAAAGTACAACGGGAACAGAAAGTCTTTGTCACAGTCTTGCTTTGGGGTCAAGCCGAAGATGGCCACATGAGTCAGGCTCAGTCCCTGGACCTGTTTTTGGTAATTTCTGTCTTTATCTGCAAATGGGAACAGGGAAGAACAGAAAAAGAGGTAGTTTCTTAGAACTTAAAAGAAGTGTCATGAGCTGAGCACCAGTGGGGGAAGCTGGCCCTGGGTACTCCCTCCTGAGCAGGGGCCTCTGACTTAACTGCATAACCATCACCCTGGTCTTTTTATTTGTGTTCCCGACAGACCCACTGTCTGAAAGGAGGTCTACAGCCCTCTGTCCACTGGAGCATCACATGTACATGATTCAATTAACCTTTGGGGTAGCTCGGGAAGTCTGTGCAATAGGAGAGCCATACCTTAATTGGCAGTCTGACACAAACAATAAAGTTTGATCAGATGAGGAGGCATTGGGGATGTCATTAGCATCCTCTCCTGAAGACCATGTGGTGTGTAAAAGGTTGTTTAATTTCTGCTGGAGAAAAGGAAGAGGAAACAGAGTTCGTGTTTTCCTGCATTTTGTGGGGAGTGGGGCTGGTTAAATGACACATTTGCCTACTACAAGCATCAACCATGCCTGTGACTGTAGTGTCTGTGGTTCCCAGACTTGTTCTCAAAGCCTTTTGAACTACAGAGTGATATACTGTCATAAAATAAAACCCTTGCATTTCAATCCTTGGTTGGAAAGACAGCCGAGGGATGATCCCTTTTTAAGAGTCCAGATGGAACCAATGAGGATGGGAGAGGGGATGTAAGACTGTGCAGTAGATGAAGGTTAGAGGGAGGTGGTCATGGTGTACTTGTTTGTTTGATCAATTAACACATTAATTTAGAGAGAATGCATGTATGTGAATAAGTGCATGTGTGTGTTCTCAAGCATACATACATGCTGTGTGACACACTGTGACACGGAGGGCAGAGCACAGCTTGAGGAAGTTGATTCTCCTCCCATTGTACGGACTCTGAGGATTGAATTCAGGCTGTCAGGTTTTGCAACAAGTGCCTTCACCTGCTGAGTCCTCTGTGGGTCCATGGCCTTGGTATTTCTTTAAACTTTTTCTAGAGTAGAATGGCTCCTGGTCCAGCTGACGAGACAGAGAGGAGAGTATATATGAGCAAAGGAATCAGGATCATGAGGAAGAGACCCACAGAGATGGCTGACTGGAGCTATTGGGAGCTCACTGACTCAGAAACAGCCACTGGGGAATCTTCAGGAAAAGGAACTAGACCCTCCAAAGGTAATGACTGTCGAATGGCATGGGCGGTAGGTGGAGCCTTGTAGAGTAGGATCAGACTATGTTCCTGTTTATGAACTGACATCTTGGAGCCCGTTCCCTACAGAGGAACCCCTAACCCAGCCTTGATACTGGGATGAGGGTATAGGACCTACCTCAAATACACCAGACTCAACTGACCCACCTTGGGACTCCTGCCCTCCTTGGGGAATGGATGAGGGGATGCGATGGGGGAGGCTGAGGGAGAACTGGGAGGGACTGGGAGGGACTGGGACGAGGAAAGGGAGGATGAGCAGGAATATACAGGAGGAAAAAATACCACCTTTTTTAAAAAGAGTAGAATGTGGGGGGAAACATGCTATGTCTCTCTCTCATCTGCCTTTAGATTTTAAATTTTTGACTTTTCTAGAAAGAAAGAATTCCTCCAAGGAAGGAGGTGAGGGGACATTATAGAAAGGAGAGATGATAAGTATACATCCACAGAATGTTTTCTACATGACATACAAGGTCCAGAAAACTCCCCAACATTGATTGACAAGCAAGAGTGAAGTTGTTATACAATGACACTTTTTTAGGTGGAGAAAGTTAGACAGTCTGCAGTGTGAAGGGAGCCAGTCATGGGTGACAGAGCTGAGGTCCCATGTCACCTGTCTTTCTTCACTGTCTGTAACAAAGTGTTTCAAGTACAACCACCTGCTCTTAGTGAGACCTGCTGCTCTCTGTCAAGAACATCAAATTCCCAAGTTCTCTACAAGAAACAAAAGCAGTCCGCCAACTTAATACATGTATTAACAAATGTGCATTTGAAAAGCTTTCAGATGTATAATGTACTAAAAATGAATAATTAATTATACTTCATGCAAAGGCACTTAAAATTACATAGAGCCAGACCGGTATACTTGAGACCATTGCTGCCATGTTGGGAAGACATGTGCATCTTTGGGAATTAACAAATTGTCATCTAGTGTGGAGTGAATGCTCACTCCAGACAAAACAGTCTACTGAGAACAGGGGAGAACAAACAGGTAGAAAAAACGAAAGATTGTGCTTCCCAAGGAAGCAAAAACCTATGAGAAGTTGATGTTGTATGTACAGTGCCCACACTGACACACACACGTACAAACACACACATGTATGTCTGTGTATATGCACGTAAAGCCATGTGGGCCTTGGTTTTCAAACTGCTGGCCTCCAAAACTGGGAAAGAATAGATTTCAATTGCTTTAAGTTACCTGGTGTATAGTACCTATTATGTCAGCTTTAAAAAAAATCCAATACAACTTCTCATAGACACGTGCATAAGGCAAGTGAATAACTACACTGCCAGCTTCCCCAGGAGCTGCTAAGTGACTGAGAACCAATCTTGGAGATTGACAGAATACACTATAGTCTCTAAAGGGAGCAGAACACCCAGCTGGTGTGTGTTCTAAAACATAAATCAGTGTTTCTTTCACTGAACCTGGGTGTCGCTAGGTACCACTGCTGCCCTACCCTATTGCATCTTGCATATTGCTTCTGATTGC
This sequence comes from Phyllotis vaccarum, assembly GCA_033318265.1. Lineage (NCBI taxonomy): Eukaryota > Metazoa > Chordata > Mammalia > Rodentia > Cricetidae > Phyllotis > Phyllotis vaccarum. The sequence goes on along the minus strand of JARWLC010000009.1, from coordinate 12,806,365 downwards.
TGTTCTGGGGCAGGATAGGTGATCACAGGCAAGCCATTGCATCCTTTCATTCACCTAACATCTTAAAAATGGACCTGGGTCTGCTTTTCCTTCTTTTGCTTTCTTGCTGAGTCCTGGCTCCTCACCCAGCATTTTGGCCTGAGACCTGGTTCAACTTTGTTGTCCTGTCTGATACAGTCACACAAAAAACCCATCTCCACCTTCTTCTTTGACCATTCAGTATGTACTTCTTATGGAAATTAGGGTTTCTGTGGAGGTCTGGGGGTTGAGAGTTCCCTAGTCTAGTGCTTGTCTGAGTGCCTTGGGAGCTGCTATAAACACAGATCTCATGTAACCACAGGGGAGTCTTGTTTGTTTGTTTGTTTGGTTGGTTTCGCTTTGTTCTTTAGATTTATTTATTATGTATGCAGGGTTCTTTCTGCATCTATGCAGATCTCATTACATATGGTTGAGAACCACCATGTGGTTCCTGGGGCTTGAACTCAGGACCTCTGGAAGAGCAGCCAGCGCTCTTAACCTCTGAGCCTAGAGCCTTGTTCTTAAGTAGGTGCTAAGAGCCTGCATTCTGAACTAGTTACCTTTGCATGCCTGTGATCAAACATAACTTAAAGGGGGAATTGCTTCAGCTCATGGCTTCCAAGGACCCAGTAGGCAACTGCCTGCACTTGAACAGGATATCATAGCAGTGGAAGCATGTGACCAAAGAGGAAGTTCACCTCATGGTGGACAGGAAGTATGTGACAGAAGAGGAAGTTCATCTCATGGTGGACAGGGAGCATGTGACAGAAGAGGAAGGTTGCTCTATGATGCAAGAGATAGACAGGAAGGAACCAGAGTAAGACGTGCTCTTCACAGACATGTGTCTCTTGATCTACTTTCTTCAGCAAGAGCCCACCTTCCATTCCTCTACCACCTTTCACCTTCTGTTCAGTTGTTAAAGCCTCCAATGGATTAAAGCATTGGTGGCCTCATGATCTAATTGTTTCCATGATATGAGATGTCTTTCTGTATGCTGTGAATTACCATTGGATAATAAAGTCATTGTTTTGGCCTATGGCAAAGCAGCTTATAGGCAGGCAGAAAATCCAAGCAGAGATAAAGGGGAAGGAGGGCAGAGTCAGACGGAGACTCGGTAAGCTCAAGGAACTGGCAAGATACAAACAGATGAGCCGTGTGGCAAAACACAGATACACAATAAGCCTAAGCCATAGGCTGAACAGTTTGTAGTTAATATTAGCTTTTGTGAGATTATTTGAGACTGTGGATCTGGACCTCAGGGCTAGGCAGAACCAGAAACTTCTGACTACATTTCCAGAAATGGCCTCACAGACTAACCCAGAGAGAAGCTTCACTCATCTTCTAGGTATTTCTCAAGCCAATCAAGTTTACAGAATAACCGTCACGCTCCCTAAACAATTCAGAGTCTTTCCACGGACAGGGGAGAGGAGTGGGCAGCTGCTGGGGGAAGGGCACAAACAAAGCCTAGAGGAACGGTTTTGCAGGATGAGGGAGACATGCGGGACTCAAGGATGGAGCCACTAGGGACAGAAAGTGTGAGTCAGAGAAAGGCGGGAGATCTACAGAAGAGCAGGGGCCGGTTTTCTAGGATGCAGAAATCTGAGACTAGAGGGAAAGTTGGAGAATGAAATGATCTGGAAGAAGATGTGAGACACTTCCACTCAGATACTTTCTGTTTTCCATCAAGAGTTACCAGAGGAGACTTCCTCAGAGTGGGAGGGAGCTGGGAGCAGAACTGGTGGCCAGAGCAAGACTTAGTAAAGCCCAGAGCACTTACCAAGTACACCAGTTCTAAGGAAAATGCCAGCTGCCCCATAGGGAGGAGCTGAGGCCTCTGGAAGGAGTTTCTAGTATTAAGTTGATTGACAGCTTAGACCTTGAACTGACAGGGCAGACAGTGAGACAGAGGAAGAGATGGGATGGGAGGAGGTACTGAAAGGGCCAGAGAGAGAATGTGGGATAAGGGTGGGGCCTGGTTTTGCGGCAGATCTACATCTTTCTGCGTGTTCTTGACCAACTCACAGAAGCTTCTGACCTGGGACCTTCACTCCACCTTTCAAATGAGGACATAGGCTGGGTCGGAGAGTGAATTAAACACTATAAAGTTCAGTAGTTTATGATTTAGTGTTCTCTCTCTCTCCTGTGTGTGTGTCCATGTGCATGCACCTGTCTGCACATGCACTCTTTTGGGCTGAGGTTGGCATCAGGTGTCTGCAATTGCTTTGTCTTATTTTTTGAGACAGGGTCTCACTGCATAACTGCAGCCTTTGCTATTAGTACTTTAAGAAATGTGTTATTTCCTAAGGGTTTGGGTCATGCCAAATGAGTATTTTGTCTTTCTAGGGCAGGGAGAATGGCTTAGGTGTCTTGTCCTCTGACCCACCATTACTGGTGATGATCATCCATTTAGCACCCAGTCTTCCTGATGCGGGGTTACATTGTGGGGCTTTATAGGTGTCTGTCAGAGTTGAGTTCTCTCTTAAAGGACAGATGGGGAAGGAATTGGCCAGGTCTGGTCTTGTTTTGTAAAGATTACACATTCCCCCATTACCGTTTCATTTTATGAGGGTGCTAATATACAGATGCTGCTTTAATCTGTCTTTAATTCTATCAGCTGTCCCACGAGGACATCTTGAAGTGAATCATTTACTTAGCAGCACGTCATTTATTTTAAAAGTTGTTTTCTTTTTACCACTGTGCAAGTCCTCCTGTTATTTGTACCCTGCTTCTTTGTCATTTGTCAGTTCACTCGGTGTCTAGACTGCTTTGCTCTTCCCAGGGTCAGGACCACCGGCTGCAGAGATGGGCTCTCATTTCTCTCAGAAGACTGACTGTGAAAACCAGACTGTGTTTAACCTAAAATGAACTAAAGTAGATCTCCTGGGCCCTTCCAGACATCTGCCCAGGGGAACAGACTGTCTTGAAGCCATTTTTCTTTTTTTTAAATATATTTTATTAATTCTTTAAGAACTTCATACAGTATATTTTGATAATATTCACCCCAATGCCTTCTTATAACTCTTCCCAGATTTGCCCCATCTCCCTATCTGCCCCCATCCATTCCAATTTGTGTTAGTCTTACATTCCTGGGTGTGGGGCATCCACCCATGGTCACCCTACCAAAGTCACATCCTTGAGGGATGCGGTTCATGAACCCTTGTAGCCTGGCCCTATCTGGGCATCCAGCCATAAGGATGAATTTGCATACTGTGCAGCTGCCAATGCTCATTGTCACCCCGAGTCTGGCATTATCTTTCCTTAATAGGTAGGTCGACGACACTTGGCAACAGTCTCCCACTATCGTAGATTTAAGTCAGTTTCACTTGTATTACTCAGCATCACATGTTGCTTCTGCCTACCTGTAGCCTTCCATCAGAATCCCAGACACTGACTGGTACAGAACAGCAGGGCTACCCATATCACTAACTGGCTGTGGTGGTATCCTCATTGACGGGCAAACGGTGATGTTCTCAGCTCTCCACAGCTCCACCTTGTGATCTAATTCTGAGGCCTGTAGCTGTGTGGGTGGCATCTCAATCCTTAGAGTAGAACATGGCATGCTAGGGCTGACTGGAGTGTGTTCCTGACAGACACGGAAGAGGCAGAGGCACAGAGGAGACAGTGGTTTGCAAGATGGGAAAGCAAAAAGTAAGATCTTCATTTATCCTACTGAGACAGCCCATTCAGTCACCCTACATGGGGTTTTTACATTTTTATATTAGCCATCCAGTCACTGTAGCCTCTCATGAAGGGGCATAACCTCAAACATGGCAGTTCTCTGTGACCTAAGCCCATGCCCAGTAAGTGGTTAGCCATCTGCAGGTGGAATTCTGTAGGCATGTCTATCTTGTAAAGAGCATTCAAAACACTAGTGTATGTGTGTGTGTGTGTGTGTGTGTGTGTGTGTGTGTGTGTGTGTGTGTGTGTATGAGAGAGAGAGAAAGAGAGAGAGAGAGAGGAAGGAAAAAGAGCTGCATGTCAGCAGGATACCAGAAGACAACTTGCCACACTTGGCAGACTTTGCCCATGGTAGCAGCCCTTGCAGAACCCAGCAGACCAGCCAAATGATCTTCCCTGCTGCTCACATCTTGGTGAAATGGGAGAGGTCCACTAATCTAAGAAAGGTGGCTCCTGTGACTCAGATATGCCTGGGACACCTCCAAGTCACTGTAAGGCTGGACTGCTCCCATCCCTGGAGCATGTGCCACTTAAAGCTCATTTTTCAGAATGGAAAGAATAACAGTGCTCTCTGACAAAGGGCTTCCAAGATCATCGAGCTGCGTGCTCTGGCTGTGGATGGAGGGTAGAGGTCCTCCTGGCACCATCCAAGTGGGAAGGATGTCCAGCAGATGAGGCCAGGGTGGTGCTCAGGATGTAAGACTTCACATCAAAAAGGACAGCATGTCAAAGAACCGGCTACCGAAGCTGTTCACATTTCACAAACTATTCTCTTCAGCACACACACACACCTACTTGAACAAAGACAGTGACTTTGTATATGATTGTTGCGTTAGGAAGTACTATGAAAACTTTAAATTGGAGTTTGCAAGTTAAGTCTTGTCTGGATTAGAGGACAAGGTGTGAGTCTACGGTATCCAGTTTGAGATGGGTCAAAATTTTATTTCGTCATGACCACTTCTAAAACCACCTTTTTCCCCCCTGAACTTGTTCCTGGTTCTTTGTTTATAATCTGACCCAATCCACCCATCCAACAAACACACACACACAACTGAAAGCTTTGAGCTGTGGCTTTCACCCTAGCCCTCTACCCTAATAAAAACTAAACCCAGGGGGAGGGGGACATTTGGTGCCGCCCTGATCTTGCTGGCTCTGATGTCTTCTAAATGTATTTGCTATTTGCTCCGGCGTCCCTGCAAACCCCTGCTGTTCCCAATTGTCCATTGCCTATTAGGAATGGTTCCAGCCAAGGCCTTTTTCTTCTACTTATTTGATTCTTTTTTTTTTTTTCCCTGATAACTTTACTATGCATGAGTAACTGGCCTGCGAGGCTGCTTTTGTTTGACATTTTGCATTCGTTAAAAATCAGTCATCTGCATGTTTTATAAAGCTGTGGGGGTCTCTCCCCATGATCAATGCTTGAAGCACTCATTAACATCTGGGGAAGAGATGGCCCCAGATAGGGGGTATACATGACCTACCCAGTGTGGGTTTAGAGAATGTGTCTTACAGGGGAAAAAAAGACACTGACGCACTTTGTATTCATTGCCATGCTTGTTCACTAATAGAAATGAGCCTGCCAGCCTCGAGTACCTTGGTGTATCCCCTTTCCCCAGCCTGAAATGCATTTTCTCAGCTTGTCTAGGGTGATTTCCCCTCTGGGAAGCCCTTCTTGGTCACCTCAGCCAGTTCAAATTCTCTTTCTCTGGGAACCTCAGGACAGTCAATTTTGCCAACTTTCACTGGGCCTCTCTCAGTGCCATGTGCTGGGCAAAGCAGTTTGAGGATTTAATAGAAATGAGAGACATCCTCAGCTCTCAGATACAACTGAGGAAAGCATTGTTAGGACATTCGGAGGGTACTGTTAGAAAGATTCGGGGCAGGGGAGCTGCCAGGTCTAACCTTTGCCCTTCATGATAGGGAATGTTTCCAGGAAGAAATGCTCTCACATGGCAGAAAGGAACATGTAGCCACTCTGAAGTGCCTTACATCTGTCCCACCATTTCTACCTAGACCAGCCATGCCTGAATCACTGGAGATGGTTATTGCAGGGTGATTTCTGGGGACCACCCTCGACTACTTCCTCATGAGGTAATCAGTGGCTCCAGAACAGTGGGTTGTGGCTTAGGAAGGTCACTGGAGGGTCTTATTTGGCTTGTCACTGGTATGTGTGGATTGCTAATATGGGACATGTGCACATCCTAGTTTTCTGTTCACCTGCTAACATAAGCAACTGTGGCGATAGGTTCTTAGGTATCTGTCTAAAGATGCCTGCTGTGGCCACTCACCAGTGTACTTGGTTTCAAGCTCCCACAGTCAGTCATTGTCTTCCTGGTACATTTAGTCTCTGGCTCCTGCACGCTGATCATTTCATCTCCTTTGTCCCTCTAGGTCCCTTCTTTGGTCCCCAGTTGTTCATTATCTTATTCACACACTCTGTACAATGTCTCATATTCAGTTGCTCTATTAAATCATCTAGCTCGGGAAGTTTTAGAGGCTAGATTTTTTTCCTTACCTTCTTCCCCCAATACACATAGTTAAAACAATATTGGGCTAAAGAGGTAGTCTAGTTAATAAAATATTTGCCCCGCACATTCAAAGACCTGGCGTTTACCCTCAGAGCACACATTAAAAAAAAGACTGGGCATGGTGGCCTGATACTGTCATTTTACTGCTTCAGGAGTAGAGACAAGTGATCCTGGGGCTCATCAGTCAGCCAGCCTCATCCACACAGGGAGCGCCAGGCCATCAAGAGACCCTGTCTATAAAACAAGGATTCTTGAGATGCTAAACAGCTAAAGGAGCTCTGGCTGTTCTTCCAGAGGACCCTGGTTTGATTTTGAGAACCCTGGTTTTATTCCCAGCATCCACATCACAGGCTATAGCCATCTAACGCCAGTTCCAGGGAACTGAGTTCTCTCTTGTAGCCTCTGTAGCACACAAATGATGCACAGACACACATTCAGGCAAAGCACACATACACACAAAAGAATTTAAAAAAAAAAAAAAAAGGTGGCATCTGAGGTGGTCTTTTGGCTTCCACATGCATGCACACACACATACCTTCATATATCTGTGCATAAACACATACACATGTATGCATGTGTGCAAAAATGATATCTGATGGGTGGGCACTAAGACGTTTCCAACCAACAGTTCTGACAACTTGTCTCTTTACTCTGAGAGAATGATGGGTCAACAGTTGGCAGAACCAGACTCCACAGGACTGGTTTAATTTTCCATTCCTCCTGTTTTCTATTTAAACCTAACCCTCATGCCAGGACCCAAAGATAGACTTGGAGCATGTGTGTGTGTTGTGGGGGAAGCACCAGGCCTGTTGGTTCATTTTCCCAATGTGACCGTATTGGATGAATCAATCTCTTTTCTCTGTTTCTGGCTCTGGCTCTGGCTCCAACAGCTCTGAAGACAGTCGTGGTACTTCTTGGTTGAACTAAGATAATTTGAATTGCTAGTATCGCTTCTCTAGCTGTCAGGCCAAAGCAAAGCCTCTCTGGAAGAAGATGACATCAGTTTTCATGAAGTCTGCCACTCACGAGAAATAACCAGGTATACAGATGACAAGACAGGGCAGCGTTAAGACCATGATAAACAACAGACAATTGATTCAGGGAGTGTGGTTATTGGAGTTGGGTCTTAAGTCATAATGGATTCAATGTTCAAAGAATTAAAAAGACTGATCATTTTGGTCAAGAAGGGAGACTCCATTGCAAATTCCAAAGCTATAAAAGCACATAAACCAATATTAAGAACTTAATGAATCATATATAATAAAGACAAAATACAGAACTGTAAAATTATTATATTTAAACCTTGAAGTATAGAAATATCATGGAAAGAAATACATATTCATAATGGATCAATGACTTCTCTCTGAGGGGAATTGCTTTCCTCCTTTGTAAAATGGGAAGAATAGCATTGATGTCCTGCACATTATAAGATTATCACGAGGATCAAAAGAGTTGAATATATAGAAACATACTCAAAACATAAAACTGTATAGAAGCATATAAAGCTCCTAGACTCTTTGCTGACAGTAGATGTCATGTAAAGACTCCCCTTTAGTATTTTACCTTTGGAATGATCTCGTCTTAAGTATGTAATATAGTTACATTATCTTTATCGGCTCTCATAGCTGTAGAACATTTTGTAGCATGGGCACTCTGTGACTGAAAAAGAATTTTCTATAAGACATTTAGGATATTTTAAGTTACCATTTTTATATAATATTGCATTCTCATTCACATATATAACTTTATCTGCATATAGAGAATAATTTTAAGCACATAATTTCAAAAAACATATTTTAGACATATTTCTCAACAATTATATTTGATATATTAAAAAATTGATATACACTTGCAGTTTCCAAAATGCTAGTACACATCTAACAACAACATTTGAGACTAACTCCCCAAAACTATTAATTCCTTTGTGTTGTCAAAATTTTTAAAATAGCCAATCTAATGATGTTTAAACAAACATCTTTCTTACTAAGTCAGAGTTTGTTTTCTGATTATGAGAATCTAGACATATTTCATTTTCTGTTTATGTTTCCTTGACATATTGGGTTTTTGTATTGGGTAGTTAGGTTTTTCTCTTATTGATTTGTAGACACCATTTTTATATTTAGGCTGTTAGACTCTTGTAGTTTTATTGAAAATGGTTTTTTTCTTGGTTGCTCTTTGTCTTCTGTGCTTGCTTATGCTATATTTTCTAAGCAAAACATTTTAATTTTGTGCATTTAGATTTATAATTCTTTTGTTCTATGGAATGTTTGTATCTTCACAAAGCCCTTCTCTTTAAAACTTCAAGCGTTCTTCCTGTACTCTGCTGAATTATTTCAAATTTTGTAGTGTTAAAATCTGATTGTGTTGGATGTGTGATACATGCCTTTAATCCTATCACTCAGGAGGCAGAGGCGGGCAGATCTCTGTGAGTTTGAGGCCAACCTGGTCTACAGAGCTAATTTCAAGATAGCCAAGGCTATACAGAGAAACCCTGTCTCAGAAAAACCAAATCAATATCTATCTACATCTATGACATCTATATCTATCATCTATACCTATATCAGTATCATCTCTTATCTCTGTATCTATCTATATCTGGTTAAATTAGCGAACTTTTCCCACTATTATTACCTCTCCCCTTTCTTTTCTCAAAATTTTCTTTATTTTTGAGAATTTCACATATGTATGTCATGAAATATGATACCAGTCCTTTATTTCCCACTTTGAGCTCCCCCATGTTACCCCAATACCTCTTTGCCAATTTTATGTCTTAATTTTTTTATAACCCACTGAGTCCAGTCAGCATTGCCCATGTCCTCTGAAACACAGGAAACCTAACAGGGCCACTTCCTCTAGACAGAATGATCTTGCCTCTAGTGGGTTATGATGCTACATTGTAAATAATTGTCCTGCCTCTGAGTTTAATAAAAAGCGCTGATCAGCCTAAGGCCCTAGAATATAACTTGCTAACTCTTAACCCTTAATCTAACCCATGATTCTTATCCTGTTCAGACATGAGGCTCGGTACCTTTTCTCAGAGCAGTAGAGTTGTCCTCTGCATCTTCTGGCTTGTCTGGCAACTCTGGAGTCTCTGTGGCATTTCTGCTCTATTCTTCCTGTTCCCAGAGTTTTCTTAGTCTGGTAGCCCCTCTCACACTTCCTGTCTGCCTTTGGCCAATCAGCGCTTTTTATTAAACACATAGGTGGGACAATTATTTACAATGTAACATCACCTGCCTCCCAGCAACTATTGACCTCTGATACCCCCTCAGTAAGAGAGGGGCCTGGATATCATATATACCATCCATGCTGGAATTTGGGCTGGTTAATTTTGTGTGGGTCTTACGCAGGTAACTACTGTAGAGCGCTCAGGAGCATGATAGATAGCCATGTTATGTTTAGAAGGCGGCCTTTCAGAGCACTCCTTCCATCCTCCTGCTCCTACATTCTTTCCATCCTTTATCCCGTGTTTCCTGAGCCTTGGTGACAGTGAGGTCAATATAGAAGATTGTCCTGCCTCGGGCTGAGCACCCACTCCCCAATTCTCAGCATTTTGGCTGCCCATTGCAGAAATGAAGGCTTCTCCAACTAAGATTGAGACAGCTGAGGTCTGTTAGCCTGGGGATCCAGATGGTCTGAGTGGGCAGGCATCCAGGGACTGCTTACCTATTAGTGCCAGAAGCTGGGTGGATAGGGCATGTTTGAGCCAAGTGTCCTTCCTCTTTCTTCTACTCCAAACCCTGGCCGTTATTCCCTATGTGTTGTCTCTATCTTCTTCATCCATACCCGTGTCGATTTACCAATCCTATCTCTAGTTACCTGGAGAGATCAGATGACAATGTATAACACCAGAAGAGATAAAATCCTAATCACAGACCCGAAGAGGATCTTCAGGTAAATAGAGCTATTCACCTACTCAACTTTCTTGAGGAACTCCTTGAGAAGTGGCCTTTCCTTTACACTGTGTGAAGATGTGTCACTGTGATTGGTTTAATGGAGTACAGAATGGCCATTAGCTAGTCAGGAGGAAGTTAGGAGGGACTTTGAGGGACAGAGAGCTCTGGAAGGAAGAAATGGAGAGTGGCCAGATGCAGAGGGAGCAGGAGGTAAAGGCCATGAGCTGCATGACAGTGTGTGGGTAGATTTGAGTTATAAGAGCTAGTTGGAAACAAACCTAGGCTATGACTGAGCTTTCGTGACTGATAATAGGTCTCTGTAATTTTTCTGTGAGCTGGCAGACCAAGGAAGAATCTTACTACAATCTTGAGTTCATAGGATTTCAATTTTGCTGGGCCAGAGGAGTCGGCAAGTAGGTGCGTGCATTCATTCAACACACAGCTCCTATTATGTCTAGAAAGGAGTAGAGTATAAAATGAGAGGACCAAGTTGAGACAAAGCCAAAGGGCACTGAATTATATAGAGCTCACATTGTAAGCCAATCTAATTGTTCTCCAAGTAAAATCCTAATGTAGGTGCTAGATTAAGAAAAAAAAAAAAAAAAAAGTGGCTATGGGTGGCTGGAAGGGAATGAGATTACTCTTAGCCAAGAAGAATCAGGACAGGCTTCCTGGAGTAAGAGGCATCCTAACTTGGCTTTGAAGGACAGTGAGGCAGAGACAGGGAGGGCAGGGAGGGTGCCTCTGCTCCTCTGCAGTCTGGTTGAGAACTCAGCTCTTTCAGGTGCATATATTTTAATGGGGATTTATTTTCTGCATTGTTAAAGCTTAATGGTTCCCTCAAATCATACTGACATGAAGGGAAGCCAGAGCAGTTCACCAAGCAGCAGATTTTGCCCTGAGCAAAGGCACTTACTTCTCCATGCGTGGAGCCGTCCCCCACTGTTTCCCATAAGAGCCTGTGCTGGCTTTGCAAATCAAACTGGAGCTCTTAAACAAAGCATCTTTTTCTAGCAAAGGAGTAACTGAGGGTGGTTTACCCCAGGACAGCACCTGCTGGAATGTTGCATTAATGGCAGCTGTTGGAAGCCACCTTGACCCCATTCACCCGGAGCACCAAGAGCCTAGGTGGGCCTTAACTACCTTTGTACTTGCAGTTGGCCAACTCTGTAAGTGAATCTCCCTTGTTCTGTTCTTCCTCCATGATGGACCAGGCAGAGAGATGAGAGGAAGGTTGGAGGAAGACCCTCCTTGTGTTGCTGCTAAATGAATAAGTAAATATTTCAGTGTTTGTGGAACACCCAGTTCACCTGCTGAGGGGGCATGCCTGCAGCTGCTTTTCTCAGATACTCTGGGGACATCTGTGGGTCCCATGGAGGAATCATTAGGAGGTCTGGGAAGCTAGAGTGATCTGAGTCTTCTGGATCTGGCCTTCAAATCTCTTAATCGTGGCATCAAGGCCAAAAAAAACCGTATCCAAGGTTGTATGTGGCCCTTCTCCCACAGCGGTACTTCATAGAGGGCTTTTTACCTGTCTTCCAGGACTGGTGTTTGCTGGTGTGCAGTCTTGGAATGGTCAAACATTAGTGGGATCAAAGACAAGCAGCCATCCCAGTTAACAAAAACTTATTAAGCTAAACACAATGTGTCAATGTAAACGTTCCAGTATGGTCGCATTAACACCACAGGCAAGGATGTGAGGACGTAAAAATCCCACTCACTCACATATAGTGGTGCCACGGGGCTCTGCCCTTCCATCTCTGAGGCTTCAAGAGGAGAGACTGGGGTCTCCATGAGTACATTCCCATTTCCTTGGCTACTGGGTACTGACTAAAGGGGCAGGGGATAAAGAATCCGTCAACATTTCCCCAGTCTTGTCAATGAGGTCCTGGCTCTGCTCCAATTTGGGTAATTACATTTTATCCTTATGCAAATTGTCCCCAGCATTTGCATAGGTGGATCTGGAGAAGAGAGTGAAGGTTTTGCTCCCACTAAATGCCCCTTTCTTTCTCTTCTTCCACCCAAGCAGAAGACCTGGCTTCTAAGCTGCAGCACACATTAGGACCCATCCAGTCACCCTGTCCCTGTAGGGAGTTTCATCTAAACGTCGGCTGCTATGCCCACCCTGTTACTTGGTACATGCTGGGAGGATTTGTCTGTCTGAGGATGTTTGGTCAGGGCTGAGAAGATGAACGAAAGACCAGGGTAGCTGTAGGGAGGCTTAGGTTGTAGCTCTGCTCTAAGTGGGGCACCTGAGTGGGCGGGTTCTCATTGCTCAGCCTGTTTCCTCACCCCTAAATGTAGGGTTGGCTCAGACCCCAGCTTTCCATACCCTTTCTAAAATATTTTCAAATTTGCACACACACACACACACACACACACACACACAGAGAGAGAGAGAGAGAGAGAGAGAGAGAGAGAGAGAGAGAGAGAGAGAGATTTCATTTGAGAAAAATATTTTTTTTTCCTCTGCCAGCTGGAATCAGTTGCAAATAGCTTCTTAAACCATTTTTGAGGGGGAAATGAGGTACGGAGGGAGGGAAGGAGAGAGAAAGAGAGAGAGAGAGAATATGAGGCTTGGTAGGTATGTGGTAGGATCTGGAAGTTGAGAGAACAGTGAAAACATGGTCAAAATATGTTGTATGAAAAATATTTTAAATTAAAAACATTTTTTTTAAAAAAAAAAAAAAAAAAAAAAGGAAAGCAAACAGCCAGACTTCAGATTCTAGTGCCTACATTGGAACACCAGTCAATGGCTACATAGTAAGTGAGGATAGCCTAGAAAACTAATTTCCTGGATCAAATAATGACCTCTTTATCTTCCTCTGTGAAATGTGTATGTGGCATGTATACCTTGAAAAGTTGCTGTGAGCATAAAATTTACTCACACATCTAAAGTGCTTCCAATAGTGACAACGGCCAGCACCAGTCGGCCCTGTGTCTCCACTGTTTAATATCTAACACTTAAGCCTCATAACATTTCTGGAAATTAGGCATGGGTGCTGTTTTCATGGACAGAGACATTTAGCCACTTCCCAGAAATCACACAGCCAACCAACAGTTCAGAATGGTATAACCAGCTCAGGCTCTTGATCACAATGCGGGCCGGCTGGGCCCTGTCCTGTAGTGGCCACTCAGCGTTATTGAAGGTCATTTCAGAACTGGCTTCCTGGATTTCTGTCCTACTCACTTAAGATCAAGGGCCTGTCTAAGGTAGGCTAAGGATTTTAATTCTGTCACCTTTCTCGGTCTTGTCTGTGCTAATTTTCATCTCAGTGTGTTGATTTTGTCAAAGACAGCCTTATCATTATACTTCTTATGAAATCAATGTACTTTCATATCATAAAAGGTACCATCTCGAGACATATTTGCCTGGGAGGTGTATATGTCTTTCTCAACCACCCTCTATCTTGAGACATTGAAAATCACAGTCTTTTTATTAGTTTGTTTGGACTTTGATGTCAAGCCCTCTTGCACTGTACCCCTAGAACATTCCATGTATATGGGATGACCTTGAACTCATGCAATCTCACCTCTCAGCTTCCCGAGTACTGGGATTATAGGTATAAGCCATCATGCCCAGCTACATGATGTCTTAATGAATGATTTTCATTGGATGCCACTCAAACACTGGTGTCCTTGAAGACAGCCTGTGACACCTTCCACAGACCAGTGGAGGGCTGGCACGTGGCTTAATGAATGTTTTGGGTGGAAAGAAAGGGATTTTATAATTTAATAAATGAGTGGTTAGTTCTAGATCCAGGGTAAGTCAGCTGTGATAGTGGACCACAGAGACCCTTACGGATCTAACAGGGGCATGGTCCAGATGTGAGTAATCAGGGAGTCAGGATGGCTCTGAGAGGAACAGGTGGTCAAAAGTCACATCTGCATTAGGTAGCTCTGCCTGACAGGAAGTGTAACCCAGTTGAGGATGACAGTGATGGATGTGAGACCTGGGCCTGTCAAAGGGTGGCAGCAGCTTAAGGAGGAACCTTCGAAGCAGGAAGAATGGAGGAAGGAATCCCAGCCATTTCCATTTCTGAGACTGGAAATGTGGTGGCTCCCCTGACGAGGGGAGAGAGGCTGAAACTTGAGAAGGAACAGTGGATTTCTGCCATTTATGCTCTATGCTCAGAAAAACAAACAAACAAACAAACAAGCCTCCCACTACAGGGTCTGCATGGAAGACAAGCATGGATGAGCACATGTATTCTGCAGGGTATGCACGGATCTGGGAGATATAGGGAGGACCTTTGAGTAGTCTCAGCGCAGTGGGGACCAGCTTCCTTTGACAGGGATGTATGTTTAGGAAACTATGTCATGAGCCCCCTCAGCCTGGAGCTCACCTGGTATCTGCCTAGGTGAGCAGCCTCAAGGCAGGGCAGAGTAAATGGTCCAGAGGCTCTAAACACAGTGTTCACAGGGTGCACTCTGGGGCCAGGTGTAAGCTACATACAGTCTTCTCTGGTTTCATTGTCTTCTTGCTGGAGGTGAGTGAGCAGATAAAGGCTCTGGTGGGAGGTGTGGTATGCAGCATGAGTGTCACGTGTTTTGCTATGTGCTTGGCCTGTGCTGATGTCCCGGCCTTTCTCTTAGGGTGACTTTCTCATCCAGATTCATGACCTTGGCTACCCGACCTACTTCTCTGGTTTCCTCCACGGACTATGGAGCTCCCAGAAAGCCAGAAGTGCTTGAGCAGCACCAACCCAGCCACTGCTCAGAGATGACGAGTCTATAATCGGATACTGGGAACATCTACTTGTGAATGTCCCCATTGCCATTTATCTTCCCTCAGCCTTACAAATAACCCCCCCCCCATCACTGGTAGGAGAAAACAGTGGGGTGAGGACACCCCGCCATCTCTCCTTATCGCCCTAGTGTTAAGGCCCCCTCATGGCTCTGAATGTAGCCTGTGTGTGTGGCTCCTGTGCCTGTGGCCTATGGCTGTGCACACCCGCCTCTGCTTTCTGCAGGAGCTCACACTCCGTCTGTTTATTTCCCATTTACGATCTCTTTCTACCCCTTTGTAAAGCGCCAAGATGGGCCTGGCATTCTAGGAATGGCTTGCAAGTGGTCCTCCAAGCCTCGGAGCTGGCCTCTGCTGTCCCCATGCAGTGAGAGTAATGGGTCCTCCCAGGGACAATTTGCATAAAGGATAAATAAGAGAAAGACAATGTGAAGTTTATTCATTTTTAAATCCTGCAGCGTTTGTGATTGAAGGCCCAAGCTCAGATGTTTGCCGGATGTGTCCCATTAAGACTCGGGGCTTGTCTAATGCCTCCTCTGCTCCTGGAGGGGGGGTAATACGCAGTTGTCCTCCACACTGGAGGGCCGTTTCCACAGCCTCCTGTGCAACCAGGGACAGGAGCAGCGGGCTGTGTTCCTTTCACCAGGCTCCCTCACTTTAATTTGCTGTAACAGAGCCAGCACATTAAATACACAACATATTGATGTCCCTGAGCACCCTGGAGGGTCTTTACCCTTCCTTGTCAAAGGAGCCTGGCATGCGGGAGGGAGAGGAGATGTGTTTGGCACGCCTGCAGAGTAACGCCTCTGGCGGGTCACAATCGACTGTCTGCCAAGGACTATGCCTTCCCAAAGGACAAAGAGTGGGCAAAAGGACAGAGCTACTATTAGGCATGTTTCAGAATGAGAGGGGACATAGAGATTGGGAGGGCACTCTCGGCTTCAGGGACATAGTGGACACAGCAGTGCATGTATGGAGGAGTGATAGTGAGCTCGGAGGGGAGAGACAGGATGCCACCAGTGATAGCACTTGGCTGGACCTGGTCATTCCAGGTCAATGTCAAGTAACACATTTCCGAGACAGATCAGGACTGCGATGGATGAGGCTTTAACTTGGCAGCTATCTGTTCAACACGCCCTGGGCTCTGGAAATCTGGCAGCATAGATCATGTTGTATGTATTTGCTACAACAAGTGAGGCAAGAAGAATAGAAGCCCTTCAGCAAATCACTCACTTCCCTACCAGCATGTTTGCTAGGAGCAGAGGAAACAGCCTTGAGAAGAAGTATCCACACAGACTGAAAGGACAGAGTCCCTGCAAGGTCATTAGCATTCTTCAGGGGGTAAGATGCCCTAAACTCTGGAGTAAGACTCTCCCTCCATACCTTAGACTGTGAAGCTTAACTTAGTAGCTACATGTTTATGGTGGCTGTCCTAGGCTACCAAATGTTTATGTCATGGCTTCTGATTCTTACAACATGAATCTTGTAATTATGACTCTGCATCAGAGGCATCAGAACCTCTCAGATCACAGAGTAGATAAACAAGTAGACTCAATTCCAGCCCAGCCTGAGGCTGGGAGTCTTACTGCATTGGTGGTAGATGGCATGATGGCAATAAGTTTGTAATGGCATAGTGATAGTACGGGTAATTTTTTTGCACAAATTTTATTTAGTATTATAATAAAAGCTCAGAGCCAGATCTTGAGGAGAGGCTGGAATATCAGAGAGATAGGGAACAAACCACAGCCAGTTCTCATCCAGCTTCTCAAGCTGACCAGGTCCTCAGCCCGACTGGTCGCTCAGACAGAATGGTTGAACTTCTGCCTTCTCCTGTCTTATATTTCTTTCCCTGCCCAGCTATTTCACTTCCTGGTTTAATTCCTAGAGCTAGGATTGAAGGTGTGAGCTACCACTGCCTTGGTGTTAGACCTTGAACACACAGAGATCCAGACAGACAGACCTCAGTCTCCCAAGTGGTAGGATCAAAGGTGTGGGTCGCCACTCCCCTACCTTCACTGCTTGGCTGTGGATGACTCTGTCCTCTGATATTCTAGACTATTTTAATTAAGTATACAATATATCACCACAGGTGTTGGTGTTGGTTGTGGTGGTGATCACAGTGGTCCTTGTAAAGGTGGTGGCGATATTTATGGTGGTGATGGTGGTGGTGGCAATTTCTGGCTATTCATGGTGTTGTTGTAATAGTTGTCATGATAGTAGTAGTGATAATTTATGATAGTATTGTGTTGATAATGACAATTGTGTTTTTGGTGGCCCTAGCAAAGGCAATAGTGATGGTAGTTTGGATGGAGGTGATGGTGTAATAAAAGTTGTGGCAGTGGTGGTAATTGTTCTGATGGCATAGTTGTATTGATGCTAGTAGTTATGGTGTAGTGGTGTAGTTTTATGATGTTGGCAGTGGTGATAGTTATGGTGGTGGTGATGGTAGCTTGGTAGTGTTGGTAGTTATGACCACAGTTATGGTGGTTATAGTAAAGGCAGTGATAGTTATGGTGATGGTAGTTATGATGGCAGTGGCTGTAATTATGGTGAAGGTAATGTTATGGTAGTAAAGGTGGTGATGGTAGTTATGGTGAAGATGATGGTAGTTATAGTGAGGATAATGGTGATGGTAGTTAAGGTGTGATGGCAGTTCTGGTGGTTGTAGTCGTGGTAATGATGATGGTGGTGTTAGTTGTGATGAAAATGAAGGTGGTATAGTTGTGATGATTATGGTCATTATGATTGTGGTGCTATAGTTATGGTGAGGATGATGGTGGCTGAAGTAGTTGTGGTGGTGATAATTATGGTGGTAATGGTAGTGATAGTTATGGTAATACTGGAAGCAGTAGTTAATGACTTTGATTATGATGTGAATATTGGTACAGGTTGCAATGATTGCCTGCATCCTCTTGGAGAAAGCACCAATCAGTATTAATCAGACAGTATCTGATTTTAAGTTTCTCAGCTGTCAGCATTGGATCTAGCACCTGGCTTCTCAGGGTGAGCGAGGAAGCCATAGGAACTGGAAAAGGGTGTCTGAGCTGCTATTGGAAGCCAGAACCACTGGTCAGGCTGGCTCCTTAGTGTGTGACCCTATGTGGTGCTATTAAGGACTCTCCACAAAGAGAGGCTTTGAGAAGATAGAGAGATCCCTTCCTTTCTGAGCCTTAAATGACTTTGACGTCATCTGTCAGCTAATTCTTTCTGGAAGTTCTTCTGCTACCCTCCATTTTTGTGTGGCTGAGCATTTTTATTTCCTCTGAAACACAAATTTCCTACTCCTGAGAATTCTCTAAGAGGACCGATAATAAACTGTGAAGCCTCCCACAGACACTCTATCCCTGACCAGAGTCCATAGTCACCTCTTGTTAGACAGAGAAACTTTTCTGGCTTAGCCATCCCAAGACAGAATTCTAGGCGTAGCCTACCTACTTTTATGTGACATTGCTCATGCTCAGAACAGGCACGGGGAAGGGGGGGGCGTTGTCGGAGTGCGGCAAGTGAAGATGGTGTTTAGGGTTGGGAGAGGTCCTAGGACACACAACACACACTGCACCCAGGGTACCTACTGACCTGTTACCTTGGTTTCCTTATCCCACTTCATTAACAAGCCAAGGTCACTGGTACCAGACCTGGGAAGAGCAAGGTATTCCCAGAAAGAATTCATACACAATCTTGTTGAAAATGAAAGTCACTTGCCCTTGATACCCCTCTAGCACCCAAGGACACTTCTACAGCATTGTGGGTTGAACTAATCTTTGCTCTGAAAATATCAATATTATGTGTTCTTATTCCCATTTTGCAGATTTGGAAACCATGACTCAAAGCTTGCCCAAAGCGAGATGGATAATAAACGGTAGAGCCAAGACTAGGTACAAAGTCATTTTATCAGTTATTTATAATTCATGTATCAAGTGCTTGTTATTGAACTTGCACTATGTCCTAGGCTCTGCGTTAGGTACTGAGTAAACACCGTGGGCAACAATTGCTATTGCCTGGGTCCACAGCTCTCAGCCAAAGGATTCAGATTTCAACCCTTTCTATGTCACTGCGCTTCCTTACATGCCAGCAAAAATCAACAGGTGTGACAAACAAGTTAAATTGTTTTTCTCTGCTCAAAGATAATAATGCTAAGCTGTTAGAAGTGTGAACCACCCAGGGAAGGTACACAGCCTTAAGCACCTCTGTGTCATTTATTTTTTTCCTGACCCATTATATTCATGCTCAATCACATTGATAGTGATTGCAGAAAGAAAGGGTTAAATTGTTTTTTTAGCAAATATCATTGGCATGACAAGAAAATGTGTAAAATTTTATAAGACTTTTGTCAATGATTATTTAAAATTGCTAGAGTTGAGATATTAGTCTCTTGGGAGGGGTTTGTGGAGGAAGTATCTGGGAGGGGGTGGGAAAGGAAGGAATAGCGAAAATGATATAATTCCATTTCAATTAAAATATATTAAATAATATCAATCCTTGGGAAAACTCATTTGTGAGGGCCACTGTGCCAGGGATGGCTGGCCCACAAGGCATTGCTCTGTGATCAGGATTCCACCCCAAGCCATTTCACAGTCAGGCTGGCTAGCATTTATCTTGATCCCAGAATGCCCTCTGCAACACCACTCTGGCCATCCCAGCAGAGCCAGGAGCTGGTCACACAGGCGAGAGGTCTCTGGGCTCTTCTCCTATCTTCAGATCTCTGAAGCTTAGGGTGGCCACCTGAAGAAATGGAAGGAGTCCAAGGGAGTTGCCTTGAGTCAGAGGGAGTCATTTATCTTCCGATAAAAAGTTGTCTTGGCCTCCTTAGGAAGTGAAAATCACTAATTCTTACATTAACGGCATCTGTTGTCACTTCTGTGTGGACTCTTTCCTGAGTCAGGCCTGCACTGACTGGGACTATCCAGAGACTGGATGATCTAGGCATGGATATTCATAAATGGCCCTAATTAACTCCAGCCCACAGTATAGTCTATATGTGCTCCCATGCTGACGGCTGCAAAGGGTCTCTAACATCAATAAAGGACTAGGAAAATCAAGTGCTTGCTAAGGATGGACATTACTACCTTCCTGGGTGGCATCTTAGAAGCATACTGCTGGTCTTGTAGGTTTCTGAAACCATGTTTCTTGCATTGGGAAGAGGAAATGAGTCTCTCTGCACAGATGGGCACATTTTCCATGTCCATTAACTTAGTTCCTTGAATTCCCTCTATAAACATGATCAGGTATTAAGCCAGTGATGACTTAGGTTGGCTCCTCTCAAGGTTACTGCATCTTCAAAATGCAGGCAATGATGACATAAGCTGACACCTCCACTGAACTTCTGGGAAGGAATCCCATCAGAATGAAGATGAGGGCATGGAGGGATGACAGTTTCTCATACAGCCCTTTCAGGGATACTTACGGGTGTTTGGGTCAGTACATCTCACATGCTGAGCACTGCAATGAGATTTGCCCCACCCCCCACCAGTAGTTGCTCAAGAAGATGGCCTACTCCTCCAGAATGTTCAGGGAGATGTCCCGTGGCAGATAAGCCCATGACATAGGTGGTCCTGGGTCTCCTTATAGCACAGCACACAGATATGTGTGCACATATATCTAGAGACTGGGCCAATAACCAAAGCCTCTGGATGCTTGAAGACCATGATTTGACCTTGAAAGTTATTCATCCCCAGCATACTTTCCAATAACTTCTGGTGTCACTTGTAGCTTCAATTAGCTGTGTAGCCATATTATACCTTTGACAGATTCCTGGTCCTTGGCTTCCTCATCTTTAAAATGGAATAAAAAATAGTATCACTAGTTACTATAATGTTGGGTTTGGGGTCTTCTTGAGGTACAGAACAGAGGCCTTTGGAGTTCTGTGTGGATAAGGAACCACACAGAGAATGTGATGTTGGTCATAAATGGGAGCATGTGCGAGAGAGGAGAATGCTCAAGGCTCCTATAATGAAGGTACATCAAGTCAGAAAGTTTTAATGTTCCAAGATGATCGTGGGGTGGTGTAGGATTGCAGAGCTGGAGTTTCTCTGTGTTGGCCTTGCTGTTGGACTGTACCTGAATGGCTGACAGTGAATTATTGTGCTTCTTAGAGAAACCGTGTTTACTTTTTCTACTTCACAAAGTGAGATTAAAGAGGCAAACAAAAGTATTTGGAAAGAGCTTTGAAAAGGGCACAACACCCCTCAAATACAAATACATTTGATTAATAGTCCAAGTTAATTGCTGGAGCAGGTTTTTGATTGACTAAAACACATGGAACCTTTTCAAAAGTTTTTCTGAGCTGCCCTCTGTTAACTTGCTGTTACCAAGTCTGTATACTCTAGGACACATAGTCTCATATTTGGAAATATCAGAATCTGGTGTGCTTGTTAAAAGGCTTTCTGGGTCCCATTGTGATTCAGCAAGTTCAGGGTGTGCCTGAGAATTAGCAGTTTCTGGTCCTAGTGCTGTGTCTGAAAACCAATGGACAGATTTTTTTTTTTTTTTTTTTTTTGATGTTTTCAGAGTTTGTGTGGATTTTTTTTTTTTTTTTTTAGTTTGGTTAATTCTAGGATCTCATAGCATTTCTATATAAGGGGCATAGGGTAGGCAGTATGAGGGATATTCATAAATAAGCTGGGGCCCACTGGAAGTGATGGTGTCCTGAAGTACTACAGTCAGTTGGAATCTGGCTCTCTGGATCCCTCTCCCTGACTTCCCATTGGGCTAAAGTGCCCCCTACTGGCCAGTCATTCGTGACCATTAGCCCCTTGTCCTATAAGGAGTTCAGGCTAGAGGCTCAGTGTTAAGAACATCATTTGGGGACAGTGCTTCAGAGACATTTGTTTGCTTAGTGGAGGGTCTAGAAATAGGTCTTCACTAGCCCTGGTTGCTTCAGCGGGACCTATCCCATTTGCTCCTTCCTCATCATTAAGCGCTGTGTTGGCGACTTTCTCAAAGGTAGAGGCATGCCTGGAACAGACCCAGCCCTTACCCATGACTTCTCTGGACCACCCTTGGCTTGGCTCCTCTACTTTTTCTCTTAACCATTGGGCCTGCAGAGCCCATTTGTGGCACAGAAACAGGCTAAGTCAGCTTATGGTTACTCCTCCTGCCTTTGCTGGCCAGCCAAGTGCCTTCCCCTACACCCCCACACAACTAACCAAGCTCTCTTCAGAACTGCTTTGCCCCTGGCTGTGGGCTGCCACCGAATTCTATTGCCTGTAGGCCTGAATCCAGTCTCCAGATTCTACAGGCATCTTGAATAAAACCTGTCTTGCCATGTACAAGTGTCCAGTGAATTATTTTTTTCTTTAAAAATAGAGATGTGTTTGATGACAGGTCTTGAAAAACGTTTTTAAAATGGAATGACTTTGGGAACCTGTCCTGTGAGTTCTGAATGCTCAAGGTGACAAGGAATCCGCTCATCACACACCTCCCAAAGCAGCCTTTTGTCTGGTCCCAAGTTTGCAGACTCTGATTTCCAGAGAAGGGAAGACAGGAATTTTGCTGTTAGTCTACATAACCCCTTCCTTCACTATGTGGAAGCTCCCAAATCTTTCCCACCTAGTGAAATTCAGGCTCTTACAGCTGCGAAGTGAGGTAGGATCTGGTCCCAGAGAAGGAACAGTGGGCTAGGGCACCAGACCATCTTGAGTGGCTCAGAGGGGGCATGATAACCTAGGCATGGACTAGAAAGCCCAGCTATAAGCACATTGTTCTCTCTGTGAGGCCACATAGGCTTGTCCCTCTGGCTATTTCCCTCCATTCTTCCTTCACAGAGCCTCCAGGGCTGAGCAGGCCTGTGCATGCAGTGATGATGGAGGTTCTCTGATGCCTGGGTACCGTTTGTGTGTGTGTGTGTGTGTGTGTGTGTGTGAGAGAGAGAGAGAGAGAGAGAGAGAGAGAGAGAGAGAGAGAGAGAGAGAGAGAGAGCCGTTTTCTCCAGAGTGACTGGTTTGTGCTGTCATCAGCCGTTGTTTTGGTAAATGACGAGTTAAACAGATATATCCAAGCGTAAAATCTAAAAAATGTTCCCTCTGGGCGCCCGGGGGGTGTTGTTTGAAACCAACTACATATCAATTGAGCGGCGGCGAGCGGATCCGATGATAAATTCCAGTCCGCAGACGCCTTATAAATTACATTTTTTTGTTCGCGATCTTGCCTCATCTCGGCTCCCCAGAGGCCCTTAGACTGAGAACTATGATTGTGTTGGAGGAGCGTTTGCTCAGCTTGAGCGAGGCCATTAGCATCGCATGTGCCAGGCCGTCCCTGCGCTCCCCCACCTCCCCCGCCCCCACCCGCCCCTTTAACAAAATACAATATGTGCCTGGTAATTTTTCTGTTCATTATCTCATTGTTTTCTGTAAGTACAAGGTTAGATTGAATTACTGCGGGCTCCGCCGTCTATTTGTAATTCTCCTTCCATGCCGAGCTGCTAATGAATGGGCAATTTAGTCAATTCTTTGTAACGGCTTCTTCTGTGCGTCAGCCACTTAATTACTCTAAGCCTTTCTCGCCGCTGCTTTATTGCATGGAAGTCGGGGCTGCTTGGAGAGCTTGGCACGGGATCTCCAGCTTTCGAAAGGGGGAAAAAAAAAAGGAAAAATTGTTAGAGACAACCAGGATTCTGTGTCCCAGCCGCCTGCTGCAGCCCTGGTCTCAGACAGCTCAGGCCCATCTGCACACATGGTTTTTCTCCATCCTTGCTGACACGGTGGCTTAATTCTGGCCTTGGCAGCTACTGCTCCTTTCCAGGCAGCAGGAAGTTGTGAGCTCCTGCTCATAAAACAGCCTTCTAGGGGACTGTCACGGTATTTAGAAAATTCTTTCTATTAGCCTAATTATTTTGCTATGACACCACTGTGGCTGTTCCCATCTACATATAACCTGCGGTCCTGTCACATGCATTGAAGACAGTCCTTTTCTCTGTGTACAGAGCACCTCACCCTTATGACACATGTCTATTAGTTTCACTGGGCAAGGGGGGCATCAAGTCTTGGCAGTGAGGAACTGCCTGGGTTCAATAAGGCAGGCTGGAAGAACCATTGAGGGTTATTGCTTGCCTGTTGTAGGCAAGATCCTGTTTTTTTTTTCTCCAACCCAGTCAACCGCCAAGGGGTATCTCTGAATACTGCCCTGTACTGAATGTAAGTGTTTCACAATGAAAATAAGAGGTGTCCTCTGAGGGCCAGAATAACTCTGGAAAAGGAATGAATCTGACAGTGTTTTGAAAACACTGAAAATTTATAAGAAACTAGGACTTAGGAACTAGAACACCAATTACCTAGAAGCTCTGCTCCACACATCTGCCTAAACATCCTTCACAACCCCAGTTGCAGTGCACAGACACTTTCTCACCCCAATGGGGACACATTTGAAAGTGGAGCACCATGCTCATGCCATGTGGGTCAACTTAGCCAGTCCTGAGCAAAGCTGTCACGTGGTCACTTGCCCAGGCAGTGAGGGAGATATAGAAGCTGTGGCTACTACTAGCCTCCCCTCCCCCCCATTGATAGTGGAACTCCTGTGCTTGCAAATATTCTGGTTTGCCTCGGAGTACAGGGGAACCGAGACAGCTCTAGGAATCTCAGCCAGAGTCCGGAACGCGATGGCCTCCACACTGCTGAATGAACCATGGCTTCTAATAGAGATATAAGGATGAGAGATGAGATTTGCTGATATTTCCATCTGGATGCTATAGCAGAGGATGGTACAGGTGGCATTGACTATCTGATTTCCCAGGTGCCTCTGCTTGGAAAGCTCCTGCCCTTTACTGGATCTGGCGTATATCTACCACTCCTTTGGATATCAGTTTAAGTTGCTTCCTCCAAGAAGTCTTCCCTGATTCCAGGGATAATTAACATAGACCCCATGTAGATCTAGCTGTTGCCTTTCTCTTTTGCCATTGACCACTGTTGTAATTCAAGGATGTGAGTAATTTTGTACTCCGTGTGGGTTGTTCTTCCTCTTCCCCCACACACTCTGACCTGTGTGCAGCCCTCAATAGACAGTTTCAACAATACCAGGCCACTCCTAAAGAGCACTGTCTACACTCACCAGACCCTGTTTTAATGAAACTTTCAATAGTCCAGTGCCGGGTGGACAGTGGTCTAGAAACACTGAGCTGAGCAGAGCCAGTGCTTCCTGGAACCTGATTTCCCTGGGTTACGTGAACCCTTTTGAGTTTCCCTGCAAACACTGCAGCTCACACAATCTGTCACACATCCTATTACATAGCACTCAGTCCCTCCATGGCACCACCTGTGTCTTCCACCACACCATAGAATTATGAGACTTAATGGGCGGGCAGGAAGTAGAGGGAGGAGCTCACAGCTAAGTTATAGAAACTAAGTTTGGAACATCTGTAATGTTCCTAGGGTCAAGGTTCTCCCACCCTAGCTCAGAGCTCAGTCGGAAAACCTGGTCTCCTTCATTCATCTTACAGACAGTGCACAACACTTATGTATCCAGTCCTTCCAGAGATACCCAAGTACGAAGTACATACCATGCTTTTGAGACAGCGCATTCCCTCTGACACTTTTTTTGGACTCTAGCTTAAAGAAAAAATTCTGAATCCAAATCATGTATCATAAATTCTTCACAGTGTCATTGTAGTAGAAGGCAATGTCTTTCTGAGTAGTGGTCAGCCTGAGATGAAGCTTTGCCTACAACCCTCCACTATTACAGTTTCTCTACAACCAGTAGTGCCTCAGGCTGTACATCTGTGTACCCCCACTGGACACTGGCTCTCTTTACACTTAAGGGAATAACATATGATGCCCATTGATAACCACCTGCAGGAAGAAAAGCCTTGTGATTGAGATCTTGCTACATAGTCCAGAGTAGCCCAAAACTAATGGTACCCTTGTTTTTGCCTATTACATGATGGGTTTACAGACCTGCACCCCCATCTCCACTCTGCCTAAGTTTCTACAAGAAGCACAGGGATCCCCTCTCTGCAAAAGCCAATGCAAAACCACAAAGGAGAGTTTGGACTGAGCAAAGGATGCCTTGTTTTACACCATCACTTCCAGAAGGATGGCTTTCAAAGGTCAGCCCCCTTCAGACATGACACAGAGAAGAAACTCACTGGTCAATTGTTGTCAGAGAGTCACAGTCCTGGGCTTGGCTAAGAGGATCCTCCCTAGACTGAGGCCCCTCAGTTTCTTCTCTCAGGGTTAGAGTCTGGCCAAAAGACCTGAGCCAATTGTTGATAGATGGTCCACAGAGACAAAGCCTGATCCTTGGAGGCCATGTCCAGAGAGCCCAAGCTGGCTATGAACATCAAACACTCCATGCCTCTTTGAAGTCCCATACCTAAAGTTCCCTCCAGCCACTCAGATCTAGGAAGTAATAGTGAAGGACTGCCATTTATTGCTGTACCCCTCAGACAGTGATATCCTGTGATGGATCCCATGTGGCCATCAATCCACAAGCACCTGCCCACTAGCTTCTCATTGCCTCTGCTCCAAAGGACTGGTTGTCTGCTTGGGACATTTGGTATTGAGTGGGGCAGTGCTGACCTACAAGGACTTTTCAGCTCTGCCAGGAGCTCAGAAGCTCCTGGAATGACCCAACTCTTTGGACCAGTGGTTCTCAACCTATGAGTCTGGTTGTGACTATTGAAAAATAAGTATTTACAATGGTCTTTGGAATCCCCAACTATAAATACATTTTCATTGCTACTTCATAACTGTAGTTTTGCTACTGAGCAGTGTCTCAGTTCCTAAGACCATGAGAAATATGTTTTCCAATGGTCATGACACACTGTGCCCGGACAGTGCCTCCGAGGAAGTCTCAGGGCCTCCATGCTTGGCCTTTCATCATTCAGAGAAACTAACATTTCTGAAGTGTCTATGATCAGCCAGTCCTGATGGGCCAACTAATTCTCACCTGGTACTCTGGTGCTAAATGGTGAATCCATATTTCCCCATCTGATGCTTAGGGAGGCCAAATAATGTTGCTAAGGTCAAAGGCTCCTATTCCTTCTGAACCCAGAAAACACACACACACACACACACACACACACACACACACACACACACACATACACACACACACACACACAACTATAACAGTTGAGAAAAGGGTTTGTGGAAGTTTACAAGCATTTTGTCTCCACACGTCCTTTGACACACAAGTGCAGTTGGAGAGCTGGCTGCCAGTCATTCACATCATACATGGAATCAGTCAGAAATATTTCTCTCCTGACTCCCCAGGATTCACCATCCAGGTAGGAAGAGGGGGGGGCAGTTGCATTCATTTATAGCATAGTATGAGTGAGCCAGAGAGATCTCTTCCCTAATAGATGTCTAGGACCCAAGAACCTAGAAAATCTTTTGATGAATGGAAAGTAACTGAAGAGAAAATAACTGGAGCTGAAATCAGGTGAGGGCTTATGATGCTGTGTACAGAGGCTTTGACCAGTGGGTAGAACACTTATGACAGGACCAACATTTACTTCTACTATGACAGACATGTTCAGTTCATCGGGTGACTCAGAAGTGCCAGCTTCTTACCAAGTCAGACTAGAAATGGGGATTTCCCTGGAATTCAGCTTTGAAATCCAATATATATAATGCAGAGAACAGCTGTGGCTCACTGGGCAGGAACCTTGGGCTGTGAACCTGGGGTAGGGTCTACCTCCTTTCTTAGAGTTCAGGGTCCCCGCATCCATGCTGAATCTCTGATTTCAGATGTCAATGGTAGTGCTAGATTCTTCTCGGGGTCAGGGTCCACAGGCCTTAGCAAGAATGTTGCATAGTCATGATGGCACCTGGGAACATGCAGGGCAACTCCTAACTCTATATCTAAGGGTGTCCCTTCAGAATACTGTTGCCCATACTGAGCTGGGCTAGATAGAACCCATCTCTCTGTTGAAACATCAACTCTCTCCCTATCTGATTCATGCATGAGACCTTAGGCAAGGGCTGTGATTTGTTACAGTAAGCCCTCACCTCGGTCCATCAAGTCTCACACTGTGGTCGGTAGTTTTCCACTGCAGGTTCGTTGAATAAACAAGCCAATGACTGGAGATGCCTTGTTGGAAACTACAGAGAGTTTGCTCCTGAGAATAAAGAATGGGAAACCATAAAACAAGCATTTTCCTCTGTCCTCTCTCTTATTTCGAAGCAACAAGACCCACTTACCTAATAGCTGAAGTAACTGAGGCTTAGAGAAGAGATAGGATTTACAACTTTACATATCAAAGTAGGAAGGGGTTGGAGGCATCCTGTCATCTTTGAAATTCCTTAGTGTTGAGCTGAAGGAAACTGAGACCAGGGTTAGCTTTTCTGTTGGTCTGACCAAATTTCCCAGTGCAGATAAGATGTCAGTGGCTTGGGTTCAGTCCCTTATAGCTTATGAGGGCATGGCGGAGCAAACAGGGTTCATACCATGGCGGACAAAGAAGCAGAGGGTAAGATACAGGATTAATTAAGGATAACTATCCTCAAAGACACACTCCTAATAACCCACTTCCCCAAAGCCACCAGAACATCCTCCCATGGTTCTACCAGGTGGGGATGAAACAGTCTTATGTGAGCCTGTGGTTGGCATTTCCATTTCAAGTCCTAACAGGGCCCAGGGATGGGGAAGATGCCATGCAGCCTCTTAACTCGGTAGCAGTGGTAGGAAGAAAGAATCCAGCTTTCAATCACAGTCTGGGACAGTTGAATTGGTTCCTGGCTCCAGGTTCTTACAATAACTGTGTGGAGTAAACCATCATTTTTTTGGTAGCACTGACACAGTCATCATAGTATAATTCTTTACCTCTTTCTTTAAAAAATGTGTGTGGTATGTATGATGTATGCATGTGTATGTTCATGTGTGTGCACATGTGCTGGAAACCGGAGAGGGGCGTATGGTGTCTTTCTTCTCCACTCAGGTCCCTGTTCTTGCATAGCAGGCACACTCACCCTCTGAGCTGTCTCCGTAGCCTTTTCTATTGTAGAAAACACACTTTTAACCTTCCTCAAAAGAGCTCATGAAAAGAACAGGAACCTTCCAAAATGAGGATATTCAAGCAAGAAAGGAATATCTGGGCTGCTGAAGGCCCGAGAAGGCCTTTGTCTGTTTATCTAGATGAATCCCTGACACAGGGATAAACATTCTGGAGTCACTGCTTATGACCCCTGGGTTTATCTTTTTGCATATCTTATTCTAAGTAACAAGGGCCTCTAAATGAAATGTTGTCCAGTTGCCAGTGCTGTGCTTCTGGAAGGCTTTGGCCATGCTGATGTCATTCAGACCTCAGGTAAGGCAGGTATTTGTAATTGGTAGTTTCCATCCTGTTAGAAACTCTCAACTATCCAGCAGCCACTTCCCAAATAATTGACTTAAAGGCTTAATTTTTATAGTACCCACTAGGCCAGTAGTTTAGGCTTATTACTAACTAGTTCTTACATTTAAATTATCCCATAGTTATATTTATATTTATCCACATGGCTTGTCACCTTTTCTCAACGCAGCGTTCTCATCTTGCTTCCTCTGCATCTGGCTGGTGACTGCTGCTCTACCTTCCCAGAATTCTCCTAGTCCAATTGCCCCACCTGTACTTTCTGCCTGGCTACTGACCAATCAGTGTTTTATTAAACCAATACCAGTAACAAATCTTTACAGTATACAAGAGCATTATCCCACATCTCTCCCTTTTTTTCTTTTTAAAACAAGAACCCCAAATTCTCCCTTGTTAAGCTTTTTTTCTCAACCATTATCCATAACAACTTGTAGCCAACACTGTAAACAAAGACAAACATCCATAATCCATTTTGGGGAATGTGGGCATAGCTCTCTAGATTACTTCCTGCTGACTGGGGAGCACTGGTAATCTTATGGGAA
Organism: Phyllotis vaccarum; assembly: GCA_033318265.1. NCBI lineage: Eukaryota > Metazoa > Chordata > Mammalia > Rodentia > Cricetidae > Phyllotis > Phyllotis vaccarum. The sequence goes on along the minus strand of JARWLC010000009.1, from coordinate 12,776,675 downwards.
CCCAAAGAAAATTTAGGATTATGGTCAAGTTCTGACTGGAGTAGTCTGTGAGGCTGGGTCCATCTCAGCGAGCAACCTTGAAGCTGCTCTGGATGCAGAACTCAGAGCAAACTGCAACAGAGTACTCTGAAACATTGGATCATCTGGGCCATTCATTCTCACTGGATTTTTTTTTTTTTTTGATCTTTCTTGATCAAAGCTTATTTTTTTTTTTTAACCTGGAATGAATCCACATCCTCTCATTTTCTATGAAAATAATAAAAAAAAAACCCTCCAAAGTAAAATATCATCGTATAACTTCAATTTTAAAGTCAAGATATTTTCAAAATATATAGGTTGGATTAATCCAGCAGCATTTATAATCAAATGTCTTTTAGTGGCTCTTGCTCCTTCCTTTGCAGTCAAAAAACTCAAATAAAAAATGATAACATACAGCATCCAGACTCTGTATATATTCCACCTTTACAAAGCTTACTTTTTTTGCTCTATTTCTTTTTAAAGGACTTTCTCTATCCTTTTTCCTTTCTCTCCCAAGCCTAAATCTATTTTTTAACAGACTGTGAAACTGCTTAGAGGGTTGTTTGCTTGTTTTTTTTTTTTTTAAATCTGAATCTGTCTTTACTGTGTATCTCTATTTTTTTCTGACAATGGGAGCCTTTAATCTGCTAAAAAGTGCCTGGCTATGGTAGCTGGCTCTGCCCAGCCCCTTGGCCTATGGCAGAGCTACTTGCAGGAGCCATGCTTACCACCCCAATTCTGAGAATTTTAAGGTCCACACTGCAACCAAGTAGAGCACTGCTATCCATATTTTTTTTCTTTTTTAGCTAACACCGAGAGACCTTTCTTAAAGGAGCCATGCCTCTACTTGCTGCCAGCAAAAAGAGGCCACAAGAGAAACCACTGGTAGCAAGAGGCTGTGCTTGACTCGGTTCCCTTTTGGTTTGTATGAGCAGTAATATTAAGTTGGTCATATGCAGCTCCTGCTTGTACCTTGTACCCAGGCTTCTGTGAGACTTTGTGAACCTGCCACATTGCAGCTCACACTGCATGCTGCAAACCTGCCATGCTGTAACTCAAGCCCACAAGCCATTCTGTGCCATGGTTCACTAGAGAGATAGAACTAGGAAGCTGTTTTGGGCTCTATTTCTGTGTTCGGAACCCCTTTAAAGCTCTCTCAGGCCTTATGTGGATGTACACGTATCACACTGTAGCTTGGTACCTTTTCTCAATGCAGCATTCTCATCTTGCTTCCTCTGCATCTGGCTGGTGGCTGCTGCTCTCCTTTTCCCAGAATTCTCCTCGTTTGGTTGCCCCACCTCTACTTCCTGCCTGCCTGTTGACCAATCAGTGTTTTATTAAACCTATATAGATAACAAATCTTTACATGGTACAAGAGCATTATCTTACAGGTATTCTCATTTTACAGGTATGGGAACTGGTTCCTAGAAAAGTGGGGGTCATGAGGCCAATGTGAAACTCCTAAGTGGCAAAAGTGTCTGTCTCTGAGGAGAGAGCAACATGAACACCTGGTGGAGGTAGGTACTGGGTAGACACCTTAGAGACACTGCAGGCACGGCCGTCGGGGCCTGGACACAGCTGACATGACCTAAAAGCGTAAGTGAAAGCGTCATGTGCTGCTGCCGTCATCATGGCGGAAACTGATGTGAGGGTATCTGCTGGTAGCTAAGGATGCATTTCTAAGGATGTTAAATGTAACTTGAGAATCAAATGGTAGAAATGAGCTGGGACAAGATGATCAAGAACCACTCAGAAGGAACAGTGTATGATGGTACCCTCAAGGGGAGAGACGTTTACAAGGTCAAAAGAATGTTCAGAGACAGGGGAGGTACAGAGAAAGGGAGACAAAGGGAAGGTGAGCCACATGATGTCATCTCTCCCTGCCTGTAAGATGCACCCTCACTCCTGTGTGCCTAAGTCTGACCATTCACATACCCAGCCATGTATGTTCACACACTTGGAGTAACACAGAGATACAAATAGACATAGAAGTGAATGTATACACAAAGCACATGTACATAATTCTGTCACAGCACACTGCTATCTGAGTATAATACTCTTGCACACACAAATGCACACTTATTCCCCATATACTGAACACCTTGACTTTTGTAAAACAGCCATGTATACTAATGCATTTATTTGTACACATGTGCTTAACAATCACATGTGCACTTATACACACATGTAAATTCATGTGGACATACATATATACATAAAATCACATGTGCAAGCTCTCTCCAATATGTTATTTGAATTGGAAAACCCCTATATACCTGCACATGTAGAAATAGATGTGTATTTATGATGCACAACAGCACAGATACATATTATCTACAAATGAGCCATCTTTCATAAACACACACATACATGTGTACATACCTGCCTGGTGACACATAATTTTGTGTGTGTGTGTGTGTGTGTGTGTGTGTGTGTGTGTGTGTGTGTGTGTGTGTGTGTGTTGTATACAATTCACAGCAATCACTGCTCAGACGAGCTCCTGGCCATGGATAAACTTCTCTGCTGGTTGGTTATAATCTTTCATTGGAACTGACACGTTGATAGCCCCAGTTTTTCCAGGAAGTGACCTTCATGCTGGCTATCGATTTCCAGTGGATATCACGCTCCTGCCACTAGAGTGACAGGCTGGGTCAGAGGTCAGCCCTTAAATAAAGTTTCTGGATTACTAAGCACCAGCTACGCCAATGAAAATGGAAATTGGCAGTCCTGGCTCGTTTTTATGGGGTGGGCTTCAACTGATGGGATTTCAGCTGTGTGGTGTTTCTATTTCCACATGACAGGCCATGTTCCAGGTGTGCCCAGAGGTGTCTTGTGCTTCAGAGGATCTTGCTTAAAGGTATGTGTATGGCAGCTGTCAGGGCCTGATATTCCTACAAAGCCTTGCAATCCAGGACAGACAACTGTGTGGGTCCCAAGTTCCATGAGTGACAGGATTTGCATTTTTGGGCAGGTGGTGTCAACATTTCAGGCCTCAATTATTTTTCCCCTGTTCATACCCATCTGCTCCCAGTGTCTCTGCCCATTTCACAAGGGTGTGGCTCCACCTAAGGAGCTGACAGTATTAGATGTGTGCTGAGATGTGTAGGGTTTGCAGGAGAAGGTGAGGCATTATGTGTTTAGCACTGCCAACCACAAAACACCACTTAATTAAACCCTGTGCTGATTTGAAGTCCCTAGGGTTGTGGCACCATTCAGGGGTCACTGGGCAAGCATAGGTATGGTAGGGCAGAGGGTAAAGGAATCTTCTGGATTTCAAATCATTACTTTTGCCTACTTTTCAAGGCCTGTGGCAGCAAATATTGAACTTCTACTCAGACATCAATCAAACTGAGCAGATAAAGCTTAGCATGGTTAGACAAGCCTTTAGTTTCCTCATCTAGGAAGCCAGGTCAAGAGAAACTCAAGTTATAATCCAGCTGGGGCTACACAGTGTACAAAGTGAGATGAGTTCATACACACACACACACTCACAGACACACACTCACTCACACACAGACACACACAGACACACTCACACACAGACACACACTCACACACACAGACACACACTCACACATAGACACACACTCACACACAGACACACACACTCACACACAGACACACACACAGACACACACACTCACACACAGACACACACACAGACACACACACTCACACACAGACACACACACAGACATACACACTCACACACAGACACACACACAGACACACACACTCACACACAGACACACACACAGACACACACACTCACACACAGACACACACACAGACACACACACTCACACACAGACACACACACACACATATACACACACCAAAAACCCTCCAAAATACAGAAACCTAACAGCAAAACATTCAGAGATGCTTCAGTCCCAATCGGCACCTATTCCTTCCCAGAATGCAGTTTTCCCTACCTCCTCCATCTGTGTAAGTGCCACCTCTGGCTCAGGTAAACAAGCCTTTTATGCAGTGCCAGACCCCACCCCACACAATCCAGGGAGCTACTGTGAACTCCCTTCCACTGAATATTACAAAGTACAACTGCCCTTACATCTGAATATGGGATGAATAATTGCCATTCAGATATGAATTTACAATAGCAACAATCAACCTTATTTAGAAGAGTCTGGCTGAGGGAAAGCAGAGAGGCTGCCAGCCTCAGTCTCCTAGCATTGTCTGGTAGTAATTGTTCCCCTTTCTCGTCTCAGAATGTGCTTCTTGCTGCCTTATGTATTTTTTCAGGAAAAGGGGTTAATAGCTGAGGTGTGTGTATCCTGAGGGAAGAACAAGCTGAAACTAGAATGTTTGATAAAATCAGAGAAGCAGGAGTTGCTGGTGGATCAGCAACAGAGGTCAGAGAAGCTGTCTGTGCTGAAGGGATAAAGCTCAGCAATATGGCTGGATACCCCAGGTTAGACCCTTGGCTACAACTTGCGCCTGGAGTGAGACCAGCAAGACCATGACATGCATACTAGACATACTAGACAGCAAGTAGGCCATGCTTTGACTTTTGGGAAGAGGGTCTAGAAGAGGCCAGTGTCACACAATTCTGGTGTGTGGTTGGACTGTTTTACTGGCTGATATATAAAACTGTTCAACGCTCCTTCCAGAGAGTTCACATGACAGACACATCTAGAGACAGGTCCTCTTGGGACCAGCTTGTTTTATAGAACATGAAAGACGTTCATAAATTAGCCACTCATTCCCAAAGAGGACCTGAGGTTACTTATATTTAAAGTTACATTAGCAGTTGTTAAAAGAGCAACAAGCTATCCCTGTCATTTATTAAAATTTAAACATTTCATTTCTTATAGATACTTGATCTCCTAGTTGGTATAAGCTGGGAAACACTGTGCCCTCAAAGTCATCTATCAGCCTGATAAATGACAGAAATCTTAAGAGAATGGCATTGTGCATTTCTCTGCCCAAGGATCTTCTTAGGCAGCCAAAGGAGAGGTATCAAGCTCCTCCCACTCTCCTGGTTCCTTGGATCATGTATGGTAATAAAGGGAAGCGTTTGCTCGGGGTATGGAGAAGGGAGCCCCAGAGAAGGTAGGGAAAGAGAAGCAAGTGTAGGACAGTGGAAACAATAGGAAGCCATGACTCTTGCCTTGGTTCCCGCCAAGTGTGCAGTCAAGAAACAGAGGGGCTCAGCAGCTGGCCAGGCAAACCAAGACACAATATCAGAACAAAGTCAGCACCAGAGTCCGGAAAGACTCAGCTTTCAAACCCAGCTCTGCCACTTCCCTGCTGAGCAGTCTCAAACCAATCATAGCCCTTTCTGAACTGCGGATGCTCCATCAGAGAGGGGTCAGGGATATATACAGCTCTTTATACAGTTCAATAAACGTCTGATGCTTAGGAACATGCAGGTAGATCATGATCACATCTTACGATACACACTGTCAGATTCCTATCACAATTCAAGATAGCTAATAGTTCTCAAGGACAGTGATGTCCCTTCCCCATGGGAACAATTCCATGGTGTCTGGAATGATTTTTGATTGTTACATCTGGGATAAGAGTGAAGCTGGTATGTGTAAACTAGAAGCCATGGATGCTGCTGAGGACATGCATAGGACAGCTCCATGGCAGAGTCACCTGACTCCAAATGGTAGTTATGGCCAACAAGGGCCATCTCTCCCTGTTCTCCCTCTGTGCTCAGCAAACAGCCCCGAAAACCTTTCATTTTTCCAACAGGGCAGATTCAGGCTGCACAGGGAGCGACTGCCTGCCTCCCCTCACCCTGAGGCCATTCAGCCAGATGGCAGAGGGGTCAGTAGCAACCGAACATCTAATGGCGTGTGACAAGTGTGGCCAGACAGCAGGCCCAGGCTGGGCTCCTTGGAGGCCACTCATTGGGGGAGGGAGACTCATAAATAACAGCATAGTGACAGCTGGACTCTTGCTCAGTGGGAGAAATGAAGCTCCAGTTGCCCTGGCTTCTGGGGCAGGACTTCATGGGGCAGACTCTGGTAGGAGGGCAGGCAGGAACAGAAGCAAGGCAGAGCACCTCATGCCAGGGGCTTGTCTCTGGAGAAGGTAGTTCTCCTGATAGTGACTTGGCTACACAGCTTTCTCCTTAATGGTGCCCTTTGATGATATATTGTCTATTTAATAAAATCAGTCTGGAATATTAGAAGACAGAACCATCTCTCCAGCCTTTTGTTTCTTTTGTTTTTCTAGACAGGGTTTTCTGTCCTGGAACTTGCTTTGTAGATGGAGTTGGCCTCATAACTCACAGAGATCCTCCTGCTTCTGCCTCCAATGTGCTGGGGATTAATAACAGACAGCTGGGCCTCCCAACTATTCACTCAGTCACCATTTACCAAGAGCAGCAAAGGTGATGGGGTAGGGAGCTTGCTGGTCTCCGGGATAAGTCTCAAGCAGTTCAATTTGCTATAGGCTATTGAACCTCCATCTCCTCATCTGTTAAATGGGGGCATGAGAGCAGCAGATATGCTAATTTATGGAAAATTATATACAAAGCAACAAATTAATGGAAGGGCTGATAATGATTATGATTATTCAATCATTTGGGAAAAAATAATTTATATTTGGAAAAAAATGTACCTTCTAATGCTCTAAAAATATTAATCAGTTTTAAAGTTTTTAGGCAGCTCCAAATAGGCTTTTTGCAATAACAATCGTAATAATGATGCCTATATTAAATAGCACTTTTATTTTCATATTTGTTTTTTCCAAGCCTCATGTGGCTTAAAATGGGACCTGTTTGCAGTGATGCGTGTTCCTCGAAAATAAAAGTAAGGAAAGCTGTGCTGCCTTCACAGACAGACTTTGCTTTGTTGCTGAGTCCCAGTTTAGAAGGTGAAGGCCCCAAGTAAGTCTGGTGCCTAATGCAGAGCACCAGGCTCTCGGTTCTGTCGTTTACAATACCTACATAATGATTTCTTTCTGACCTGCTTGGGACTGCTGTGTCAGGGAGCCCAGGCACCTGGATGTCATGTGGTAATGGAACCATCACCCAACAAGGGAGTCAGCACTATGATCATTAGCATCATCATTGCTATTCATTAGTATTCATAATGACGCTTTGGAGATGGAGCTTCTCCAAAGGACTGCTTCACAAACTGGCTTTGTAAAGTTTTACAGAAATGCATCAGATTTAAGAACTCAACCCCGTGGACACTCCCCAGCCCCCCAATCTAAGCTTGCTTCTACAAATCTTCGGCCTCTCCTTTATTTCAGGCTTCCCCACCCCCAAAAGAGGCCTTGCACGTCTTCTGTAGAAATGGTTCTTGTGGCCCAAGACCTCGGATGCCAGTTTTCAGCCAGGAGCACAGTTTTGCAGAGAGGGTTATAAATCAAAACCTGGGTCCTAATGAAACCACTGACAGGCTGCTAACTGTAACAGAACGCACCCAGGCGCCACTTTCGGGAAATGAGAGGCAGGCGCAGGGTTCGAGGTGCCCGATGCAGCGAGGCCAGCTTCAGGCCCCCCCCCCTTTTTTTCCTTTGTTTCTTCCTGTCTGCCCCCTCCTCCTTTATCATTTCTACAGAATCCCTGACTGCTGTAGTCCTCCGTAGCTGCCCTAGGAATTAACCTAGAGGCTGCTAAGCTGCAGATCCTGCTGGTTCCTAATCCAGACTCCTCCGGAGCTCTCCACCTAGGAGTCCTGTGGTGATGGATGACACGGGGCAAGGCCTGCACAGAGACTGATGAAGGCAAAGCCCTGGGTTCAGAGAGGACCTTTCAAATTCTGACTGTCACTGGCTACCTTGGGCCTGGATCTCTAAAGTGAGAATAGCAGCCATTTCTCCCATGCAAGGCTACTAAAAAGGTGTGGGAATTTTAGATCACCAAGTAGCTGAGTCCAGACGAGCAGCCTGAGCTGCTAAGGACCTTCTCTGCCTTGAGAATGGGCTCTATCTAGTCTGGTTTGACACAGAGCCATGGGTACTTCCCATTTGATCTCAAAGAGCCTTTTACCACTTCTGTCATTAACCCATCCTTAGCAAATCACCTGTGCTGAAGTTCACGCCATCTGGATGGCACTCTCCTTAGCTCACCTCATGGGAGAGGAAGGTACTTCTAACTTCACAGCACCCGAGGAGGCTGAATTCCTAGGGGGAACTCAGATCACAGTGTGAGCACATCTCCAGGGTGTGAGCTAATCTCCAGGCCATTGAGTACTCCAATCACCCCAAAGCTTTTCGCAGGCCCCCTATCCAGCTCAGTGTGATCTTTCTCTGAGTCGCTGCATTTTTTGCTGTTGGCCCAGAACAGAGATTCTTCCCAACTAGGCCCTCAAGCCTCCCTAGGGAGAGGCAACACCCAGTTTCTCTGTAACTTGCTCTACTAGCTTCACCCAATTCTGCTACCTTGTGTTTTTCTACTAACAAAAGTTTGTTTTGTCGTTTTGAAATAGTGTATCACCCTGTAGTCCAGGCTGGCCTTCAGCTACGTGCCCAAGCTGGTCTCTAATTTACATTTTTCTGCTGTGGTCTTCCCGTGCCGCCCTACTGACAGGCCTAGGAGATGTCCACAGAAGGTCAGCTATTGGCCTGCTCTATGTCCCTTCTGCTCATATTCTATTGGCCAGAACAGGTTACAGGAGGAGTTTAAAATCACCAGACAAGGGTCTGGATGAGCCGAAGAAAACTCACGTCCAAGTCTTCCCTCCCCACCCCCCATTCTCAGTTTGCAGCTCATATTATTCCTGTGTTTTGTTTTTTAATATTTTTGTTTTGTTTTCTTTGTTGTTGTTTTCCTGCTCTGACTTTTGTTGGTAGAATATCAGTTTCTTGCTCTCTTTCAAAGTCTTTATTCCCCCAAAGAGAAGGAAGAAAGTTTTCATGGCATAGCTGGGTCCTTAGCCAGACCAGTTTTCTTTCCAAACCAGCCAGGGGCCAGGGCAGAGGGGAGAGGCAGAGTCAGCAGCAGAGCAAGGGCAACTGATGAAGGTCCCCGAGGTGACTTGCAAATCTGCTGAAATCCTGAACGAGCTTTGATTTAACCCAAGCTTGAAACAGCTTTTATTTACTGTCTATTGTGGAGTAAATGACATCTCATAAACAGGCTTTATCCATTACCCAGAATGGAGAGCTCCGAGTTAGGGACATTTTATCCTCTTGATATCAAAGGAGGTATGCCTGGGTGTGTTATCACAAATAGAAAAATCAATGCCAAGGCACACACAGCTGAAATTTCATTTTCATCCAACAATATTTTCAAAGGAGGAAAAAAGAGACAGCTGCTCATAAAAATGACCTCAGATCCAGAGGACTGACCAAGGCTGAGCGAAGGCGGGGCTGGTGCAAGCTGTATGAGTGGATCTACCCACATTGAACAGAGCAATCCCTTCCTAAACCGCCAACCCCATCCAGGGCCAGCCTCAGACAGCCTCCCAGATATTCTCCAGGCCCTGACCAAATAGGGCTCGTATGCTCGGAGCTGCCTCTCTGTCCCTAGTCCCCAACCCCAACCATACTCAGATATAAGCTCCATATAAAACACCAGAACTATCAAAAAAAAAAAAAAAAAAACAAAAAACCCCCAAAACCTGTCTACCTTAAGAGAAGGGTGCCTGAATCTTCCAGGTAATATGGGGCGGGGGGGGACCCCACAGAGCAGAGAAAGTTGGGCAAACTATGGGGAAGGCCTGATCTCTGCTTCTCCCTGAGCTGAAGCCATTTCCCTCTTTAAGAGAGGGGAGGAGAGACAAATACTCTTAATTCCTCATAAAATCATCTTGGTTTCAACCCATAAGACTCCCTCACATTGCATAATCATGTATTGGGGTGATTCCCTGCTTATCTTCCCCTGAGGCTGTGAGCTCAGTGGAGCCTCAGACCACCTCGGATGCTCTATTTATATTTCCAGAACTGAGCACAGCACTCGGTAAATAACATCTGCTTTAAAAGTACATGTTGACTCCAAGAGATAGACAGGCCAGGCCTGGATCCTGAAGCTGATGGTCATATATGGACCAGCATTTGAACCCCCCCCCCCCCAACCTCAGTACCTGAAAATAATTCTGGGAGAGAGCCTAGTAACAGCCTGACCATCATCCCAGAGGCAGCCTCGGTGACTGTCTCTTCCATTAAGTGATTGTGCTTTAAGAATCTGGTGGATTGTGGAGACAGAGAGAGCATCTGTATGATTCAATGATACTTTTGCTGTTTTAAAGAGGTGGGGCTCTTGTTTTCTCTACTGCTTTGGCTCAGTTGAAGGCCACTAATCAGAACCGAGAAAGGCACATTTGGGGAAGAAAAATCCCTGTGAGGCATCCCCTGCTCCCATAGAGATGCGGGCTGTCTGTTCTTCCCCGAGTGTTTCATAAAGGGATTGGGAAAGCAAATGAAGCCAATACCGCTGCCTGCCGCAGCCGCCGAAACCAGCGGCAGTATTTAAATAAGGCTTCAATGGGAGGCAGAGTCTCTTTGGATTTGCTCTATGATGTAGTTATCAGGAGGAGAAATTCGAAGAACCCATTACCTGCCACTCTTTCCCCCAGGAAATCCCTTGTTTGTGGAATGTGACCCTGAAGCTTTCGCACAGCATCGGATTGTCCTGGGCAAACATCTGCCTCGCTGTGTGTTTATAAAAAGAGGCATTTGTGCAGTTAGAGCTTTGTGCAGAACACATGTGCTCCTTCCCTCAGCCCCCCCCCCCCAAGCCCCCGTTGATTGTGGTCCTTTAAACAAACATTATAGTACATCAAACGGGTTTGGGGGGCAGGGATCTATACCACGACCCACCTGCTCTACTTGGCATGAAGACTTTTTCCTAGTAAGGAAAGTATGTCTTCATTATGTTGTCATTATTATTTATACCACAAAAAAATTTCAAACACTTTCTGTGCAGAATACTGAATTAGGTAGGTGAACTATTGGAGAAGCCTAGCCTTGTCCAGGAGTTTACTGACTTAGTGAAGAGGTTGAGACCCAACATTTTACATTAGGGCTCCACCCTTCACCTGCATGAGACCATGGGGGTATAGTGAGGGCAGGGAACTGGCTGCTGGCCTTTTAACCAAATAGGATGTCTCATCTTGAGTCCTTGGCTAGATCCAAACCCATATTTGGATCAAATTTCTCAAGCATTTGCTTTTGAAAAAGAACGTGACAGGTTTCCTTCTATTTTCCCATGTCATCTCTTCTGAGGTCCTCTCCCTCACTGCTGGCCTGGCCACTGAGGAGGATCATCAGAGTGGACCCATTATTAGCTGAAACTCAGCAAAATGCCTAGCAGCGGAGGGAAGATTAGGATAATTCCAAGTGAGGTCAGAAACACATAAGAAAATCTTGTATTAAGTACTTAGTAGGAATCTTCCAAAGAATAAAGATTAATTCTTAATAGAGAGGTTTTGAAAGGCAATGTCTGGCTGAGATCTAGCCTGAGTCTTCCTCACCACCTACTGAGCATGCGTTTCTCTCAAGAGATGTCGAAAGCCCTTCAGAAGCCAAGAAAGGTGTGTGATATGAAGAAGTGGGGGCTTCAGTCTGGGGGAGTAGTTCCATGTCTGTTTCCCAGCTGGATCTGGCTGTAGTCACTGCCCTTTAGGAGCCTGAGGAAGGGCTCTGCAGGTTGAAGAACTGTCTAAGCTACAAAGTGAGTTCAAGGCCAGCCTGGGTGACTTGTTGAGACACTTCTGAAAGAGTAAGAAGTGAGCTGGGCTGCAGCTCAGTGCTAGAGGGCTTGCCTAGCTTGCCACCCACTCCACAGCTCCATTGTTTATCCTGTATTGACTAGTGCAGACAGGGTTATGGCTCAGGTGACTCTCCAGGGCACAGGTAAGCCTGTCTTGGAATCAGCACGAAATGGGAGACTCAGGTGCTCATCCAGGCTCTGACAGCACTGGGGTGGTAAGCTCATTTGAATCTGTCAATCTTTCTGGTCTCCATTGTGACTGATTTCCCATATCCCTTCCATGAATAGGGGTCGGATTTTATATAACAATTAGGTCAGGTTAGAGCACAGCTTCTTTTGTAATATGTCAATTCTTCTCCACATGTGCGTCTCCTTAAGTACCTCTGTAATACCCACCCAGGCCTGGAGCCAGCGAAGTGGCTAATATTACTACTGTGTCTTGAGATTACATTGCCACCTTGAAGCAGAAATATAGCCAGGCACTGGGGTTGGAGATGAGCTTGCCCACCGCTAGAAGGCAGCTCCAGCTTCATTAGTAGGGCTTGACTCTCCTTAGGAGAAGTAAACAGATTTGATTGACAACACCTGAAGCCGGTGATGGGAGCACAGTGTGTGCTGTGCGGCTGTCAGTGTTTTCTCAGCTTTCCATAATCTCTCAAAATAAAAATTAAAGTTCCACAGAGGCAGTGGAAATCCACATGGTCTCTGATCAGGGACAGGTCATGTGATCAGAGGCCGGAACACAGTTCTTTCTGATATGTTGGGCAATTTTTTGTTGTTAAGCTGATTGGTGGAAAATAACTGTTTCCCTATTTTTTTTTAAAACTGTGCTATATGATACACATACGCTTTGTGTGTTTATATAACATTGTAAATATGACTTTGACATGACAAGGAAGGAACATTGTTATTGGCTGGGTAAAGTATGCTCTCCCCCACAAATGAAAGGTCTGGTAATGATACTGAGGCATACAACAGAAATCTAATCAGACCATGTATGTGACTTTAACATTTCTAGTAGATGTACTTTAATAAATAGAGTGAAACAGGTTAACATTTTCTTAAGCCTTGTATCTTGTTTAACCTAATATATCCAATTTATTGTTATTTCAGCATATAATTAATATTAATAGACATCAATTCTTTACCTTTGGTGGAAACTGACTCTTGGTAATAGGATATACATAAATCTGCTACACAGCTCAACTGACTAGCCACTGAGCTGAGTCTGGAAAAGCTCTTCTTAACAGACTCCCTGGGCTGAGATCACTGAGATGCCCTACCACACACGCATGCATGTTGACCTTAGAATATCATCTCACCCATTTGGCATCTTCTTCCTGCTCTGGGGTCTGGGGTTTGGAATGGCATTTAAGGGACAGGTTATTTACCCACCACCAGGAACCCCAGCAGAGGCCCAACATGGCTGCCTCTGCTCTGAGGCAGAGAACAACGGGCCTTTTGCTTAAGAATCCTTTGCCCAGCCCATGAAAGAAAACATATAAGTCAGCTTGCTTTCAAAGGGATAAAGTGTCAACAGTCTGGGAGAAAATGACAAGCAATAAGACACAGTGCTCAAGGTGGAAAGAGACTGGCCCCATAAACCCCCTTTCTGGCTCTTTGGTTCACAGACAGCCCCATAAAACACTTGAAGACAGGTGATGGATGCCCTGGGGTCTCTTTGCCCATGGCAACCCAGGGCGGTGTGGAGCCCTAGCCTGGGATCAGAGTCAGAACTTAAATCCCACCCAGGAAGGCACTTGCTCCTTTGTCACAAAGACAAATCCGTACCCCTGGCAGTGAAATGAAGTCTCCTAGGTTATTGTGGGCACCATCAGAAAAATGCCCCAATCATATTTAAAGTATGACATCACTCCTGGAGGAGCAATAGTACTTCCTAAATGCCGGGAAAGTGCAGGGTACAGGAGCAAAGCAATGCCATCCCCCTGCTTCAGAGCCCACTTTGCTTCGGTTGTAGAATGATGCTTGTACAAGGACCTCATGTGTTAAGCCAGGAACAAAGATGTTTCTTGACATTTCATAGTATAAAGGTGGTCCATATATACAACACAAAATAGGACATATATTAGATACATATGAGAACAGAGAGAGAAAGGGAAGGAGGGAGAAAGACAGGAGAGAGAGAGAGAGAGTTAGGAAGAAGTCAGGCCACATTAGCAATCAGCAGAGTATCCCAGCCTGTGCAAGCATGAAGCCCTGCTTGCAGGCTAGCGGGAAAGATGCAATTTACCTTTGGATGGTGAAGCCTGGATTCCCGTTTAAAAGTCTAAGCTGTCTGATTATTTATTGATGTCTCTCTCTCTCTATCACACACAGCTATCTGGCTCTCACTGGTTAGAAGCTCCTGTTTGCCTAAAGGATTTTTCAGATTAAGCTCTAGTCATTTTCCCCTCAGGTGTTAACCAATAAGACTGTACTTGGACAAAAGTTGACTCTCCTTCCCTTCCCTTCCTCCTTCATTTTGTGTCATGAAATAAAATTAAGCACCAGTACAGAAGCTATCAGACAACTGGCCTGGCATGTATTTTTTATTTACAGAAAGGGTGAGAATAATGCATCAGAGCCAGCCATTCTTTATAGCGTGTGTACCTGCAAATTCTGTTAGAACCCAGACGTAGGTAATAAAAGGGCTCATTCTGAATGGCTCTCCAGTGATCTTGCCACACATTTTCCCAATTCTGTGGAGTTGAGATGCTTTGGCTTCTTTTTTTCCTCAGGTGGCTCATCAGGTGGAGTGAGGGCTCTCTCTCTACAGGTCAGGAGCGGAAGTCCTGGCATTGAGCCCTTACTTCCCTGAGCAAGGACCTTCTTCCCAGACATTATCCTACAAGTAACTTTAGTCTAAGCGGACATGTTGACTCCTTATTTGGGCAAGAATTTTTCCTCACTTCACCTCACCTTATTAGGTGGGAGAAATGGGAGCCAAAGGCATCTTCTGGGAATGAGTGACAAGGAATGCTTGTTGAGACTGATACAACAGAACTGGGGACAGGCAAAGCAGTTCCCTGGGGGTCGGGGGAGGGAGTCCTTAGTGCTCCACCCTTGGTGACATAGGAGCCTGTGTGAATGACCTGCACTGTAAGTATCTCTGTGAACTTTTGTGCAAATGTAGTTCACTGCTCAGAAGGAATTGAGGGCACCACTTTGAAAGTATGTTGTTGATAAGCAGGACTGGGTGCCATGTCTTCATCCTGCTGTCTCTGTGCTAGGCCCTTTGGTAGGCCTTGGCACCTGACAGAAGGAAGCTACTCAATGCTTCCGAGCTTCTGTTTCATCAAATGAAAAGCAAAGATTAGAGGAAAAGCAAGAGATTAGATTGATGGAGAGCTGATACCTGGACCATACTAGGAGTCAAGAAAAGATACTTTTGATTATTTCAGTGAGTCCTGCTTGTAATAAATCATAGCCACAGAAAAGTAAGTCTCCATAGAAGTGTGTGACTAAGTCCTTCACAGAGGTCACCTCTGTAGATTTGGGATTGCATCAAATGGGGCTGTTCTGATCTAGGGCAGCTACTCTCCAGGTTTCCTGGTTTAGTCTTTGGTCACCATGGTTTCATCCTCTAGTATATTTTTGGCCACCTGCCATCAACCCAGGCAATCCCTCCTTATCTTTCTCCCTTTCTCTGTCTCTTCCCTTACTCTACCTGCCTCCCTCCTTCCTTTCTCTCCCTTTCTCCTGGATTTTATCTCTTTCTCTCTCTCCTTCCCTCCCTTCATATTTTAAAGAAATAAAAAAGGCAAGGCTTACTTCCATCGAGGAAGAATTTGTAGCTATGCACATAGACATGGAAGGAAATTTTAATATTTGATCTGCAGAGCATCTTTGGTTGTACTCACAAACATTTCTTCTGTTCAACCGGAAGCCCCTGTTTGTTCCTCTGGACACTCCTTGGCTTATTTCTGATGCCTCAGTAGACACCTGACTGGTTTTCATTATGTCCATACTATTTGTGGTGTTGACTGACTAGCCTTGCAGGTGTTGCTATGCTATTTATTTTCTATCTCTGTATAATCCCTAGAAATGGGATGAAACATCCTAAGAGCCAAACACATGATGCTGAATGAATGGACTATGCATGCCTTGAATGAATGAATGAGTGGATGAATGAATGGATGGTGCAAATGCAAGAAAGAGGCTTTGCTAAGAGTCCCTTCCCGTACAACCTTGCCATCACTCATAGTGACCTCAACCTTTCTCACATCTCCTTTCCATTTCTGAAACCTAGCAAGTCCCTATCTCTCATAACTCATCTGTCTGCTTCTCCAGCCAGAGCAGTAGTGATTTTGTTATTAAAATAGCTCAGATGAACCTCAGTCACCTTATATGGGTGATATTATTAATAGTGGCAGGTTCCTGGTCCTACTTTATGTACTGGATATGGCTGTTTGGTTACCAAAATGGAAGGTTAATAGGTAGACACCCCCCTGGTCTGATCCCTTTACTGACCTCAAACTCATTCTGAATCTCTTTAAGCCCCATGAGATTAATACCTATGCTGAGCATGTGTGACTACAGTTAGAAAAATACAACCAATAATTGAATGCAGTGGCTACACCGGAATACTAAACAATACTAGTAATAATGTACATCCCCCAAGGCGGCCATCTGTGTTCTTTCAAAACTAGGACTCATATTTGGTGCTTTCCCAGGGAGACAACCCGCTGAGGAAGTTCCTGCCTTCAAACAAGCATGCTTGACATGAGGCCCGCTGGGCCAGGCTGCTGGCAAAGGAGCAAACTCTTCCTGACCCCACAGGTGGAATCTGTGAACACCAGGAAAGTAAATGAAGCCAGAGGTTTATTCCCAGAGGCTTGCTGCCTCGCTTGTGCATAATTTGAGATGCTCCCATGGGGCCACAATCCCAGGTCAATAAACCTTACATGAAGAAGCCGTGGATCACAGGGGATAGTGTAGTGTTTCATAAAAAATACAGCTTCACAGCTTTACTATTGAAAACAACAGAAACTAACTGACATTTTTTGAGACTATCCTCTGGCCAGCAAAGTGCCATGTGTCTGTGTGTAGAGAGAAGGGGCAGTGGTGGACAGATGGATTTGACTTCTGTTACTATTTATCAGTCTGCTCTCTGTCCCCAACATGATTGCAGGAATGGGTTCCAGATGCTGCTCCTAGGACCCATCATGAGGCTGGGAACACATTCCTACAGCGCAAAGGCTGCAGAGGAGGATGGTGACTATTCACTTAGCTGATGTCACTCCTAATAATACAAGCTGACACTTACTGAATGGTCCAGACACTACTTGAAGCACCTTAAATACATTATCTGATTTAGGCTTCACCACGGTCTTCTAAGATGGGCGTTATTATGTCTGTTTAGATAAGGTACTGGGCTTGAGAGAAGTTGCTCTGATTTTAAAGCCAAGAGCCAATATTATTTGATGTGCCTCTCACTGGCAGGGGGGCTTAATGCCCTTCTCCCCAGACGTGAGTGGAGGCTTCTGGCTGTACTTAATAATAGTATATGGCTCTGGGTATATGCTGTTTGGCTTCTGAGACTAGATCACTCCAGATCAGGTACCTGTTTTGTTCACCAGAAGCCACATATTGGAGAACTGTGTCTCACATGGGGTTCCTGAACTGCTTTAAGGTTGCTTGTTTCAAGGAAGCTGTCCGAGGGAAGGAATGACATTCTAATGGTCACAAACCCCATGCTTTGAGGCACACTGATCCAAGAGTCAGACATGAATAAATTCCTTAGATGAGCCCCTTCCCAGTAACTGATATCTCCTCCCTGGCTCCCCCTGACAAATCTTCTCTCTGAGGCCCTAAATATAAAGCAGAAGCTGTTTCCACTATGCCCTAGCTAAATGACTGACTCACAGAGTTCACAGGGGTAATATCATACTTGTTTAAAGCTTGTGGGTCCAGGGGTAATTTCATGTACAAAAATAATAAGCAGAACAGAAATGAATTTAACTTGCTCAGGGTCATCCAGCGAGCAAGTGGCAAATGTGGGACTCAAACAGGTGATCTGACTTCAAAGCTTATGTCCTAGAATTTTGGACTGGGATGTAGTGATGCATGGTGCCTTGATGCAACTCATCTGAAATCTGGGGAAGCATAAGCTAAGCTCTGAGGAGATCTTGTATGAGCCGGGCCTCTGCTGGATCTATGAAGAAGAATGCAGACTGTAAGGGGTGGTTTCCAGTTGATGAGAATGGTGGAGAGATTCAGACTCCCCTAGGGATGTCTGTATAGGGAGGATGCACTATCCTGTGAGCATCCTTAGTGTGTACTCTCTCGGGGAAGGTGCTCTGCTCTGTGCACAGTTTTGGTGAGTGCTAAGTTCAGATTTGTTGATTTTACTGTCACAGTGTGAATTGGCTATAGAGTGGGAGGAAGTAAGAAAATAGTACACTCAACCCGGAACAGCCAGGGAGCAGGGTATGCTGACCCAGATGCATTCCTTGCATACCTGAAGAAAAGCTGGCTTCATGGTCAAAGATCCAGCACTGACTGCAGAGGAGCTCAGGAGACCCCGCCCACATCTATAGAGCTATTGGCAGTTAATGGTTGCTGTAAGAGTCAATATTTTTTGGGTGTATGGCCATGGGTAGGTTGTACATGCTCCAGTGGATGACTCCCAACCATACACACACAGGCCATCCTAACTGGACTCACTGAGTTATTGGGAAACAAAGAGGATAGGAAATTGGGACAGGAATATGTTGGGGTACTCAGGGAGAGTTGAAGGGGGGAGAGTAGGAAGGGAGTATCTTCAAAATATATTACATACATGGATGACATTTTTGAGAACAAATAAAATTATTTTTTTAATTTAATTTATTAATTTAATTAAGCTGGCTTGGACCTGTTTCTCTTGAGTGCAGACAGTAGACAGTCATCTGAAGCTTGCCATGTTGTAGAGTTGGTGGCCCAAAATTTCACCCCTGAAAAGCCTTTCTGATACTGGCCTGGAGGCCTGCATTCTAAAGCGGAGTCTACGGAAAGGTCTATTCCTAATTGCTTTCTTGTCTGAGTGACTAAACTGAGCTAGACCCCACCTTCCCCGGACTGCATCCCCATGCCATCTGTGGGAGGATGTTTAGGAAAAGCTGGTTCTTTGCAAATGGATCTCAGGCAAGGAGGGGAGGATTCAGGAAGACTGGGTTGATGTCGCCCTCAGAAGCCAAGACTAATTCTGCAATCTAGTCACTCCTCAAACATTTAGTGTATCCGGGTGATTGTTCCCTGGTAGGCCAAGCTGGTCTATCTGCTGGGCCTTTTGTCATGTTAACTGCGGCCGATCAATGGATTGAGGTCAGGACTTCTGATGTAGGTGCAAGCTTAGAGGGGAAAAAAGTCTCAAAGATTCATTTTTTCTTGTCTGGTAACACTCCGGTCACTTATTTTTTCTCAGTTAGCCTCTGCCGCTCTAAAGTGGATATTGATCAGTGCTTTAATGCAAACCTGTCAAATTAATTTTGCAGACCTGGGATATGACTGGCCTAAAATTGCTTCTGCATCTGTTGTCTGCAGCAAGCCTATGAATTTTAATCACGGCCAGAATGGGTTGGTGGCTTTTTTTGTTAGAAACTTGAATAGGAAAGGTTTAAACTGTAAATGCCAGGGAATGATGCTGTTTTGTTCTTTTCAGAAACTCATGTGGTGGAGGTCAAAGAAATTATTATGTCGGGTGTATTCTTGGCAGATGCTGTGGGAGCTTTGTGGCGGGCTTTCCACCGGCTTTGCCTTGGGAGCAGAGGCCTCAGAGAACTCACAGGTGTGGAGATGGCGCTCTAGGGAACATCAGCACAGGATGCTTGCACAGTTGATCCCTATGGCTTGCTGTTGCCCCCCAACTTCTGTTTCTGTTTTGATTTACTTAAAAAAAACTATAATACAGCTTCTCCTCCTAGGCTTGGGGTGTGTGTGTATGTGTGTGTGTGTGTGTGTGTGTGTGTGTGTGTGTGTGTATGTGTGTGTGTGTGAAAGAGGCCTATAAGATTTGTAAGATTGCAGCTTCAGGTCTGCTCTGCCTCACCTCCTTCATGTACTCTGGGTAGGTGATGTCTTTTCTGAGACTCATGTTCACATGAGAAAATAGCTGTGATGGGCCGTGACTTCTTTTGCTAAGCCCAGGCTCCTACACAGAGGTCTGTAGCACATGAAATCCTTAGCCTCTGCTTGCTGCACTCTTAGCTTGATCCTTGTAGCAAAAAGTAACCCCTACTCCTTCAGTTCTGGGAATGCAGCCAGGGCAAGCCTTTCATTGTCATATACAGTTCTTGCTACCAATCCATCACCACCTGGAATGTCCTGCTGCTTGCTTGCTTGCTTGCTTATTTGTTTGTTTGTTTGTTTGTTTGTTTGTTTATTTATTTATTTATTTATTTATTTATTTATTTATTTATTTATTTATTTATTTATTTATTTATTTTTACAATTTGACGACTGATGCAGGTAGGTTCCTTTGCAGGGAAAGAGGAACATAACATACTGTCAAAATCCTGCAGAGACCTTCGTCAAATCCTCTGAAAGTGACATCATGAAATACAGCATTGACACGTTCTGGCTACATAGAAGCAAGAGACAATTACTCCAAAGCATTTGGCCTCCACTGCTCTTGGCCATCGTCTGGGTACAGGGTCTTGACTGTGCCAGCTCTGTCTCCAGTGTTTTTCATTCATCACTTCGCATCATCCTAGAAAACACTGGTACTGTTCTCTCTTCATTATTGAGAAGGCACTAGGCACAGAGACAATGAATGGACTGCTCTGTTGTATTAAGTTCCTGGCCCGTCTGCCCTGTGGTCCCGCAGTTCTGCAGTTCCGTAGTCTTTCAGACCCTCGGACCTGTACACCTGCAGTCCCACAGAAACACACAGGTGCTTGTATTAATTTTATACTGATCAGCCTATGGTTTTGGCATATTGCTAGCTAACTCTTACTCTTTAACTAACCCATGACTCTTATCCTGTTCATCCATGCAGCTCAGTACCTTTTCTCAGGGCAGCATAGTTGTCCTCTGCAGCTGCTAGCTTCTCTGTTGTCTCTGTGGCATCTCTGCCCTCTTCATCTTGTACCCAGATTTTTCTTAGTCTAGTAGCCCTGCCCACACTTCCTGTCTGCCTTCAGCCAATCAGCACTTGTATTAAACCAGTAGGAGGGACAATTGTTTACACGTAACAACATAATCCCACTACACCCTCAGCTCACATAGCTCTTGCTGGCAAAGCAGGAGAAGGCTACTAGGTACTGTTGGTCTTAGGCTCTGCTCCTGTGCATTGACACCCCTGGTGTAGTATTGCCTTAGCTGGGTCTCTCACTGTTACAGTGCTATTATTTTTACATCTTTAATAAAATAATAAGCTCTTCAAAGGCTTTACCCTTATATTTCATGAGTAGCTGTATTGAGCCACAGGGTCACAGAGAACAGGCTAGGAAAGTGTTTGGAGACAACTTTGTTGGGAACTTTTTTAAAAAGCAACTTCAGAAGAGGAAAGAGGGGATTGGGAAGCAGACACACAGAAAATGACTGACTGTTCCAGATGATTATATTTAGACTCTCCAACTTTGGGAGACCTAGCTCCTAAAAGACTGGGTCTCTGGGAAGTAGACCCAAGGATAAGGTTGGAGCACTCGCTACGAGATGCTGGACCACCAGTCTCATATCAGAAAGCTGTAATGGGAGGTCACTTGGGAGTGCCCTAATGCTCTCCTAAAGGCCGATAGACAGCAGCATTTGGACTCCCTACTACCCAGCCACCTCTAGTCTGTTAGAGATGTGAGAGAAGCAGCAAAAGCCTAGAGAAAAGGGATATAGTGGAACCTGTTGGGCAAAGAGACAGGTGGCCTTCCTCTTCTGACCCCTGACCTGCACTATATAACCCTCAGGCTGGTCAGGGTCTCTCATACTGTGAGCTGGAACAGACACCAAGAGTAAAATTCAACAGGCAACTGAAGTTATGTTTTGAACTTTGAAATGCAAATTTATCAAGAGTTACAGACTTGAAGATCATTAAAGAAGGCAAATAGGAGGCAGAGGATAGAGGGGTTGAAAGAGGGTGGAATCCTGTTGTCTCTATGTCTCACTAACCAAGTAGAAATTCCCGAATACCTATGAGAATTGCACAGTATAATCAACAAATTGCACATGCCTCCCACGGACACAGCCCTACAGTCCTGTCCATACCTTCTTTTGGGTGTAGCACTGGGAGATACTCATTTACTTTAAGGGAATGAGTCCCCAGTCTTGTTCCTGCACAAAGATCAACCTTCGATGTAGAAGGCCTCCGTGAATGCCCTGAGTCCTCGTGGCTAAGTAAATAAGAGCTGGTTGTCCTCATGGGCCACTAACCGAGAACATGAGTTGGATGTGGTTGCATGGAAAAGATAAAACCCTCAAGGATACTGAGTGTAGGGAGTCGGTCACCACTGTGACACTCTTCATTTCCTGGCTCTGTCTGCTGATGTCTGTCATCGGGGCCTTTATACACAAGTGGTAGCTTACGCTCCTCTGCCTGAGAAGGCATAATACAGCTATTGAGTACTGGGGACCTACCTTGATTGCCTAGCTTCAGTTGGACAGTTCTCCATCTCACGCACCCAGCACGGTGGTCTAGTCCTCTTGGACAGGGTCTGTAGCAAGGCTGCTAGGTCTAGTCCCTACCCATCTCTAGGTAGGGTCTCTCCATGGGGAGGATGAGAACAGGAGGGATCAGGGTACAGGTATCCAGGTATCAACTCCAATTTGAGCGTTTGGCAAAAATCTGTTGATTGTGGCTGTGCGGAGCTTGTGAATGCCCTAGCTGCCCAAATGCCAACTGGAATCCAGCTCTGTCCCTATGCTAGTAGATTCCCTTGCCTGTGAGAGTAGGATCTGGAAGTCCCTGTCTTCTGCCTCAGCTTCTACTATGCCAAGCAGAAAGCCAAGGATGTGGCAGGTACTCAATTAATGTACCGTGAATGAGTGTCGGACTCTGTGACTCTGTGAATGGTTCTGTGAATGAAACAAAAGGAAATGCGAAACCATTAGAGCCACACAAGCCCAGAGCTCATCTGACCACACGGCTTCCTGCCCTGGATCATCTGCTAAAAGCCTTGTGCCCATAATGTCAGGTTTGGGTTCCTCGGTCCCTGAGGGGAGGAGCATGGGGTTGCTTTCTGTGGTCTACAGGAAAAGGCACTGGGCTGGAGATCAGAGGTTGTCCTGCCGTTTAATACCTGTGTGGCCTTGGGTAAGCCACTTGCCCTGACATCTCTCCCATGTCGTCATCCGTCAGCTGGGGAAATGCTTTCTGTGTATCACCCCACAACACAAACAAGTGAGTAGCACTTAGAAGAATCTGGAAGGAGCATGGTGTAGGAGAAATAAGCAGTTACTAAGAGGTTGAGTCTCCATCAGAGTGCTTATTCACTGCAGAGCCATGTGAGGATTGGTGGTAGAAGAGGCTCAGACCACCATGTGAAGGACTCCACACTCAGGAAGAAAATCCTCAGCATCAGGACTTAGTCTTTTGTGTGCTCAGTTCTAAGTGGAAAGAAAAATAAAAGAATGTTACCTGCCTCTAAGAAAAGTTTCACATATCGAAAACAATCAGGTATTCATAAAGGATTCTGTGATGTGCCACTGAGAGTTTATCAGTCACTGGATATTTGTTAAATATACACAATGCCAGGCACCATTACAAAAATCTGAAGGGTCCTGTCTAATATGGGTATGAGGAAATGAATGAATATACAGAGACAAGCAGATCATAAGTGAATGAGATGGCTTCAGCTTCTGAGAAAGGCTGTCTTCAGCAGAATGAAGTAACATGAAAGTAAACATCTTCACTGGGGTGAGAAGCTGAGGTAGGAAAAGCCTGGGGGTGAGGACATGCAGCCTGGACAAGGAGAAGGGGATGTGTGAGCCAGGCAAACAGCCTGGGAGTGAGTGCTTGGAGCAAGGTGGGCTGGAGAGTCATGGAGGGAGTTCAAGGCTATGGGAATCTATGACAGTATCAGTAGGACAGGGGATGATCCTAGAGAGATGGTGACCAATCACACAGACCTCAGTGCTAGCTGTTGCTGAATCCTGGGAAGACACCATAAAGGGTCCTTGTATTCTCCCTGCAACTTTGTCACATGTTTGAAATTGTTTTAGCAGAAAAATTGAAAAAAAAATAGGGCTGGGCCTGGGGAGCTGGCTTAGTGGGCAAGAAAGCTTGCTGTATAAGCAAGAGGACCAGAGTTTGAATCCCTAGTATTCATGGAAGAAGGAGGAGGAAGAGGAGGAGGAGGAGGAGGAGGAGGAGGAGGAGGAGGTGTCAGTGTAGAGCAGCAGCATCCAGGAGTTGCCATGTGGGTCTGTAACTCCAACATTACAGAATGGAAACAGCTAGATGACTGGAGCTTACTGGCCAAGCAGCCTAGACAGAATGGCGAGTTTCACGTTCAGTGAGAGACTTGGTATTAAAAAAAATAATAATAATAAGATGCTGGTGTGCAGAGCACTGCTTTGCCCCTGGGCTTATACTCAGTGGGGTTCAGCCTTCCCAGTGCAGTGCACTTGAGCCTCTCCATGGACTATCCATGATACTGTGAGTGTAGTGGCTATGCCAATGTGTGTGTGTGTGTGTGTGTGTGTGTGTGTGTGTGTGTGTGTGTGTGTGTGTGTGTGTTGGTAGCGGTGGTAGCGTCGCCTAGCCCAGTACATAGTCACCTTGGAGAGAAAGACCAAGACCATCAAGATGATGCCAGAATTCCATAGAAGGTTCAGCTCACATCAAGAACCCTACAAGAGTAGAAGAAATTAAGGAGGGCTTTGATTTGACACTAAGTAGGTTTTCACACAATGGGAAAAATGCCCAACATCATAACATCACTGACAATTATAAGTTTTGTTACAGATGAATTCTGAGAAAAGTTACTGCATGGAGCTGAATCTTAATAATATGCTATTAAAATTGATACTGCTTTTACTGTGGAAGGAAAGTTCCGTTGCACACTAGAGTGTATACGAAGTCACACCATTTGCCTGTTCAACAAGCCATGCTAAAAGTCAAACTTAAAGAGTCTGTGGCAGACTCTGCTGTTATGCTCAAGGGAGAATATGAGAATTTTAGGGGTGAACTCCAATAGCACAGAATTCTTGTGTTCATTTTCTCAACTGGCATCATTGATGTACTGGAAGAAGCCATCCATCAAACTGGAGTTTACCACTCAAAAGTCCAAGTAGTATCCAACTTCTGGGATCTCGATAACAATGTAGTGAACAGATTTAAAGGGCAGATAATTCATGTCTTCATCACACATGATGGTGTCTTGAAGAATACAGACCAGTTCAGCCAACTGAAAGACATTTCAATATCATTCTTCTGGGAGACTCTAAAACTTAAGGATAGTCGGTAGTATAAGTATAACCAGTGTCAAACACATCCTGAATATTCGGTATCTGAATGACACAGTAGATGAGCTTTTGGAAAATACATGAACTCTTAATGATACTGTATTAGTAAAAGAAGACTTATTGGAGGTTACCAACTATATTTTACAAAAGTTGTTATAATCAGCCATTTGCAAGAAGACATCTCTCTGATGGATGCGACTGTGAGACAGGCACTGACTATCTTGTGCAAAGACTCTTAATTCTCACACATTTTTCCCCTTCCCCTAATAGAGGGACATTCAGATGTGTTGAACCTATAAACTACAAACTCCTTCTTCCCACCTCCATCACCAGACGCATCAGATTTAAAAAAAAAAAAAAATTTAAAAAAATCTTAAAGCCAAAACTAGAAAAATAAAAATTCTCCAAAGTGAATTTCATAGTTTGGTGTCCTGCAGCTTCTGGGGAGTGTTTTACCCTGTGAATGTGTGCAGGCTCAAAAACAGCCTTCCAGGTGGATACTATGCCTGCTTTTAACAGCAGCTGGCTTTGTATTTGGGTGGAGTCTGATGATACACTCTCCTGAAATTATGTTTCATTGGTTATTTTGTCTGGAAAAAATGTTTGTCAGGAAAGTCTAGCACTTTGTATCTGAAAAACTATTGGTGTCCATCACTAACATTACAAATACCCTCTATGAAGCACTGATAAGTTACCTGAAATCAGAAAAAAAAAATAAGGTGGAAAAATGATATCAGAGACACCAGATGTATTTTTCCGGATTCTTCATGCATGAACATGAATGCATGTACCTTCCTCCATAAACATGTGTATATACCCCCTCACACACATACCACATACATGCACACACACACACCACACATGCACACACACACACACATACCACACATACGTGCACACACACACACACACACACACACATCACGTGCACAGGATTCTAGTGGACAGTTGTCTGCAGATAAATGTACTGGAGATGCCTAGTGCTGAGGGTGAAAGAAAGATTAATTGGGACCAACAATCATTCTTCAGGGGGTCTTGCTCCTTCCTAGATACTTGCTGGTAAAAAAAAAATCTATGTTCTTGTAATTTCTACCTCCAGAAATTTTCTCCAGGCTTTGCCATATTCTATATACGACAGGACAGCAATGGACAGGATGTCCTTGTCTTAGTCAGGATGACCATTGCTGATGAAACACCTGGATCAAAGCAACTTGGGGCAGAGAGGGTTTATTTGGCTTAACTTTCATACCACTGTTGGTCACTGAAAGGAAATCAGGACAGGAACTCAAATAGGGTAGGAACCTGGAGGCAGGAGCTGATGTCATGGAGGGGTGCTGTTCACTGTCTTGTTCCTATGGCTTGCACAGCCTGCTTTCTTACAGAACCCAGGACCACCAGCCCAGAGATGGTACCACCCACAATGGGCTGGGGCCTTCCTCCATCAGTCAATAATTAAGAAAGTGCCCTACAGCCAGATGTAATGGAGGTGTTTTCTCAACTGAGGTTCCACACTTTGAGATAACTCTATCTTGTGTCAAGCTGAAATAAAACTAACCAGTACAGTCCTGACCACAGCCAGAAAGATCCTTGGTGGTAAGGGCTCACAGGGGTGCACTAGGTTCACACGGGCAATCCAGGATAATCTCTCCATTTCAAATTATAAGCTTTAATCATAGCTGCCGAGGGCTTTGTGGCTTGTCAGGTAGCACGAGCACAGGTTTCGAAGAATTAAAATGGCCAGATCTTCAGGGGCCAGGGTTTGGCCTATAGTGAAGACAGGCTGATGAACTGGATTTGAGCAGAAGGGAAAGTAACTGAGATGTCTGCTGTATGTTCTCTGGACCACCAAGTAAAGATGGAGACATCACTTAGGAGCAAGGTCTGGGAAAGTCACACTGGGCAAGGGAGAGAAGCTCCAAGTCTGTTTGAGATATATGAAATTTATCAGAGTTAGGAAAAGCTCCAAACTGGGGCCTGAGATACCAAAGAAGTATCATCGAAACCCAGGCACTCAGAATCCTAGCTGAGCCTGCTGAGTCAATAAACAGACACTGAGTTTCAAAGAGTCACCAGGAGCTAGAGATATATAGACCTCCATCAGTGATGCTCTGAAGGGAATTAGAGAATGGATGGAGAAGCAGCTGGTCAGGTATGTTGTAGTGGCCTGGTGTTGTGGGCCACTGGGTGTGGGCATGCTTGAAAGGCCCAGGGCAGCCACTCTGTGGCCTTAAGGAAGTGATTGTAAGGGTGCCATTTTGGGTGATATATGTGGCTGTCATAGTAACACATACAGGTACCATGATGACTGTATGATGCAGGTCTGGGAAGCGGAGAAGTCATGTTGACTGTTCTAGTCTGGCCACGGAGAGCCTAACAGGACTAATTCCTACTGGACACTCCTGTCATCTGAAGCCGAAAGGAAGCATGTGTCCAGGGCATTGGGCCTGAGGGGTGGTGTGGAATGAAGGCAGAAGTATCCTTCCCACTTTTGGAATTGCCGCTCTTAAATCAAACAATTCACTCCAGGTGGAAGAGGGTTGGCAGGGGAGGGAGGGGAGAAGAGAAGCAGACAATAAAAAAAAAAAAATCAATAACACTGCCCCATAAAATAAATTGAGATTTGTGGAATTCACTTCCACTTGACATCAAAGATGCCGATTTGGTGAATTCATTTAAGACCAAATTGAAAGCATATCATTTTAATCTGGATCCCTAAGCTACCCCAGTTTGGTGGTAAGGGCCTGGGGAACTAGGCTCACTGTAGTGTTTTACACTTGTTTGGGCCCCGGCCTTCACTGCTCTAGGGAAGCTAAGCCCAGCGTGTTGGAGACATGGATGGTCCTCTCTGTCTGCCAGGTGCCCTCCAGGAGCCAAGACTGCGGTTGAGTTTGACTGCCTGGTAAGTGATTAAAAGACCAGCCAGGGCTTTGGGCATCTGGTCTTAAGCAGTTATTTTGAGCTCTTGGGCCTGAATATTTCCTCCTGCCAGCAAGGATGTGGTGAAGGGGTGAAGGGGAGATACTCAGAGCCCACAGACTACTGTCTGAATGCCATCCTTCAGAGCTTTATCTTGAGTGAATGGTGGGTGGACTGGGCCTGGAATCATGAAAAAACAACAGAGACCAGATGATTGCAACATGAATTTCTTTGATCCAGGTCTCCCTACTCCAAAGAGGACAGAGCCAAAACATGCTCGATCAGGAGACATTGCCTCTTAACAAGAGGTTCACATCCAGCCTCCTTCAGTTCAGGACACAGACTCATGGTTGCATATTCTACAGGTTGGCATGCTAAGATTGAGGAGCCATGTGTGACCCAAGGGAACAGTTAGGGTAGAGCAAGTGTGGATAGGATGATGAGGAAATGTACAAAGACAATGAAATGTCTGGAATGGGCACATTCAGATGCAAATTCTGTTGCATAACCTGGCTACTGGGCTCCCTGTACCTCAGTTTCCACATCTCTCAAGTGGGAACAGAAGTAGTGGTCTTATCACAGAGGACTGTCCTATGCACACATAATGAATGCTGTTGCTATGGGAATCAGCATAACCAGCAGACAGGGAACTTTCCACAAGTAATTGAGCCTTATTCAGGTTCAGTGTTCTCCTCCATAAGCTAAAAGGTCAAGGGGAGAATCAAATGTCTTCCCAACCCATGCCATACTGGACTGGCTGGAGGTTCTGCC
The DNA here is from genome assembly GCA_033318265.1 of Phyllotis vaccarum. Taxonomy (NCBI): domain Eukaryota; kingdom Metazoa; phylum Chordata; class Mammalia; order Rodentia; family Cricetidae; genus Phyllotis; species Phyllotis vaccarum. The sequence continues at coordinate 12,747,958 of JARWLC010000009.1, read as the reverse complement.
CCCATGGGGCCCCTTCCTATCAAGTGATTGTCTCAGCAGCTTCCAACCCTGAGCCCCAGAACTGTGGATCAAGACATTCGGAAATCTGGAAATGGGAACCATCAACTAATTCATGAGCTGTCCAGAAAGGGCAGCGGTGACTAGCAAAAGGCCACATCCTAGTCTATGCCCTCTTAGAGCTGACTCTGCCTTGCTGGGCTTTTGCTCTGGGCTTTAGGATTCCAGCTTGATTTGACCTCCTCAAATTGAATGTTCACTTTAGCCTAGATTTGCAAAACCATTTGTGAATGCGCCTGTTCATGGGCTGTTTTCTCTAGGGTTTTAAAGAAAAAACTCATTTCAATGTCAAATTCACAGCCCCAAATTGAAATGTATTCTGAACAGAGCGAGTGGCTCAGAATTCCCGGGCCCCTTGATCAGCAGCGCGTCACACTGTAATCACACCGTTCCTTGTGCATCAGCTGCAGGCCTGGAGAGGAGAATAGACAAGAACGCTGACCCTTTAGAGCAAAGAAAAGACTTTTGTGTAAGCTCCCTGAAAGGAGATGATGGGAGAGAGGAACACCTGAATCAACCTATCAAAGGAACAAAACCATTAGGATCTTCAGCCTCCTTAGCCAAGATTGGTTCTACTCAACAATTCCTGGAGTTTAATTCATATTTCTTCAGAAGTATTGGCAGGGAAGGGGCAATTAGAACATTTACTTGCTAGCACATCTTGGCTCATTTAGGTAAAAAAGAATTACTTAGTATCTCTCTTCTCAGAATGCACACTTCACACACACACATGCACACACAGAACACACACTCATACACAAATGCACACACACAAATGCATACACACAAGTGTACACATGCACTCACACACTCACAAACACATGTGCATACACTCACACAAAGTGTATGCACTCACACACAGGGAGGGCATTTACTTGTGCACACCCTTGCATACGAATGCACACACAAACAGGAATACACATGCACACATATTACATGTGATACAAAATGTACATACTCATACAATATATGCACAGGTACTCATATGTTCCACACAGATACACACTGTGCTCCCCAAGCTTAGTAACAAAGACACACACTTTCTTGTTTTAAAACCAACACTATTAGACCATTCATTGGATCAAAAGAGAGAACCCTGGATGAGGCTGGGGTTAAACCATTTCAGGGAAGGAATTCTTGTTACTTTCCTCAGGATGCTACTATGAATAAGTAGAAGAATGTCTCTATTCTTAGGAGATGTGGGCTGAAGTATTTAGAGATAGAGTTTCAATGTGTCTGAAGCTTGCTTTAAAAGAATGTGCATAGGTGTTCTTGCCTGCATAGATGTCCACGCACCACGTATATGCAGAGCATATGGAGGCCTGAGGGGGGATCTTCTTGGAAACTTGATCTTTGACTGGCATGAAGCCAAGAGGAAGTTTGTTATCCAGAATGTTGACATATCCTAATGTCTCTTGTGTAGAGGAGTATGTTGTTCCATTGTAAATAAATGTCCCATCCACTGGTTTAAAAAAAGTGCTGATTGGCCAAAGGCAGATTAAAAAGTGTGGGCAGGGCTACCAGACTAAGAAAACTCTAGAAACAGGAAGAACAGAGCAGAATGCCAGAGAGAAGCCAGAAGAAGCAGAGGACAACTATGCTGCTCTGAGAAAAGGTACCGAGCCGCATGTCTGAACAGGATAAGAGTCATGGGTTAGTTTAAGGGTAAAGAGTTAGCAAGTTATATGCCTGGGCCTTAGGCCGATCAGCCTAAAACTATTGTGTGCCTCTGCGGGTCTGTGGGTCTGTGGGCCTAAACCTTGAGGCTAGGCCCAAAAGTCCGAGCCAAAAACCTCATACTATACTCCTGCATGGTTTTCTCTCAGCAACTATTCCAAAGGATTTACTTGTCTCTCTACCTTTGAGAGTGAACTGGGCTATAAATACAAAAGTAGGAAGAAACCTTGGAACAGAGGTTAAATTAAAACATCCATTGAAAATGGTTTCTTGGGGGAAAGTGTTCCCCTGCTTTCTGAGAACAGTACAGCAATGTTTCAAACTTTTCTCTGCCTGTGCCTCCTTTGACACTTTAACTGGCTCATCTTTCTTCTGGAACTTTTTGATAAAGCTCCCAAAGGTAAAGAGGATAATTCTGCTAACCTAACTGAAAAGTTTCTATCCAGCAATTTTTCTACTGTTTAGAAAGATTTCCTCAAGCTTTTGTTCCTATAATTCATATTTTCAAAAAAAAGCTCTAAGACTGCCCCACATCAAATTTCTACCATGTTAATTCTATTTTTAATTCCTGATTCCTTGATACTCCAAAGTGGCTGGTCACTGGAACAGCACTGGCTTAAACCACCGCTGGTTACATTAAGAGTTCAGACAAGTGCAGGAGAGCCCTGACATCCTTTGCCTCTTTCTTGGAAGCTTTGATACTATCACTGTGCCTGCTTGAGCCTTCTCCTTTGGGCCAGGCTTAATTGTGTTTGTGCATTGTTTCAAATGCCTTTGGGAGCTGAGAAGTGTTCATTAGGGCCATGGCTCTCAGTTACAAGAGTCAAAGGCTTGAAGAAACAAGCTTCCACAGTGTTAGAGGCGCTAAGAGCCTAGGTCCTCACCATTTCCTGAATCCAAAGGAAGGCTTTTATCAGGCAGCAGGGAATGTGAAGCAGAGCTGGGACACAAGAAAAGATAGGTCCTGAACAAACACTCAGGCAGCAGTGCTAGAAGGCAGAGAGGCGAGTTTGGATCAGGTTCTCCCAACAGACCCTGCCCCCACCATGGGCACAGTTGAGAACCACAGGGTCCCATTTCCTGGATCTCTCTCCTATGAAATTCATCCAGTCAGCAAAACCTTCCCAAACACCATTTCCCACACCACTCCTCTGCCTAGAAATCTGTGGCTTATACACTGCTATGCACAGTAGGCATTACAGGTGCTTTGGAAACACAAAGATGAAATAGTAATGCTTTGTCTTGAAGATGACAGATAACCCATGAACAGGAGAGTACTATATGGCTCAAATTAGGAGTAGTTTGTCTTAATGAGGACCAAGATGCCAGTTGCTTATGTTAAAATAATTAAACAGGGTGTGGCCATTAGACTGAGTCACGACCGGACTTACCCAGGCTTGTACAAGTATGTGCAAAAATGATAAGCCTAAACCTCAGCCAACTAAAAGTATACTGGGGTAACTGGTGCTTGCTTAACCGATTATGTATGAGATGACCTAACTGTCCCCTAAAACTCCCCTTAACTGTGCTTAGAAGGAGCCTGCACATGTGTGCATCCTCTCAGGTTCATGTATTAATAAATAATAATTAATAAATGTTCTTTCCTCTTACATACTATTTGAGTCGGGGGCTTCCTTCAGCATTCCCTCCGACCCTTTCAGTCCTGTTTCAGCCACGTCCCACCCATATTGTAGGGAAGAACCTGTTAATTCTAGGACTCACTGCTCCCACCCTCCTGAAGCACCCAGTGTCCTTATCATCTCTTCCTCCCAGGAAGTACTCTCTAGGAAGCACTACAGAAGACCAGATGGGACATAGCCTCTTTCTCAATCTGTAGCTGACTGCATGAGGCATATGCCCAAATAACGGGCTGCACTGTTTTGTATCCAGCTCCCCGTTGTCTTCCACTCGCCACCAAGGACCTTCCACCGGCCCCGCCTTGCCCCTCCTCTCCCACTCTCCCATTCACCTTTTCCTTCCTCCTCCCTCCAGATGCCTCCAAGTTCCTCCTCTAGCATCCTGTTTCTCTAAGCCCCAGTCCCAAACCTAATTTGCACGTTCAAATGCAACAAGGTGCTTAGCAACACTAGGGGACTGTCCCTAAGCAGGATCTATTCTCCTCAGGAGGCAAAGGTGGCCTTGAATAGCAATATTGAACATCTGGATCTTTTTCTTCTTCAAGATAAATCTGGGTTGGTCCTGGTGCTGATGAGCATTTTCCTCAAGGGCTTCCCAGCAGGGCCTTCTCTAGAGCCTCAGCTGAAAGGTCCTTGCTGAGCATTGGCAGATGTGTTCTCTCCCTTTGCTGGACACTTCTGAACCCTCCCTTCTTCATCATTCATTCTCACCTTGACCCTTGACCTTGACCTAGGGTGCTCACTGAAGCTATTACCTGATTGGACGTCGTCTTGCTATTCTACCATGGCCACCTCCTCCTCCAGTATCCCTGGTGTAGGAGTAACCTAGATTTCACTGATTCAGTGGCTCCTCCTGCAGGGTGTGAGCTCTAGAAGGAGGGACTCAAGGGGGTCAAGACAGCCATAGTGGTTCTCAATGCTTGTGGCAGTGTTCACTGGTGGATGGTGAAGACAATACCAGCCATGGTGTCTCACACAGGCTTGATGTCCTCTTTTTATTTATATTATTATTTTTTTAACCTCTTGAGACCACTGAGCTTACTCTTATCTTCCAGAAGATTCTTCTCTTCTTCCGTGCATCAGAGTTGTTGCAGGCACCAGCCTAAACCTGCTCATTACCCATGATGCCATGTGGCTGTCTGATCTGAGGCTGGAACTGCTACCCTGCCAGGCTCTTATGCCCATCTCCAAGTTCAGGCCTGGTCTAGAGGGTCTGACAGCTTGATGCTGAGTGAATACCAAGCAGGGCCAGGATGGTCTATTACTAAAAATATCTCTAGACTTAAATATCCCCAAATCAATGGCAAACCTGAGAAGGATCAAGAGTCCAAAGCCAGTCTTGGTTACATTGGATCCTGTTCATTCACAGGCAAACGCTGACCAGGTATTGCTCTTCACCCAAATAGCCAGGACTTGGTGTTAAAGACGGAGGAAAAGATTGTTTCTCTACCGGAAGTGCCTGGAGATTCCTCTTTGCTATTCGGGTACCTCTTCTTCTTATGGCTGGCTCTGTGGATAGCCCTGCTTCACTTTGTATTCTCTGCCTTTAATTCTTATACCCAGCCTCAAATAGCACCGTCCCCAGGAGCTACCCCCGCACAGTTCTCCCCCCCTGGAGCCTGTCTCCTTGGTCCTTTCCCCTCATTACCTGGGAGGGAAAACAGTGATTTCATTAGTACCTGTTTTCCTTCTGAGCTCTTGGTTCCAGAAGGGCAGAATCCAGGCTCTGAGTCTTTTGTGTGTTATTAATTCTCAGTGCAGGGGACAGGTGATCCATGGAATAGGGGACAGAAGCTTAAGAATGTGGCTCTGCTTTTGCAGAGGACGGAGGTTTGGTTTCTAGTACCCACGTGATGCCTCACAACCCAACTCTCACAACTCCAGTTCCAGCAGTTCCCGTGTCCCCCGTCAGGCCTCTGGGCACTCATGTAGGGCACAAACATATATGTAGGTAATATTTCATTCACAAAAGTAAAAGATAAATCTTTTTTAAAAAAATAGAAAATAATACCTTTTCATCCTAAAGTGGGGGATGCACACTTGTAGTTCTAATTCAGGGGTGGTAAGGGGGTAGGAGGAGGAGGAGGATCGGCGTCTCAAGGTCAGTGGTGGCTGCATAGACACTAGAAGCTGTCTAGTAGAGGCTACACAAGAGTTAAGGTAAAATAAAACCTAAAAGTTTTTAAGTTGAGAAAAAAAAGTACAGGAATTCAGTGTAAATCTCAGAGTATACCTAGGTCTTCTTTATGGGCCATCTATTCATTAGAAGGACACTGTCTGTCTGTCTGTCTGTCTGAATCTATCTATCTATCTATCTATCTATCTATCTATCTATCTATCTATCTCTCCTGCTGGGGTATAGTGCTGGGTGGTCATTTGGAAAAGGTATAAGCAGCTGAAAGATAAAATACATTGTTTCTGATAAAGCAGATAAGTGCTAAATTTTTGGTGAAATTGACACCATGTTCAAACTAAAGAAGTAGGCCCTGCGGCCTGACTCAAAGGGAGCCTTGCATGGTCTGAGTATCCTGATCTAAACACTACTCCAGCAAAACCTGACAGGGACACAGAATTTCCCACATACAGATTCTGTGTGTAGAAGACCTGCCCACAAATCTTTAAAATCTGTTGCTTTAAAAAGATTGTTTACGTGTGGGGGAGTATGTCTTAGCTAACTACTGCTATGATGAAACCCCATGACCGGAGCAATTTGGGGAGGAAAAGGTTTTATTTTGTTTACACTGTTCTTCATCAGAGGAAGTCAGGACAGGAACTCAAGCACAGCAGGAACCTAGAGGCAGGAGCTGATGCAGAGAGCATGGACAGGAGCTGCTTACTAGCTTGCTCACCATGAGTTGCTCAGCCAGCTTTTTTTTTTTACAGAACCCAGGCCCACCAGCCTAGGGATGGTACCACTCACCATGGGCTGGGCCCTCCTCCATCAATGACTAAGAAGCTGCCCTACAGCTGGATCTTACGGAGGCATCTTCTTAATTGAGGTCCCCTCTTTTCAGATGACTCTAGTTTTGGTCAGCTTGGCACAAAACCAGCCATCAGAGACTCTGGACTTTATCCTGGAACCTTATTCAAGTGACATAGGAGGGCACCTGGAAAACCACAAATCTCTCCAGAAAATTCCATGGCATAGCACAGTCCAGCACACTGGCTTTATCCACCTAGAATGGATCACAACAAAGAGCTGTCCCCACATCAGGAAGACCAGGAAGGTATTGGGACCTTGAGCTCAGATTCTTCTGTCTTTAGACTTTGAGGATAAACATGTCTGGTCTCAGCCCCAACTCTCCAATCCCCTCCCATTCATGGTATTTTGTTATGGTAGTATAAACCCACCAGACATACTTAGAACCCAGAAGCACTTCTGGAGATGTCAGAATGTCATCTGTCAGATGTCAGATGTCCTGGAGGAGGCAGAGGTACCTAGTGTTGACTCCAGATGGTTTGATCCTGTCTCTGCTATGAGCTTCCTGACTTCAGAGTGTGTCATTGTGTGGGCTTTGAGGCTTCAAAAGCCTAAGCCAAGTCCAATGACTCTCTCCTTTGCTTGCTGTGAATCTGGGTGTAGAAATCTCAGCTTCTTTTCCCACACAGTATCTTTCTGTGTGCTACCATGCTCCCTGCCATGCTGATAATGGATTAAATCTCTGAAACTGTAAGCCAGCCCTGATTAAATGCTTTCTTTTATAAGAGTTGCCATGGTTATGATGTCTCTTCACAGCAGTAGAACACTGACTAAGACAGTAGTGAAGTATATTTCCATGTAACCTGCACTGGGTCACAGTAGCTGGTATACATATGTCACCTGCCCAGGATGCTGCGGCAATTAGTTCAGCTCCTAATCCAAAGCAAGGCTCAGTGTCTAGGCTTAGAAGAAGTCTTAGGTAGCCAGGCTTGCTCAGGTCCCAGCCAGCTTCAAGCAGCCCTGGCCTCTTCTTTTTTAAGTTTGGAAGTTTCTCAAGGACACTTGAAACATGGGAACAAGCAAATATTCTTTCCCCTCTTAACATTCTGAGTCACATGAGTCAGGACTAGAGTTCATAGCAAATCCACAGCAAATGCAAACCTTGCCTTCCCCTTTCTTAGATTTTTTTCTCAGGTTCCCCTCCTGCAGCCTAGGGCCACCCTGAGAGCCTGCTTCAATGGCTAACTAATAAGATGAGCTACAGTTGAGCCCCCACAGGCCAAGCATATCCAGCAACAAAGCCTACCCCCACCCAACCCCACGAAGAATTCAAGCTCCCCTGACCTCCTCAGCTGCCCTAGCTTGGTAGCTCTTCCCTGTATATGCTCAGCCTTTCAGGTCTTCTGCATTGGTCTGCCTGCTACTGAGGTGCTGCTGTTTTTTCTTTCTGCTTCTGACAGTGCGATATTGCATATAATAACAATTACCAATGACCTCCACTGGCTTGTCCAATCTCATTATTGCCGATGCATTCGGTACCTGCCACTGCCAATTTGCTTCAGCTGAGGTTTTATTCAGTGGGATATGATAGAGCTGTACAGCAATCTTTTTCCATTTAAATAGTTTAATTGAGGAAAGCTATCAGATGTTTCCAAATTTAATGTATACAACAATTTGCTTTTTCCTATCTCTTTTCAGAGTTGAGTTGGAAGCAAATGACATCTGATTCTTATAGAAGGAAAGCAATTACATTTCGGCGTCTGCCTTCCCCGGCTTGCATATGTTTTTAAACATAAAAAGAAATTCTTAATATGTAATTGTCAGGTAATAAAAAGGGAAAAATATTTTACTTTGCGTTTATGAAGTAATTTTTCAAAAGCATAAGGGAATTACATGTTAATGTTTTATGTTTATGACTTTACTCTAATATCGTCCTATTTCTTCAAGTTTGGGTGCCCCCCTTCTCTGAAGATGAGAAACCAAGATGTGAGGCATATCTTAAATCCTGCCTTCTGCCAGAGGTGTCCTCGTGTGCACAGAGCTCCTGAGTCAGAGCTCTGGCCCTGTGGACCTCAATGCATCATTTACTTTCCTACTTTAGAACTGAAGGACTTCCTGTCTCTTCTGTAGACTTCTTAGGGACAGATAGAATTCCCTCTGCATCTTTATATTTTCCACAAGTCTCAGTGAAGGACAGAGCACCAAGCAGATGAGATGCTCAACAAGCACCTGTTGAAAAAATTTAATGAATCAATTATCAGATAACTAATAAGCAAATAATTGAAATGTTGTTATTCCAGCACCCAATGCTTGCTTCAGAAAAGCTCAGAGGAGATATATGTATGTATGTATGTATGTATGTATGTATGTCTGTATGCATGCATGCATGTATGTATGTATGCATGTATGTATGTATGTATGCATGTATGTATGTATGCATGCATGTATGTATATATGCATGCATGCATGTATGTATTATGAACAAATGGAAGGGTGAATCAGTGGATGAAAGGCAGGATGGATGAGTAGGTAGAAGAATGGATGTCAGGTTACTGAATAAATTGGTAGGCAGGTGGGTAGATGGATGGTGGGTAATTAGATTGATAGGTATGTGGTTGATGAGTGAGTATATAATAGATGAATGGGCAAGTGATAGACAGTAAGGTAGGTGAGTAGATGGACAGATAAATAGACAAACAGAAGGACAAGTGAATAAATTACATTCAACTCACATGATAATTTCTCAGTTGATTCAGACATGGTAATCCCCCCAAAGATTCCTCTTAGTTACAGGCTCACTGACAACAGACTAAGATCACTTGTCTCTAAGCATTTTCAGGAGCAGAGAGATGGTAAGAGTGAGTGCTTGCTGCTTTTACAGAGGACTATAATTCAGTTACCAGCACTAACATGGTGTCGCAACCACCTGTAGCTCCAATTCTAGTGGATCTGATGCCCTCTTCTGGCCTTTCTTTCTATCTTTTTTTTTTTTTTTTTTTTTTTTTTTTCTAGAAAGGGCCAGGGGCTACTTAAAGAGTATGAGGAATCAAGGGGGCCTAAATCTTACAGTTTTATACATCAGAGGAAAAGTTAACAATGTATAAGTTTATTATAGTATTTATGGGACCTTGTGATTACAAACTTCAACTCAATCCTGGGAAATATGCCTACCAATTCTTAGCTATCTCCAAATACCCCAAATTACATCTCAACTGATGAGACTTCATACTTCAATGAGGAAAGAGAAGCAGGTGATGGGATGGCCTCCTAAGTCTCCCCCCCTTCCCCCCCGCCTGTCTGTCTCATCTACCCATTTTTCTCCTCTCTTGAGTCCCATGGATGAGCTGTCCATCTTACTGAAGCTGAGCTCTCTGTTGTACATGCAACCCTGCCCTGTTGTCCATCATTTGTTTCTCCTTCCTGGATCACTTCTAGAAATGTGTCAATGCATTAACATGCTCAGCTCTGGTCCCCCAAACACAACAAGCAACTACAAAGCAAAACTGCCTTCCTAACCTTATCTTTGCCTAGCTGTCACTTGACCTATTGGCTTTCCTTTCCAGGAAAACTTCTGGATAGTGTTTGTGGGCTTTCTCCATCCCCCTTCTTCCCATTTTGTTCATCATGTACCCCGTGTGACTTCCTTCCTCAAGGCTCTCTGAAAGTGTTCTTATCTGGGCCAAACTTTATCTCCTGCCGGGAAGCCAGTGGATAGAATTTGGAGCTCATACTGTCCTCTTTGCAAGAATTTATCACCAGTCTTTACCTTGGTATTCATTCACTGATTCATTGATTGATTGATTCATTCATTTGTTGCCAGCCTCCCACTCTACAGGTTAGCTCCTTGAACAAAAGACTTGTGATCCATTCTAGTGATGTGTCACTAGCACCTACTCTGGTACCTCCTCATATAGTCAATACCAAATACATGAGGATGTTACCCAAATCATTGGCTACAACCATCTATCACCTATCATCAAAACACAAGGGAGTATTAGCTTTGGAAAGGATCAGGGCATTCTTGATCTAATCAAGGGAGTATTTTTTTTAATCAGCCAATTGTTAATGTTTCTTGAAGAATTAGAGCTTAAACCAAGTTCTCTTGCTCCTTTGGTCGGGTTCTATCTCTAACACTTGGCCCTTTGCCCTGTGAAAGAGCCTAGTGCTGTGGTGCTTGCTCATGGCAGGGACAGAGGTGTGGAAGTATGATCTCCCGAGACCAAAGGGGAGTCAGTATCCAAGCAAGAAATAAAACTGTGTGCTTCTCAAGCCTCAATCTTTCTCAGAATTGTGGTTGGGATTGTATGTCATTGGTAGGGAGTTTTTGCAGCATTTATGAAGTCTCAGTTTCAATCCCCAATTCTTAAACAACAAAAAAACATAAAACAATGAGTATAAGGCTGGGGTGATAGGTCAGACAGTAAAGTGCCTGATATGTAAGCGTGAGGATTAGAGTTCACAACTTAGACCAACAGAAGAGCCAAGGCATCCCAACACTGTCTGTGGCCCCAGCTTTGGGAGGATGGAGACAGGAGGATCCTTGGGGATTTCTAGTTATCCAGTCTAGCTAAATTGGCAAGCTCTGACTTAATGAGAAACCCTATCACCAAGAGTAAAGTATGACGATAGAAGTAGATATCTGGCAATGACCTCTGGCCTCCGCATGTACACACACACATGTGCACCTACAAACAGATATATGCACACAAGTACACACTCTAAAGAAATAAACAAAAAATACTTTGTTACAGGACATTTATTTAGTTCAGTTAGCTGAATGAATGTGGCTGTGTTTCTTAGTCATTTTTAGCTGTTTTCACAATAAAAATACCTTCAGTTTTTTCAGATCATATAAACAACACAGGCATATGGTAAACAACTCAAAATACAGAAAAAGTGAGGATGTAAAAGTTAGTTCAAATTTCACCTTGAGGTAATTGCCATTATAATAGTTGTTGTATTTATTGAATTATACTACAGAAATGTACACCAGTCATTCATTTACAGGCCAATACATTATTTAAAAATGAAAACCAATATTTCCACTGCCGTCTTATTCACTGTTCTAATGCTCTAAGAAAATACCATAACAAAGGTAACAGAACAGAAAACATTAAACTTGGGGGCTTGCAAGTTTCAGAGGGTTAGGGTGGATGCATGACCATCGTGGTGGGGAACACGGCACCAAACGGGATGGTGGTGAAGTAGTAGCTGAGATCTTACGTCTCGATCCATGAGGGGAAGGGGGAGGGGGAATGGAGGGGGAGGGAAGAGAGGGAAAGAAGGAGAGAGAGAGAGCACAAGAGAGAGCTCATTGGAAGAGAAGTCAGATTTTTAAGCTCTATCTTTTATTCATCCTTTTTTATATCCTTCTTCTATCTACCCATGCTGGTAGATAGATGGTTTTATCAACATGATTCCAGCTAGAGTCATCCCCAAAGAGGAAAATTCAACTGAGAAAATGCCTGTATCAGACTGGCCTGGATACGTGTCTGTGGGGCCTTTTTTTGATCGATTGTGGCAGTTTGAATGAAATGACCCTGGAAGCTCATATATTTGAATTCGCGGTCCCCAGTTGGTGGAACTATTTAGGGAGGATTAGGAGGCGTGGCTTTGTTGGAGGGGGTGTGCCCCAGGGATGAACTTCTAAATTTCAAAATCCCACACCATTTCCATTTCTCCCCCCCCCCCCTTCTTGTGGATCAAGATGTGAGCTCCCAGCTCCTGCCTCTGAAACTGTAAGCCAATAAACTCTTCTATAAGTCACCTTGGCTACAGTGTTTTGTCACAACAACAGAAAAGTAACTGTAAGCCAACAATTGATGTGGACAGGCAGCTATGGACAGTGCCCAGGTGCCTGAGTCTGAGTTGGAGAAGGAAATAAACCAAGCAAACTCTGAGAGAAAACTAGTACACAGCTTTCCACCATGCTTCTTCTTCATCTCTTGCCTCCAGATTCCTGCCTTGAGCTCTTGCCTCGACCTCCCTCCATGATGAACTATGAACAGGACATATAAATAAACCATTCTTTCTTCAGGTTGCCATTAGTCATGGTGTTTTATCCCAGCAAAGAAAACAAGCTAGAACTCACCCATTCACTCATCATCTGCCCATCCATCCATCCACCCATCCATAGCACCAATGCTGTATCATCTGAGTTTTGTTTTTAAATAACTAGTTACCAGGAATCCAATTGCTACATTAAAGGGCACCTATAGCTAACAATTTAATAATTCCTTCCTGGTTTATTCCTAAAAGCATATCATGATTCACTGCACCCCAACTGGATGTAAGGGAAATTTTTCCCCCAGCAACTGTCACTCTATACTTTGTATAAATTTGATTATGGAAATAATTTCACCATCACTCTGTCATCTGATTAATAAGTTGAGCTTTACACATCTTTTCACATTTTTGTTGACATTTGAATTTTATTTTCTCTGAAGGATTTCTTAATATCTTCTGGCTATTACCTCTTTTGGTGTATTATTTTATTATTAATCTTATTGTTGTTAACCCTTTATGGCTTTTGCTTTTTTCATTAGAATTATATAAGTGGTTTGTATTAGCTTAATTCTTTGCTTGAATTTCCACTAGTATTGGCTTTAACATGTAGGAATTAGGTTCAGCCAAGTATCAGACTGAACTACTAATTATAACAGATGGCCTTAGTTTTAATCAGGAATTTATAAAAAGAAATATGAAACCTACCAGGCAGTTTCTAGAGTTAGGATACCACATTGACTAGAGTCCAATAGATTCACTCCAAATTTTGCTCACTAAGTGAGTTCCAGAGTCGTCCCCTATGAGACAGGTACAACAGCACACACCTGACTGGAGTGGGGGTAAGAATAAAATTAGGAACCTTCAGTGGAGTGTTTGATACACAGTAGGTTATCAGGAAGTGTTCAAAGGCAAGTCCACCCTTTCCATTATTAATTATTTAATACCCTAAAAGACATAAAAATCTCCAGGCATCACCTAGGACACAATTGGCTAATCACACGTGGTCTTTGGTCCTCCAACCTGTGTTCACAGTGGGCCTCCTTTGGGTTTCTCCTGTACTCCAGCCCTCCCCTCTTCATATTTATAACCCAGGGTTTCCTGCGCGTGAAAGACTGAAACAGGTGGATGGCAAGTTTGATTCTCAGCTTTCATCTATGAGCAGGTGTTTCTCTTTGCAGACATCCTGAGCTCCTAGGATCTACTGGTATTAGTTTGTGTGACAATTTAAACATCTTGTTATCATCCCCATTTCTTGTTTGAGGGCAAGACCTAGACCTGGAAATGTAGCAAGAGTAGCTCTCGACTTTAAAGGACCCCTCCCTCCCCCGCCAAGCTCTTTCAATAAACAAGCCCATCTTCTTAGGATAGAGAAAAATGAAATGAACTTAAGGTAAACCAATGTGTACTTCTGTGTGGAGTCGGTCACAGCCACAGTAGAAACCGGTGGCTCCCAGAGCTGTTCATAAGTAGGTTTGACAATACTCAACTGAGTGCCAGCGGAGTCTCTTCCTGTGCAACATTTCACAGCATAGTGAAAGCGTATATCTGGAAGAGTATATGCATGTGCACGTGTGCTTTTCTGTGTCTGTACACTGAGCATGAACAATAGGGAGAAGTGGACACTGGTGTGCTCCACAGCCAGCTTCAAGAGTTCTAAGTCGTAAGTGGCAAATGACGCCTCATGGGAGGAATCGGAGAGTCGATTTTCTTGGCCAGTGTTTTCTTGGAAACAGCCGAGTAGAGTATTATTAGGGGATAGAAGTACTTACCTCTATCTTACCCCATATTAGAAGAGGATGGTGTGCTTTGTCACCCGTGTGAAGCAGAGTCCTCAGGCCGTTCTAAATACACTGTCCTTTACAGGCAGCAGGGTTGTGCCAGCCTGGATCCACATGCTTAGGCCAAGGAGGGCAAAGGAAGTTTCTTAAGTTATAATGCCATCAACAGTCCCAACCCCAGCCCTTTCCTAAAGAATCTATATAGGCCTCGGAGGGCATTGCCAGCCCCCGTCAGCCTCCCTGGACAGACCTAGGGAGAGTGAGCAGAGGTGGGCAGCAGGACACAGCCCCAGCAAGGCTTTCCCTCCACCTCAGCTCTTCACTGGCACGGAACGAGAAGCCCGGGCTTACAGAGGAGGTGAGGGAAAGCGATTTCAATTAGAGGCGGATCACCAAGGTCTCAAGCCAACAGAGACAAGTTGTGTAACACCTGCCGGGTGGCAACCCAGGTCATTTATCCTCTGTGGATCCAGTCAGCCGGGGCTTTTCTCAAAGCCCTTGTGCACACTCCCATCTCCAGGCGCCTTCTGACTTTTGGAAGGAAAGGGAAATCAGAAGTGGCCTGCTGCTAAACTGCCCATATCTGTGAAAGGGAAGGGGAAGGCGAGAGGCAGAGGCCTCTGTCCAGGGCCAGACAGAAGCGAAGTCTCTGTTTTTCCTTTCCAACCTGAATCCCTCCTCCTCAGACCCCCCCCCCCCCCAGGAAGCTCTGCGGATGTCTGAGCGCCCAGGGCTCAGTACTACTCTACCTTGATCTGTTTTGGTCTCTTTTTCTACCTTAGTTTCAGGCCTTAATTCTACCTTTTGGCCTACATTCTATTTCTCCTTCATTGTCGGCTGGGGGATGTATGGAAAATCATAGAAGGCTGGAACGGTGGGGTGATGTAAGGAGCAAAGGAAAGAAGCCCAGAAGTGGTGCTGATGCAAGAAGGTAGGAAACCCAAGCGGTCCTCACACATTCCTGTAGATGCTCTCTGAGGTCCACATAGCCAACCTCCGTGTAGAAGAAGTGATGCACCTCCATGCAGGAAGGATGTCAGGCACATGTGTGCCAGCTAAATGACCTTGTGGCAGAATGGCTAGCTCATGATAATGTCTGCAAAATGGCAGCAGCCAAATTGTTCATATTTATAAAAGCAGCCAGTGTTTTTTAGAGATCTAAAATGGCCTGATTGTGACAGTTAGGTATTGAGTGGATAATATTCTTTCATTCTTGACTATACTTTAGCCCTGGAAGAGTGGTCTGCCCACCTTGGGATTAAAGAAAGGGCCTAACCTAGAAAGTAATTAATTTTTTTCTTTAATGGAAGATTTCTAAAAGTGTAAAGCAGCCCTTGCTCTAAAGACCCTGGGGTCATCAATTGGACAAAATCCTTATTAACATTATGTGTGTATGCACAAGTGTACATGGGCACCGTGTGTGTGTGTGTGTGTGTGTGTGTGTGTGTGTGTGTGTGTGTGTGTGTGTGTGTATAAGAGAGAGAGAGAGAGGGAGGGAGGGAGAGATGTGTGTGACAGCAATGTCCCAGATGTCCTAGCCCAGAGGCTCAGGCTCTAGGCTCATTCTGCTACTAGAAAGAATGACCTCAGTGAAGCCACTTAACCTCCACCAAATGGGGCCTCCACTGCTTTCCAACTCACCTCACTGGGGTATTGTGAGGATCAACGGCGATAATGGATGTGTGATACTTTGAAAGAAAGAATGTGCCTCGGGTGCCAGGATGTTCAGTTTGAGGCAGGGCTGCTCTCTACCAGGATGGATAGCTTGCAACCTAAGGAGCAACCTTCCACTTATGCATCATCTGTTGTCGGCCTCTTCTCCAGCTACCTGTTTCAATTGTGTGCAGGCAGGGAACTAGGAGGAGGGCAGGTCTAAACTACAATAGGCTTTTGTCCCCCTCACTGAGGAGAATGAATTCAAAATACATTCAAGAGTGTCACATGGAACAGGAGCCTACGCTCATATTTTAGATGGCATCTTCTTTGGTTGAGATGGGGGACAAGGATTCGTCTGTGAGGACTGACCACGGGCCTGATGAGCACAAGCAGCAAATGTTTTCCATCCCCAGTTCATGCCTTAGGATATCTGCATTTCCTGCCACGCTCTTCAAGCAACTGCTCTCAAAACACCACTTCATGCCCCATACCACAGAGTCTATGTCCTCTCCGGATAACACCCGGATCACAGTGCAATGCCTTGCTTTTCCTGTCATCACTAATGGTCTATTACCAGATTTCAACAGTAGGACTCTGATGTGCCAACCTGTGAGCCAGAAGGTAATGCCCACAACTGGCCAAACAAAGCAAAGCATAAAGGTGACCCCATAACTACCACCTGCATGTTTGTGAACACAGTAAGCTACAGGGGCCCACAAGATGGCTCACAGGAGAAGATGTTTAGTGCCAAGTTTGACAACTTGAGTTTGACTATCAGAATTGCACTGTGGGAGGAAAAAAATCAACTCCTGCAAACTGTCCTCTGACCTCTACACACACACCATACACACACACACACACACATACCACACATGCACACACACCATATACATACCACACGCACATACCATACACACACACACCATACACATGCCACGCACACATACCATACATACACACACCACACACACACCATGTACACATATATACACACTTACCATGCACACACCGTATACACACATATACACATATATATACACACGTACACACACCACATACACACATACACATACACAAACACACACATGTACCGCACATACATACACACACATACACATATATATATATACACACATAGTGCACATACTACCCCAGACAGATAGATAGATAGATCTAAAATATTTTCTGAAAAAAAAGGACTGAGCTATGCTATAGTCGGTTTTACTGATTTATTGTATATATCCTCCTGGTAACACTATTTGTGAGTGATACTTGTTGATATTATATGGGTGTGTATGTTAGGTATCTGGATATAGTTGAAGAAGTTACTGGCAACAGACAGATAGACAGACAGACAGACAGACAGACAGACACACACACACACACACACACACACACACACACACACACACACACACACATCAAAACCCAGAGCAAAGAAGGTAGTTGATTTTCTGTGTGTGTAATAGCCAAAGTTTAATGAACAATTCCTCAGTTTCCATGCATAGCTCAGGAGCTGCCCTTTTATTATCCTAATTTTCCAAAGTTCAGAATTTAGGGTGTTTTTGTTTCTAAGCAGCATTATTAATACATGAATGCATTTTATTTACTAGAATTTCTGATCTGAAACAACTTCACTGAAGCAGCAGCATGTGCTCTGATGAAGGCAGGCAGTTTTGACACATTATGCTCTGCTCCTTACTCATCAGACTTTAAATTGTCTGATTAAAACTGACTCTGGAGGCTGAAATAGCTGAGAGCACCAGCTGCTCTTACAGAGGACCTAGGTTCAGTGCCTGGAGCAGCATGGTGGCTCACACCCATCAGTAACTCCAGTTTTAGGGGAATCTGATGACCCCTGGTCTCCCTCTGCACTGGGCATGCACATGGTGCACATACACATGTTCAGGGGAGCGCTCATACATTAAAAATAAAAATAAATCTGAAAAGCAAGCCTGACTTTGGTGAGGAAAGTACGTTAGGACAACTCTAAGGCGACACGCAGGCATTTCTCAGACCCTTGGACTTTCTCTTCTTCTCCCACACAGCAGAGAGACAGTCCCTGACATGTTACTACCAGAAAAACTAGGCCGTATGTGTGTAGCACAGGTCAAAAGAGCCCTGCTCTGTGAATGCATGACTCGGTACCAAGCAAATGAGGAAGTTAACATTTAGAAGGATATATTCAATATGACACCACGTATATTCACAAACACTAGCATCATTTGTTCAGATGAATGCAGATTTTTGATAAAAATGTTTCAAATGTACTGGGAGAACAAACACTCCATTGGTGGTGGTGGTGGCCGAGTCCTAGACCACAGAAGAGATTGGTGAGTGAAGACCAGGAGAGAGCAAAGGGGCGTCAACTATACACAAACCACAACAGTGGTGACGTGATGCACTCGAGATAACTATCAATTCTACATGGCAGCTGTATCCGTCTGTTTTATTGGTTTCTTCTTCTTCCACTTTTTTAATTTCAGGAAAGCAAAAGCATAAGCAAACCAATGAGTAACTAGAAGTACATATGCCATCAAGTTCTCTGTTTTCCAGGTGCCAAACGTCCTTCCCAGCCTGAGTAGAGCCTACCATGCCTGTAGACCCTGCACTCTGCAGTTTCTAGTGAGCCCTGCAGCATGCCCTCGGCCCTGGGAGGATTCATATATTTTCTGTTCTCACTGTCAGAGTCCTATCTCCTGAAGGTGTGCACATTCTTTTCACACCTCATCTGAGCACAGATGGGTTCAAGGGACACTCAGAAAGGAAAGCTTTCCATATAAATCCTTGAGGTTTCACTTGGCTACAGCATCGATCACCTGAGAAGCATCAGAACGACCAAGCCACTTGAGAATGAGTTGATGTCCTATTGCAGGCATAGATTTCTCAATCTCAGTCATCCATGAGTATGTGAAAGGGGCCATCTTTATGAGAAGATCTTTCTTTTCACACTTCTGGCCATGTTGGGAAACTAAATTGGTTCTGACACTCTTGCCGTGCATTCTCACATCTCGTGTAATATTCTCCTGTCCTGAGTGGAGCACCTCAGCTTCTCCTGGGGCTGTTCTCTGCCCCAAGCCACATGTCTATCCCCTTGGGACCTATGGATCTGTTTCTAGTTATTAGTTTCCCCCTGTAGTTGACTTCTGTAAAACGGTACCTCCCTCACCCTCCCCTCTGTCCGTACTCTGGACAGAGGTTCCTTACCACATCCAGCCTGACACCACAGACTAGAAGCACTCTCTCTTCTTGTAATGAGCCATTTTCTGTACCTCTGCTATATACCCCACCTTATCTACATCATCCTGTAATTACTGGGTTAGCCTTATGTAGTTTGAGGACCCAAGGATGCTGGGAGGTAGTGTCACATTTTAATATTCCCTTCAAGGAAAAACAAAACGAAACAAAAACAAAACATGTGCATAATGCTAGGTCACGTAACCTTGTCTAGTGAGTCAAGAACATCCATCTTAAACCTAACTCTAAGTGGTCTTGCCCACACAGTTGAGGCAAGACCAGTCTTACCTGATCTGGAACCTGAGCACCTTCCACGGGACGCTGGGAGCTTGTGCTTTCTCTATTCCTGAGCCTGTGTGGGTGTCTAATCTGTGTCTAATCTCTAAACCTCAGCACACTCACTGCCAGGGTCCCTGGAGTGTCCAATTAGCTCCCTCTTGTACCAAGAGTCCTGGCTCTGACCACAGTGCTCAGTTGTAGGTCAAGGGCATGAAGCCTCTTCTCTTTGCTGATACCAACTGTAAGATGAGTCTCTGACACTTAGTCAAGCCCCCTCAGCTTTTAAGATCCCTATGTCCCTTATCACCCAGCGTGTCAATTTACAAAAGACCGAGACTGTGTCAAAGGCCACAGGTAGATTCTAAAGAGCTCTGGCTGCAGGACTGGAAATACAGTTTTTCATTGAGGCTGCTCTGTTATCTTAAAATAAAACGGAGTGAAATAGGTTCTGAGGTACCCACTCTCAGCTGTAACTCCCACGCACTCAGAAGCCCTTAAGGCTCTGGTCCAACCTGGTCTGCCTCTCTTCCTCCCTCTAGGCATCTAACACTGGTAGTGCCTTTTTTTGTTGTTTTGGTTTTTGGAGTTTTTGTTGTTGTTTTTTTTTCCTTTATAATATTATAATTACAGCATTCCTCTCTTCCTCTTCCTCCCTCAAAACTCTCTCTTATACTCCCTCCTTGCTCTCTTTCCCTCGTGGCCTATTTTTTCATTAATTGTTATTCCATGCATATATGTATATAAAATATATTCTATATGACCTGCTCAATCTCTATAATGCAACTTGCATGTTTTCAGGGCTGGCCATTTGCTTGTGCATTTTAATTGTCCAATCCAAACCCTACCTACTCTGGTCCCACAGCAACTATCCAGGACCCTAACATAGCTGCACAGACCCCTGGCCAACATGTGCTGGGGGGTGGACCAATCCAGAAGACTGCCTTCCAGGGGCAGGGGTGGGGCTACGAAGGAGAGGTCCTGTCTCCACTAAGCCAAGGAGAACTGTTAAGCCTTTGCACCCCACCCCCTCTAGATTGCTGATCAGGAGAGGGAGGCAAACAATGGCCTTTGAATGGGAATCAAATTGAGTTGGGGCATCGGACAGATGGGGCCTGCCAGGCGTCCACAACCCATCCTATTCATAAAAAAAAAAAAAAAAAAAAAAAGATAATCCTCCCTGCAGCTTTGAGAGATGTGGGAGGGGAGGTACTGGATGGGGGTGGGGTGCTGACTGGGGGGCCCAGATGTTTTTCAGACCCTTAGAATTCCAGGCTTTGGCAACCTTGCCTTGGGGCTGTTTGTCTCTCTGCACTTGGGGCTTGGGGTTTTGTGAATCTCCTTAAACGGGATATCACTGTGCTGAATGGCTGAGGGCAGCTCCAGGCCACCTTGTGCATCTCCAGGAACATGTGTGGGCCAGTTTCATCCAAGTATGTTTGCAGAGCTTTCCAGTCTGACGCCTTCATTGAGTCCTAGCTGTGATGGGTGTTAGATGCAGAAGGCTTGGTTAGCTGGCTCAGTCCTTAGATGAGGAAAATTAAGTTATTGCAAGCGGCATGGTCACTTGGTCTTAGGCTCTCAGGAAGGCATCCTCTGCCAAACCTGCACAGTATACCTGTGTTTCATGCCTGGGATTACCTCAACAACATGCATCCGCTCATGGTTTTGCATACTCCCCTCACCCTCGTGTGAACATGCAGACAATTCTTTCCTTTGCGGAGTTTCTTACTGATAAAACTCACCTCTGCCTTATCTCCTTGGACTTGCTTCCACCCCTGCACACACAGATGCATGTCCCAGGCACATACTGACCTTTGCTCTGGATCCATGCTGCATTCTTCAAGGGCCCAAGCTCAATGAACTCTGGGATAGCATCTTAATCCCCATATTGTATTACAAATTTGTTTTTTGAAAGTTGTCTGCCAGAAAAGAGAAGGCTATCCCATTAATGGGGAGGAGGGATCAAGAGAGTAGCCTGAGAAATCAGGTGTCAAGCTGACCTTTCAGAGAGAGCCAAGTGCTCACTCTTCCTATTGATTCCTTTCAAGGAAGATGGAGATGCTTTATCCCCCAGCTGTTGCGCTAGAGGCAGGGCCAGCACCATGGAGAAACAAAGACAAAAGTCTCTATCTCATACAAATAGGAGCACACAGGGGAAAACCATCACTGACCCACATCTTTTCAAAACTCATTACAGGACTGGCCATTCTACCATTAGAGATATATTCCATTAAGGTAAGTATTACCCTCTTAATCTCATCTCCTATATACTACTTGGGAAATGTATTTTAAATGAAGACTTTCAAACTCCATTCCTGAGACGATCATACATTCATTTATTCATTCATCCAACAAATATGCACTGAGCACCATGTGATGCTAATCTAGACTTAAAGGCTGTGTGTGGCAGGGAATTAGGTAGAGATGGTCTCAGCCCCTTGGTGATAAAGGAAAAGAGACAGCAAATGAACAGATAAGGTTCAGAAATTTCAGATGGTTCCACAAGTGATGGGAAAACACTTAAGTCGCATGAGGAAGGCACCTCAGAGAAAGTGGACACGAAATCTGAGCTAACTGAGGTAGCCAGCTGGTTAAAATGAGGCTAAGACATGTAGACTTTTTTTTAAAGATTGAATCAAAACAAACAAATAAAACCACCATTTGCTTTTAACCTCTGAGCCATCTCTCCAGCCCCAGAAATATAGATTTTATTCTAAGATCTAAGAGATACATGCTGGGAGCTTGTTGTTAAGAGGAAAAGTGGTTTAATTTGATTTTGCTTTGTGGTGTGTTTATGTGCAGGAGACCTGTATGTATGTGACGTGCACTAGAGAACTCAGAGGCCAGATGCGAACTCCACGTGTCTTCCTCTTCCGTTGTCTACCCTATTCATTTTAAACATGGTCTCTCACTGAATCGTTTGGGGTAGGCTGGCTACCGTTTGGGGTAGGCTGGCTAGCCAGCAAGCTTCTGGGGTCCTCCTACTTCTGCCCTCAATGCTGGGGCTACAGGCATGTTCAGCCATGTCTGTCATGTTATGTGGTTACTGGGATTTGAACTCAGTTATTCATGCTTGGATAGGAAGTACTGATGGATTAAAGGGGGCGGGAAGATCAGCTCAAAGTTGTTGTGGTCTCTGGGGAGAGGTAACAGGGGACCTACAGTGGTACTAGGGCAGACTGGTAGAAGCCTGGAGGAGCTCTGGGTTAGTACTTGGAAGCCTTACTGATGGTCTGCAGCTGTGGGTGGGAGAGTATGAAAATTGCCAGAATGAAGTCATTTGTGTCAAGTCCAAAATTGGAAATTAACGACAAATAAAGCCAAGTGGCTATGAAGGAGGCATGTGTGTATGAGAATTTTTTCAAGAGACTGCCAGAACTATAGGCTTGTACAAAGGTATCACAACCGTGGAATAACTCTGTGAGGATCTTAACCCAGAACAGTCAGCTCAAACTTATACTAGGGCTCCCTTGTTATTGAGGCAGAATCTCCTTGTTATTAGCCTTATGCCCAACGATTATTGTGTGAAACATCTTATGCATTTGTCTTTGTTATGTCTTTAAAAACTTGCTCTTGCCTCAACTCCTTGAATAAGAACATAACAATGGCGAAACTCTACTAATTGAAATAAGTTTATTAATCTTTGTAGAAATCTTATTTAGGTTGACAGGGGAGTGAGGGTGAGATAAAGAAGGACCAAGGGTCGCCTCTCTGTGTTTCGTGTGAATCCAGGTGAGGACTACCATTTTGTTTACTGAGATGGGGACGGGGTCAAGGCTAGCTCACAGGAGAAAACCAAGGCAACAGCTCCCATTGGCTACATGCAATTAGAAATGGGTTTGCTCTTCATCTGCACCAACAAGCAACCAGAACCAGAGTCTTAGCAAGCCCTGAAGCTGGAGAAAGTAATATGGTAATTGTGAAGAACAGCAGGAATTTAAAGCATTGGCTTGGAGGATGAGGAAGAAGTTGACAGAAATGTCCAGAAGCAGTCTGATCTCCACAGCTAGTGCATGAGAGTTAGTAGGAGGAGCAGCAGAAAGATCTGCTTGGTTAGGTGCAGGAGCACTAGAGTCTGAGAGGTAAGAAACCAGGAGAACATTCCAGAAGAAAGAGATGGTTAACTCTATAAATGCCAGGGTGAATTCGAGGAATGTAAGAGAGGTGTAGTTGGTTATTTTTTACTCTTATTCTTTGGGCTCTTTTGATGGTCCCACAACCCAGATCCCAAGTAAATACACGAAGATTTATTCTTACTTATAAATGCCTGGCCTTAGCTTGGCTTGTCTCTAATCAGCTTCTCTTAATGTAAGTTATATTTTGCCTATGGACTTTTGTATATATTTTCTTTCCTTCTTATTCCATGTTTGGTTGGGTGGCTGGGTCACTGGGTATCTGGCCTCTTCTTTTCTCCATCCTTGATTTTTCTTCCCAGATTTCTCCTTCTATTTGTTCTCTCTGCCTGACAGTCCCACCTATTCTTTCTCTTGTCTTGCTATTGGTGACTCAGCTCTTTATTAGACCAATTAGGTGTTTTAGACAAACTGACATAGCCTCACAGAGTTAAACAAATGCAACATAAAAGAAACATACCCTTGTATCAGTAAACAAAGGTTCCACAGCATAAACAAATGTAACATATTTTTAGCTAATGTTCTACAACAAACAGAAATGATTTGAGGTTTGGCCATGAAACTAACTGGTGACTTTGGCAAATAGTCTTAGTGATGTGATAGGAACAGGGACCATAGAGACTGTGAAGAAAATTCAAGGTGAGAAATGAGAGAGTCAGAGGTTTCAATAAACTTCTACCAGAAATTTTCTGTGGCACAAAGGGAGACAGAGAAAGAGGCGTGAAGAAATGGGTGGTAATTTGAATTCCTTTTTGAAGCTAAGAAACCCTTAGAGTCAGACACCTAAGTTGGTCTAGAGATACAAGTTGCTGTCTTCTTCCATTCATTCATGTAAAAAATGGGAAACTGAGGCTCAGAAATGTGAAGTGCTGCTTCAGGGCCCAGACTACTTTCATCTAGCATGAGAGCATAGGATTCCTGCCCTGATGTGCTGGCTGGTCTTGTCAACTTGACATAAACTAGAGTCATCTTGGGAGAGAAAACCTCGCTTGAGGAATGCCCTCATCTGATTGGTCTGGGGAAGCGTTTTCTTAACTGATGATTGGTATGAGAAGGCCCGCTCCACTGTGGACTGTGCCATCCCTGGGCAGATGGCTTTGGTTAAATAAGGAAGCAAGCCTAGCAAGTTGTATAGAACAAATCAATACTTATCATTCCTCTATGGTCTCTCTATCAGTTCCTTCCTCTAGATGTCTGGCTTGAGTTCTGGCTTTGGCTTTTGTCAATACCTAACTGTAACTCATAAGCCAAATAAACCCTGTCCTCCACCACATTGATTTGGCCAACATTTTATCACACTATCAGAAATAAAACCAGGATATCTGTGGATGGCCTATGGGAGAAGAGCCAGCTCAGGAGGACCTGTCAGGGGGAGGACTACCTGGAGGGGAGGACTACCTGGAGGGGAGGACTACCTGGAGGGGAGGACTACCTGGGGGAGGACTACCTGGAGGGGAGGACTACATGGAGGGGAGGACTACCTGGGGGAGGACTACCTGGAGGGGAGGACTACATGGAGGGGAGGACTACCTGGGGGGAGGACTACCTGGGGGGAGGACTACCTGGGGGAGGACTACCTGGGGGGGACTACCTGGGGGGAGGACTACCTGGGGGGAGGACTACCTGGGGGAGGACTACCTGGGGGAGGACTACCTGGGGGAGGACTACCTGGGGGAGGACTGCCTGGGGGGAGGACTGCCTGGGGGGAAGACTGCCTGGGGGAGGACTGCCTGGGGGGAGGACTGTCTGGGGGGAGGACTGCCTGGGGGGACTACCTGGGGGAGGACTACCTGGGCATCCATCCTTCAGATTGTACTTGTGCTTCCCTACCCTGTGGCTTTCCTACCTGCTCCTACCTCAAAGGGTTTCAGTGTGTTCTATAGAGAAGAAAAAGTAGTTATCTTCTTGCCTATGACTAGGTTCATCGCTAAGGTCCCTACAGCTCATCACCAAGAGAAACTGAGCATTTTTCCACTACATCTCTCTTTCCTATTCCAGTGCTGGAGATGAAAGGCAGGCCTCATATATGGTAGGCAAGAGCTATGTACTACTGAGTGATACCTCCAAGTTATTTGATGTAGGTTTTAAAGGGCAGCGGGGCTTTCAAAATGAAGATCCAATGAAACATGGGAATGCGTATTTCTATGCTTAGTTTCTCTGCAGAGCAGTCAGGCATGCAGAAACACTATTACCCAGATGCTGAGTGATTTCACTGAAGTCACTGGGAAACTTGGGAAAGCCTGTTGCTTTAGACTCTTCTGGATCCTACATCTCCAGTGAAAGAAGCATGGCTCTCCTTTGGTAGGCTGTCTCTCATGAAATGATTTTATTTATTTATTTTTTTTTTGAAGGAAGAGATTCTTCATGGCTTGCTTTAGGGGAGAAGGACAGCGGAGGTGAGATGGGATTCTGCATTGAATACTTGGTCCTCCATGGAATAACTGGACAGTGATGAAAACACTTCCGAACCTATCTGGAGCAAGTGGGTTATAGGGGGTGTTTTCTTGAAGGGCACATTGGACATGCCCTGCCCCAACTTCTCGGCTGCAACTGGTGTGAAGTTCTGCCTTGCCTAAGGATAGGGCCATCAATTGAAACCATGAGTTGGGGCAGTCTTTTTCTTTGGAATTGGTCAACTCATGTATTTTGTCAGCAACAGAAAGTTGACTGACACCGTGGGCTCTCATATGCTGACATAACCTTAGGACGCAGAGACAGCCTTGAATCATGAATAAGCACACAACAAGAAGCCTAAGTAGGCCTTAAGGGACTGAGTCCAGCCCTGCCTTTGTTGATACTTAGCCATGTGTGCTAAATCACTTTCTTTCTCTGAACTATAGTGTCCTTTTAGACAGACCAAGAGAGTTCCCCCTGGAGTCTTCCGGCATCGGCATCGTGGCTTTAGAAACATTTTGACACTTTCCTGTTAGGGCCCCTGAGGAAGGTCCTTTCAGGACCTGAATTCCAGCTAACACACGCCCACATCTTTTGATAGGCCAGTTCTGCCATGTGGCCAGTCCCCTACCCAGGGGAAATCCTTTATCATATTCCTCTTGGTGACTCATGCGCTGATGCTCATGGCTGTGAATCTGCTGATATTTCCAGTCTAACAAGAGCCTTCCCCTTGGGCAGGGGTTCACCTCCTACTTTGTTCACTCTAGGGGTTCTATATATGCTTGATAATGGGGGCCAGTGGGCTGACGACCAAGGAAGGCAGATATAGTCAACTAATTTCTTAGAATTCTTATCTGAATACAAAGGGACACTATCTAACAGTTGTTATTTTACTTATTTTTGCTTCAGTCTTCAAAACAAAACAAAAAACCCACATACACAGGAGAGGACAAAGTTCTTTTCCATTTCTCTTTCTAAAGCAAACCAAGGACTATAAGCAGGTGGACCAGTGTGGCACTGGTCCTAAGCATTGCAGTAGGCATTTGCAGCTGATATGATGGGGCATAAAATGCTTGTGAAAGTCAGCTGATTAGTCAGTCCCACCCCGGGAATGAATCTGTGTCCATGTCCATCAATCTCTCCTCATCTTTGTCAACCCCTTTGGTTCCCACTTCTTCATCTGCCCAGTAACTCTGGGCCCCAGAAGTGGCCAGACTTGGGAGACTCTGGTGTGTGGGTCAGGGAGCTGCTTTCCACTCAAAACAGGGGTGTGTGGTTCAGACCCCTTCAAAGAGCTGCCTCTCTACACAGTAGTCTTGCCTACTATACTGCCCAGGGCAACAGTACTCTGGTCCTTGATGCTTTGCAAAAGCTTACAAAATTATTCTTGAGAGAGAGAACTAAAATCAGAGAACTTTAAAAATAAAATTAAACTTTAATCAAATGTTCTCAAAGTTCTATCATTTTATGAACTGTTAAACCATTACTCAAAATAGGCGTTAAATATAAATGACTTTTCATGTACTTATGTACAAACAGATTCATGTGTAATCTTCACTGTGGTGTGCGATGGAGTCATTCAAAGTGAGGAGGCACATTGACTCTGACTCAAGTCTCCTGCAGTGACACCAGGACCCTCAGGGCACCAGAAGCATGTCAAGGAGCAGGTCACCCTGAGAAGGAGGTACTAGGAAGGAAGCACAGGAAATTAATAAAATCTAGTCTAGTATTTTCAACCTTTTGCATCCAGACATATCCACCATATCCAGGTGTGCTGACACCTCTAAGGATGGTCTAGAACCATATGTCCAAATGTTTGCAATATGGGCACATTTGGGAATAGTGAACCAGAGCTAGGCAAACAGATGTGCCTGGAATGATTCCCACTTCATGACACCCTGAGGTTTTCAGACAATCGAATGACCAGAGAACCCTCTCCAGTACTAACTAACATAGACTGGCCCTAAACTACCCCCGTCTCTTTCTCTAGCCTGCCATTTTCATTTTTAATTGAGATACTAATAGTTCAAGCACCAATAAGCTTACCCTTCTAAAGAGTATAATAAATGGCCTCTGTCTAACTCCAGAGCATCCTCGATGTTCTGGAGACACATGCCTCATTCCCCACTCTCCTCAACCCCATGGAAGCACTTGGGACTTTCTGCCTATGAAAGTAGTTGTCCTAGACATTTCAAATAAATGTAGTCATGCAACCCCCCCCCCCCGGTGTGTGTGTGTGTGTGTGTGTGTGTGTGTGTGTGTGTGTGTGTGTGTGTGTGTGTGTGTAGACCAGAGATAAACCTTGGGTTGCTCATCTTTCAATTGTATGGTTTGTAC
This sequence comes from Phyllotis vaccarum, assembly GCA_033318265.1. Lineage (NCBI taxonomy): Eukaryota > Metazoa > Chordata > Mammalia > Rodentia > Cricetidae > Phyllotis > Phyllotis vaccarum. The sequence goes on along the minus strand of JARWLC010000009.1, from coordinate 12,719,847 downwards.
TCTTAATGTTGAATTATTAGGAATTTTATGTTGTGGGGCCTGATTTGTTTTCAGACATAATCTGGAGATGTTTCTTGTTGCGCTATGTACTGTCTTTTGACTTTCCAGAAGTGAAGCCTAAGTTTTCTTCTTTTGTTACATTTAAGATATCATTGAATGATCTGAACTCTTGGGCTGTATGCCTGTGCTTCAAGCCTGTGAGCTACTTTGAATTAAGTTCTGCACATGATTTCCAGAAAGGGGTCCAACTTCATCCTTTGCATCTAGTTAATCCTCTTGTCCCAGCACCATCTTTTGCAAGCACTCAGGCTTTCCTATTGAATTGTCTTTTTGCCCTTATTGAAAGTCAATTGGCCGTGAACGAAAGGCTGTATTTCCGGATCATCAGTTTCTTTCCCTGGCTCTATGCGCATCCTTATGCCAATACTGCAGCCCCTGTTCCCGTTCCCACAGCTTGTAGAGTGTGGTCTTTTTTTTTTTTTTTTTTTTTTTTTTTATACAGGTTTTAGCCTTCTTTTGTTAAAAGTTTTGACTAAATATTTAATTCTTTTTAATACTATTACGAGTGAAAATCTCTTTCTAATATCATTTTGGAGTATTCATTGCTCATGCCTGGAAGATTATTGATATTTATCTATTGATTTTTGGCTCCTACAACTTTGTTTAACTTAGCTCTTGGCCTTCACAGTTTTTTGTTTTGTTTTTAGATTCTTCAGGATTATATACAGAAGATCACGTCTTATATGACTTTAACTCTTTCTTCCCAATTAGATGTGATTTCTTTTCTTTTTTCTTACTTAATTATCCTGGTTAGAACATCAGGCTTTAAGTAGAATTGTCAGGAGTGGACATGCTAGTTGTATGCCTGATCGAAATGATGTTTTTTCAGCCCTCCCACAAGTAGATGCGATGCTAAGTCTAAGTTTCTCGGGTTAAGACATCCTCCTCTATTTTCAGCTGTTGAATGTCATCCTGAAAGGAAGTTGGGTTTTTGCCAAACACAATAGACTTTCTTGTTGTGAGCCAACCTTGCATTTCTGCACTGCATTCTACTTCCAAGACTTTCATTTTCTAAACTAAACATGTGCGTATGTGTGTGTGTGTGTGTGTGTGTGTGTGTGTGTGTGTGCACATGCGCGCGCGAGTGCTTTATTACTTTATCTAAGAGCAGAAGTCAAGGCAGATAAAAAGTAGCATTTCTTTAAAAATCCAAAATGTATGAGCCTGTGAGAGGAAGTCTTCTGGATCAAGGAGTTTCCAAGTTTATAAATAATTTCACATCATTTTGTACCAGAGTATCTTTGAATAAGAGTAAAGACTAATGCCTATTCATATACTCACGGTCCTTCCTAGAGACATACTAAAACATAAAGATACATTTTTCTTCAAAGTTATGCTAGAAGATTTAAAAAATGGGGAGAAGAGGGAAATGATCTATAATCTTAATGCTTTGTCAAGACTAACTCCTGGAAAGAGAAAGATGAAGTTGGTTGAGACATACAGAAAAAAATATTTTGTGGGGAATAGAAACTTTGATAAATGTTTGCAGTCATGTGACAAGATACTCCAGTCACACAAGCCAACAAAAGTACCCCCTGAGCTCCATGATAGCCAGTCTCTTTCTCCATATGAAAGTCTTGAAAACCTTGAAAAGGTCTATTTTTGTCTATAATTTTGTTTCTTCCAGAATGCCATATAATTATAATAATGTGACATATAGCCCTTAAAGTTTCACTTCTTCCACATAGTAACATTAATATGTGTTATGTGCATCTGTATTTTGCTTTTGTTACTGCTGAATATTTAATCCACTGTGTGAATTACTGATATTTGTTGCTCATTTGCCAGTTGATAAACACTTGAGTTTTTTGTGTGGCAGTTATGGATATTAAAGCTCCTTTAAGTGTTTTCATTCACTCCTTGGTGAGGATATTAATTTATTTCTCTGAGGTAAATATTTAGAAGTGGAATTGCTGGGTCATATAGTAGCATGCTTAGCCCGTGAAGAATACCCAACTTCTTATATGGTTTCTCAGAGTCACCATTTTCTCACTGCTAACACGTGCGATGTCCAAATGCTCATACACTTGCCAAAACGTGGTGTGGTCCATTAGCTTTATTTTGCTTCAATACTGGCTTTATCTCCTCTAGGGGTGTAGTGATATTAGTGAGTGACATCACTTTTCTGTGTTTCTTTTTACATATGTGTTTATTTCATACATAATGGAAATCCCAGTGAACCTTCAACTTTATGAACTAGCCTTTCCTGAAATAGTTAAAAAAGCTTTTCCCACGTGGTGATCTTCGTAAGACTGGAGAGTATTCACAGAGTGGACATAATACAAGCAACTCCTGGGGACACGGCTTGTTTTCAGTTTTTGTCATTATAAGCCACACTGCAATAAAGACTGTCACAGATTAGCTTTGTCATCCTCTGGGATAGTTTTTAATGGTAGAGTCCCAGAAGTGGGGTTACTGGTCAAAAGTATAAACATTTTTGGATTGTTTTCTGAAAGATTTTATCTACTTACAAGACCACCAGGTATATACAACACTAACAGTTTGAGATACTGGAATAAAATGCTTTTAAAGCTTTATTTTATTTATTTATGTGTCTGCATATATGTATATGCACATGTGCACAAGTGAGGCTGGAAGAGGCATCAGATCTCCTGGAGTTGGAGTGTTTCTGAGATATCTGACTGGTTCCATGGGCACTGGGATCTAGAGTCCCCATAATTACACAGTAAGAACTCAATCACTGTTAAGATAAAGCTCCCGACCCAACCCCCAACCAAAGTGTTTTAGGATAGTTATTTATCAGGACACAGTGATACACCTTGTAGTTTCAGCACTGGGCAGGTAGAGGCAAGAGTATTAACTCAAGTTCAAGGCCAACTCTAAAATAGTGAGTTCCAAGCCATCCTCCCCCAATTTAATGCACAAAAAGACGACTTTTTAAAAGTTGTCATTTTAAAGTCTGTTTAATTTGCTACAGACTGTGGTACTGTCTCCAGAACTGTGGTACTGTGTGTTCTAAAAACATTAACCGAACGTTAGTCGGGTTGACAGTTTGGAGAGTTAAATCAAATAGCAAAAATGATGTGATGAGAAAGCAGAATGTACTGAGAGGCTCCAGTTAACTTGTGGTGACTGAGGAAATACAAGTGGTCTAAGCTTCATTCCTTGGTTTCCAATGAAGTGGAACATTTCTTTATTCTTGTTTACTGACTATATTTTCTATTCTATGAGAGATAATGTATATATACAAATATACATACATACATTTGTAGTTTGTGGAAACTTCATACTTTCTTCTTAAGTAACATTATAATTGTAAATAATGAAGAGATGAACCCTTTGTCATACAGTGGCTACAGTATTTTCCTTTAACACTTAAGTGTTTGTTGTTCAATGTAGGCAAATCTGCCCCTCTTTCTCTGCTGGTTTCTACATGCTTCCAAGTACAGGAAAAGTATTATAGCTCTCGCTCATAAGGATTGATAAATGCTTGATTTACTTTTCTTCTAGATTTTTCACAAGGTTTAAAAATAATTATTATAGTAACATAAAGAATTTATATTGCTATGTAGAAGGATATGCGATCCTAAAAAGTCATTTTTGTGTTGACACAGTGGGGGGATGTTGGGGAGAGTGACTGGTCCCCTTTTGGAATCAGATGGTTTCTGTAGGTCACATGCTACCCCCTTGTTTTTTAACCCTCATGCCCTCCCAAAGATAGACACATGCCAGTCTGCAGCAAGGGACTGTGTTTCCTGCACACAGCCGGACTCACTCCGGCAGCTCTGGTATCTAGGATTCCCAGTCTCTAGAGTTAACTCCTGGGTCTCAGGAAGAGCACTTCAGGCCTCTTTGGCTCCATTGTCTTCCACTGTTTACTCTATTTGTCAGCTGATGATGTTTGAAGCAAACACTAACTCTCCATCTCAATCCAGTGCAGGCAAGCCTTCCCCATACTGTAGGTTGCAGTTGACTGTGTCCAGTTTGGACTCTGGATAATATGTGGAACAAATTCTCTCACACAGAAAAAGCCTGTTCCTTAGACTAAGTCTTTCTGAATGAGGAGGGGCCCTGGCCATTGCTCCCATTTTGAGCTGATAAGAAGAAATGATTTCATTTTCCAGAGTTATGCTGGGACGGAACATCCAACCGAAAATCCACTGGGAAACCGCAGGGTGTGAGAGTGACAGACAGCAGTTCACTGAACCAAAGCCCCTCACCCCAACCCAATCAATATTAAGAGGCGTGGGGCCGCAGATCCATGGCAGAGGCCCCATTTCCTCCTAGAGGGCGCAGAAACAGGCCAGGAGGGCAGAGGTAGAAAGGAGCCAGGCCTCTTCATCTAAATGAGACAGGCTCTCCTCAGGGGATGTCAGAGCACTCAGTGTTTAGTTAAAAACGCTCCAAAAGAAAGAGAGAGCGGTAAGGCAGAGCGCTTGAAGTGGATCCCGAGTAATTAAGTGTATAAATTAATTCTTCCCCCAAGAAATGTGCCTCTCCTATTATTAGATTCTACTCTCGAAGGAGCTAAATCCAAGGAGTGGGTTTCCAGTTGAGAGAGAGAGAGAGAGAGAGAGAGAGAGAGAGAGAGAGAGAGAGAGAGAGAGAGAGAGAGGGAGGGAGAGAGAGAGGGAGGGAGAGAGGGAGAGAGGAAGGGAGAGGAGAGAGATATTCTGGACTTTGCTGCCTGAAGCCTACAATTAAAATAAGTGACATGGATGTGTCTTTAAAAGAGAGATCTGTGGAAAACTAACAGATTGTCTGTCAGAGGGGAGAGAAAAATGAAATATGGCTGCCTCGGCCCACCGAATGGAAAGTGCTTGTCCAGCCAAGTACCCAAAGGGATAAAGTCCAATGATAGCCTTCTCAACTGCTTAGCACATAATGCATGTGCTGTTTTGATGCTAGTAATGTGTTTTTTTACTTCTTCCTATCTAGGAGGAATGAATCAAATATGAGGAGAGCTGGAACATGATTTTCAACCCATTGCTTTTGATTAAGTGCCCGAGCAGGCAGGTCTTGAGATTTGCAATAGTACTAATGGAGCATAAAGTGCTATAAAAAAGGATGGGGCCTACTTTTGTCCAAATGCCATTATCCTGGAATCAGAGACCCTGGGTGTAATATGTCCGCAGTTAACCTTTTTTTCTGACAGGAAATTTTCTCCATCTACTCACACCATCAATTATGCTGCATTTGGTCAGAGTCGTGAGTGATCACTTTATTTCCAGTGAGAAAGATACTGTGCCAGGCTCCCAAGTGCAGAACACCTAAGGCCAAGGAGGCATTGGCCACGGGCCAGCAAAAAGAGAGGGTCTGTTCTTCTGGTCATCAGGGTTTGGAGCAAACTGTTGATTGTTTTCTGTTTGCTTACTCATTTGCTTGCTTGGGGAGGGGATGTTAAGTAATTGAAAACAAAGTATTATCATTTTGATCCTAAAAGAGTTGATTGAGGTGTGCTACCCAGAGCGGAGCCTGCAGCTGACAGTTAACCTGAGAAGCAGAGTTAGCACAGAAGATTGGAACCGCTGGAGTCTGAAGTGCAAGGAGACAAGCCAAGAAAACAGGTCTGTTGGTTTTTAGCTGAGCTGCCAGAGAGAGAATCGCTCTGTCCCAGCTCTAGCCCAAGGACACTGCTCTCTCAGCGATCTCCTGGCTGCCTCTGCACCATTCCAAACTTTGCAATACATTTTTTTTTCTTTTCTGCAATCAGCAAGTTGCAGATTGTCCAACTGTTCTGTCATTTATTGTAAATGGTTGCAAAAAGAAAAAAAAGGAAAAGAAAAAAATTCTACAACGCTGTAACATAATCCTGAGTGTAAATCAAACATTCCCTGTCACGTTGATAGCTTGTGTTAGTCTAATGTATTTTATATTACTCAAAAGCGTTGAGACCCTGCAGCTTTCTTCATATAGGCCATTATGCGGTTATCATTAAATTGTCTTGCAAAGAACATTATCGGTAATTATAGCAGACACTAAAATCAAATGATCAGAGTGGGACCTTTAACACCAAGAGGAACCATTAGAAGTTAATCAAATAAAAGGATGAGAATAATTATGTTAGGATTAAGCAGTAATATGCCAGAAGTTATATACTTTGCCGACTATATATCTTTGCTCCCAGCTTCCTGAATTTCCCTTTCGTTGATGTGTTTTATATAATACTTTGGCACAGAATGTAAATGACAATATTTTTGTCATGGCACAATCAGGCTCGAAGGTTCATAGACTGTTCATATCTAAATGCCATCAGAGGCATGGGGGTAATGATGAAGATAAAAATAATAGCAATAAAAAAAAGCGCAAAGCTGGAAAAAAATCCATTGGTCAATGAAGCATAGCAAAATGATAAAAATGACAGCAACAGGCACAGGTACAAAGAAATTGGTAATTGGCTGGTTGCTCTGTCGTAGAGTCCAAGTGTTTCTTGTGTGGAATTTGCTGGAAGCTGGTGGTCCCACAGATTCTCATCTGCCTCTGCCAATGTTCGTGGGGAACATTACGAAGTAGGGACAATCGTGGTGCCAGGAAGAAGAGACCTCAATGACCTCTCTCTCCCAGTCTCCCAAAGTACACACCTCTGGCACTTTGCAAATGTTCATCTCTACTTTGGAATGAGCTGGGAGAAACACGTGGCCTTGGTAACTGATAACTGGGTTCCAGTGAGAGGGACACTTCCCCCAAATGTGGCCTATCTTAAATTTTAGATAAAATCTTAGCCACAGGGCAAACAGTACCATTGTAAGCAACTAGGAAGACAGAGAATGTTTATAACATAACCATTAAGAAATAAAAAGAATTGCCCCTCCACTTTTTCCCTCTTCTCTATACATAAAACAGGTTCATACTAGCAGGTTTGCCTATGTCCCAGACTGGAATATACACACTGATGACATAATCACGAAATAGTCTGCTTAAAGTGTTGTTTCAGTGCAAAAATACAAACAGCACAGCTATTTATATGTCAGAGCACAGCCTAACATTGATACAGTTTTTATGGCTTGACCATTTTTTTGAGGCTTTGTAAATGTTTTAAATGAAGGTATGACTCTATGTCACAGAAGTCATAACGGTGGTCATCCAGATATGGTTATAGAGTTAGGAGCAGAACTCAGAATAAGTATCTTTTGAGTCTGAGGATGGCTTCTCCCCTACTCTCATGGTGTGTGTGTGTGTGGGGGGGGCATCAGTTACCACTGTCCTTTCCCTGTACTAATATTGCATATCACCCTCATAAGGCACATGCGAAGTCAAGCTTGTGGAGGGTTTGCTAAGTTGAAAGTGTCTTTCCAAACCCATTGAAGCTGCTCTGCTTCTGGTGAAAAGGCCTTTTATTGCTTTGGATGTTTCCAAAAGGCCTATCTCAGTGTGGGACTCAGGAAGGAGTCCCCTGGGAAAAGATGGTAGGACTCACTTTACATGGCACAGCAGAGGGTGGGCTTAGAAGAGTAGTGGATAGTAAACACTAAACCAGGAGAGTTACTCTCAAAACTTCTCCAGGGATCTGCAAATCACAAGCCACTCAGAGTAGAAACAAGAACTTAGTGTGGATTTGTAAATAAGCATAGGTAGCTAAATGTCACAGTTGACAAAGAGGTTTCTGGTCACATAGTAAAACCTGAGTCTATGGTACCTCACTCAAAATCTCTATTAGAATCACATTGTCCTTAGTGAGATCAAGTCCAGAAACCTATATAGAACCACACATCCATGATGAAGCCTCATCAGTAGTCAGTACCAGCCCTAACATAATCTGGACAAGATATAAAAATGTCAAAACCAACTAAACCATGACAGGAAAGGTGTGTATGGGGGGCACTCTTTGTCAAGGGTCAAAATTGTGGGTTCAAGAGAAGTCTTGGGGGACTGGTTTTGCCTTCTCCTCAGATGAACTGGCATTGGGACTTGAGACATCAGTGTCTAGAAAGAACCAAGAATCCCCAGCCATAGGTATTGGAGCCTGGTCTCACCACAGGCTCGCTGGCACATCCAAGTCATTTAGAACATAGAGGCCTGTAGTAGATTTATGATGTTACATTGTAGATAATTGTCCTTCCTATGAGTTTAGTAAAAAGCACTGATTGGCCAAAGGCAGACAGGAATTGTGGACTGGGCTACCAAACTAAGAAAACTCTGGGAACAGGAAGAACAGAGCAGAAATGCCACAGAGAAGCCGGAAGAAGCAGAGGACAGCTATGCTGCTGTGAGAAAAGGTACCGAGCCACATGAACAGGATAAGAACAGGATAAGAGTCATGGGTTAGATTAAGAGCAGGAGTTAGCAAATTATATGCCTGGGCCACATGTCAATTAGCGTACAATTAATGTAATCATCTGTGTGTCTCTGTGGGACTGTGGGATTGCGAGTCTGTGAGTCTGTGGATCCAAACCTTGAGGCTAGGCCCAAAAGTCTGGGCCATGAGGCTAGCCCTGAAAGTCCGGGCCAGAAACCTCATACTACAGAGGGCAGACCTGAAGGTAAGAACCAGAGACCACAGTGGTCTGGAAGGGAAAAATGGGAGGCGGCTTGGCTATCACACAGATCACAGGAGAGGGATAACATCTAGAATGTGGGTCTCAACTTTAGTGTTATTTTATTTATTTGGTTCTGGGTGTTTACGATGTTGTCTTATTTTCTTGGTTATTGAAAAAAATTCCATTTCTATGTTTCTTTAAAGACAATATAAGTATGTAACTAAGAAAATGGCGTCTATTTCTTAAAAGGAACCCCAGTAAGGAAGCTAGGTAAGACCCGCAGTAGGGTAATGTAGGGGTTCAGTGCTATAGGATAATGCTCTGTGCACTATAAAGATCTGTCACTTAGATTGGTTTAATAAAATGCTTGATTGGCTAGTAGCCTGGCAAGAAGTACAGATAGAGAGACCAGACTAAGAGAATTCTGGGAAGAGGAAAGGCAGAGAGAGTTGCCAACCAGACTCAGAGGAAGCAAGGTGAGAATACCATACTAAGAAAAGGTACTGAGCCATGTGACTAAACATAAATAGAAATATGGGTTAATTTAGAGTGTAAGAGCTAGTTAGTAATTAGCCTGAAGTACTGGCCAAGCATTTATAAGTAACAGTAAGCATCATAGTCAATTATTTGAAAAGCAACTGCTGTATATTTGGGAACTGGTGGGTGGAGAGAAAAACTGAACCACAGTTTGGGACAAATAAACCAGATTCCCTGAACCTCCATGTCAAAAGGCAATCCTGCTTAAGGAATTGCCTTTACCTGAAGGTACTTTGGGCTAGGGTAGGAGATGGCTCAGCAGGTAAAGGTACTTATTGCCAAGTCTGACGACCCGAGTTCAATCCTCGGGACCACATGGTGGAAGGAGAGAACCAACCAGTTCTGGAAGGTTCTCCAACTTCCACATTTGTATCATAGCACTGCATCAGTCCCCTCCCCTAGTAAATAAATGTAAGAAAAAAAATCAAGTATTTTGGAACATGGCTGGGGACACTTTGTTACTGGGTTCCTACAACAGAAGCCAGAGTAGGGGAACCAGAGGTCATCTTGGGCATCTTGCAAAGGTCAGTGATCAGTTAATCTGTCTGGACATGTCCATCAGACATGGGGAGAGAAAGTCTCAACCTCCAAAGAAGCTTCAAGGTTCCTGTCTCTCTAGGAGAAGGGATGAGACTCCCCTTAAGCCTCTAATTTGCACAGACACACTACCCATTGCTTTATCAGTAGTTCACAGTAACCACATTGAATAGAAACAGTGACATTTTTATGCCATTTTATAGATGAAGAAACTAGAATGAAGAAGGTAGCGATCTCTCTCATGCGACAGCTCATTTGCCGTATAGCAGGGAGTGGATTCGGTCCTTCTGACCTGCCTCTGACCACTATCTATCTGTTTTAGTGTGCGTGCTTCTGTGGCAGGGCCATCCAGTCCGAGGATAATCCAAATGGGCATTGATGTCGGGGATGTTAGTTTTGGGAGTCTTATTAAATTCAAACAAACTTCAAGCCTCCATGTGCTAATGAATTCTTACATTTAGAAGCAAGGGCCCTTGAACCCTGGGGTCATTCGCCTTTCTCTACACCCCTGGCTGTTTCCCATGACTAATGGACAGGGATGTAAGTCCAGTCAAGTCATGAACTTGTTACTGGTCCTTGTGGTATCCTTCAAGGATACAGCCCTGAGGGAGATTTTGGATAACTGCCCTGTAATTCAGAGGCAGGCAAGGACTCTAGCAAATATGGCCAAGCAGTGCCATACATACAGCAGAAGCCAAAAGACATCCTATGCTGCCCCTCCCCCTCTAATTCTACTGCACTCTTAAGATAGCTGTGAAAACCCAGGTGCCAGCTGTCCCCACGGTGCAAGCCATATGAGCCATTAAAGATGCCAGGAAGAAATAATGAATACCTAAGACACCCCGTCTCTCTGAAGGTAGTCTTCCCTAATCATATGTCCTATCATATTTTTTTTTCTTCTCCAGATGGATGTCTCTTTTCAAAGTCTGATGGTCACAGAGACAAAGGTATGAGTTCAGTCTTAAGTAACCATTGAAGTTTTACCCTGATAAGATTATTTTCTAGGAGTAACTAACATATTAAAAAAAAAAAGCCCTGCCAGTTAACAGCTCACTTTTTCTCACTTTTTAAAAAAGGCTAATATTTAGTTCCATCTTGAAACTACTTGGGAAAATTTAGGACTGAGTCAGAAAGGAAGGCTGACCAACAAGTAGGACTTCATAAATTGCTGGAGCCCTAATCAATACATATTGTCATCCTCTCCAGTCCTTCAGGCAGATCTCTCTCTGCCCTGAGTCGTTGGTGTATTTTATGAGGTTGTTACAGTCTGGGCTTGCATGGCCTGAGCCTAATGAACCTGTCACCACCGCTATTGATTGACATACCAGTGTAAGTGAGACAGGCGATTCCGATTGACTTCCTAATTACTGCTGCTGGGCTGCCTCGCCAACAGCTAAGGCCAGAGGTTAATAGTTTTGATGTTCAGCCGCTCCTAGCAATGGAGGCAGACTCTTCAGAAGTCAATACCCGAATCAGGTTCTCAAGGCTACTGCCGGGCCTGATCAATTAAGTCCTCTACCTTCCTCCTGGTGGTTGTTGACAAGAGGCTGATGAGCAGAGAAGGTCAGCAGCAAATGGTTTAAGGGAGTTTGGCAGGCTCTAGAAACACCACCCATGGTCAAGGATTGGAAATGAAGGAGGCTGCCATCAGGTGAGACGAATTTGGGTGGCAGCAACAAATGCCACCCATTTGCCAGCTTTTTGATTTGATCTGCTGGGTCCTCACCTTTCCACAGGAAGTACTGAAGCTTGAGAGATAACTTTTCCCTCCCACATCCGGATATGGCAGGTGCAACAGACTCATGGACATGGTCTGAGTTCTTTAAGGCTGCTCCAACTGCAAGCAGGCCAGCAAATGTAGACGCTTGCTCAGCTCCGGAGGCTGACGTCCAAGATCAAGGTAGATTCCATGTCTGTTTTGTGGCAAGAGGCCTTTTATTAGTCTCACACGACAAAAGGAAGGGAAGGCTGCTGTCTGAGGCTTCTCTTAGGAGTCATTAACTCCTTGTGACCTTATGACCCGTGGCCCTGGCCCAAACAATATCACATTGGTCACTGGGTTTCAACATGTAAGTCTGGAATGGGATGCAAACATTATGTTCACAGTGGAGAGAAAAGAATGAAATTCCTTACACAGTTTTCATGTGTCAGAGATTTACCCTATCCAAGGCAAAATGGGAGTGTGCAAACTTCCAGTTGTTTTCACTGATAGCTTGGTTTAAGAGTTGGTGATGTTTGTCTATCCATATTTAATTTGAACCTCCCAACATGCCATGAAGTAAGGTAAGTATAGGAGTCAATATATCCATTTGTGATGAGAAAATTAAGGATTAAAATAAGGTAATTGGCCCTCTCACCCTCTCTCCAGGTTTTTTGTTTGTTTGTTTGGTTGGTTGGTTTTTTTGTTTTTTTGTTTTTTTTTTGAGACAGGATTTCTCTGTGTAACAGTCTCACCCCACTTTGTAGACAAGGCTGGCCTCGAACTCACAGAGATATACCTGCCTCTGCCTTTCCAATGCTGGATCGAAGGCATGCACTACCACAGCCTGGCTGGTAAGTGGCTCTCTTGAAGTCACACAGCAAAGATGTCCAGTGCTTGCACCCAGCCACTTGCAGAGCAACTGAAATAAGTCAGACGGATGTACCTATCTGTCAATCATCTCTGTACCCACCAGGATCACTGACTGACAAAAATGACAATGTCAGCAAAGAGTATGGGGAATCTGGGCAGAAGCTTGCAAGAGGTCTCACCCGGCAGAGTCACACAAGACAGAAATAAGTTTTGTGCAAAGTTGTCTATCAGGGAAATACTCTAGAGACTTAGTGCTCAGGGGTTTTATTGGGAGCTGAGTAGCATAGATTCCTCCTGCTCAGCACATGCCAGATTCCAAGAAGGAAAGCAGGTGTTCAGCATAAGTGTATTGTTTGTAACATCTGCTTGAGAAGGGTTTGGGAACTGTGGAGACTCTCCTGGAACCTAGTGAACAGGCCTTGATAAGCACAGCGGTCTCAAGCTTGGTGTAGTAGCTCTTAAGTCAAGCACAAAGGTGCAAGGCAAGAGATGGGAAGAGCCTATGAAGGGTGCAGAGCATGCGCAATGCTAGGATGCCTCTGAGGAGGGAGAAAGGTTACAACCGGGCAAATACTCTACAGAGGATCTGCCCATTATATCCAGTACCCCTTAACATCATGCTGCCTTTGTGTGTGTGTGTGTGTGTGTGTGTGTGTGTGAGTGTGTGTGTGTGTGTGTGTGTGTGTGTGAGAGAGAGAGAGAGAGAGAGAGAGAGAGAGAGAGGGAGGGAGGGAGGGAGGGGGAGAGGGAGAGGGAGGGAGGGAGGGAGAGGGAGAGGGAGAGGGAGAGGGAGAGAGTCATTGTCCTCTAGGGGAATTATTTAGCTTGCACAGTGTGTCTCTGTGGTCAATGGGTCCATGTTGAGTAAGGACAACCCAAGGTCACAAATACTGCCTTTTGTCACCATTCAGAACACACCAGCTCCATGGCATTGGCCATTTTCCTTCTGAAACTCCTTCTCACCATTAACCCACAGTGCTGTCTTTCTAGGGAACAAGCTTGGTGAAGCGTTTCCAGCGGGGGCAAACCCGTCCTCCTCAGCATCACCCTGCTGCAGAGAGTATGGCTCCCAGATCATCTTATTTCTTTCCTCTTTGTTTGTAGTTAGCACATAGCTTTTAGCTAAGCCAGAGACTTCAAGGACACTTATTCTACCTCTTTTGTGTTCCCCAGAGCGTAGCATAGTGACCTGTCATCCTCATTTGCTCTAACAACCAATGATAACAAGAGAGAACTCATTATCTGCCTCACTCTGTGTAGAATGAGGTTTCTGGCCTGGACTAGCCAGCCCCACACTTTTTGGACCTGCCGCCACTGCTTGTCTGGACCAGCAATCCCAAAGTCCCAAAGAAACACACAGATGCTTACATTAATTTCATGCTTATTGTCCTATGTCTCAGACATATTGCTAGCTGGCTCCTGCATCTTAATTCAACCCATTTCCACTAATCTGTCCTGCCACGTGGCTTGCGGCTTACCTATTTCATCACATCTTGCTTTATGGGTGGCTGGATCGTGTTTCTCTCTGACTCTGCCCTCCTTCCCCTATCTATGCTTCGATTTCTCCACCTACTTCTAACATGCCGGCCATAGGCCAAAACAGTCCCTTTATTTCACAGCATACAGAAAGATTCCCACAAAAACTCTGTAGTTGGGCTAACCTCTTGAAATGTAAACCAGGTCCATCCTCATCTAAAAAACCGTAAAGAACTTGGAGCCTTACAATATGAACTTAAAGAAAAACTTTAGTATGTCAAAGGTTCAATCCTCCTGCGGTCCTTTAGCCAAAGACACACTCCATTCCCCAGGAAGACTCTACCGACATGCTTCCATCCCTCCCCTTCCTTCACATCCAGCTCCAAGCCATGTTCAAGAGCTTTATCCTTTTATTAAAACTAGGAGGAAAAAGGAAAAGGAATCTGAGACCAAGGTGGAAGCAAGCCTCCATGTATATCAGGTCCTTGGTTGTTTTAGGGGTTAGTCAAGTTCAAAGTGATTAAGGTGTCCTGGATACTCTGGGATGGTCCTGGATTTAAATTCCTGTTCATGCCCTGTGTATACAGGATGATTTGTACTGTAGCCAATGTAGAGACAAGAATGCCTGGAGTTTATTTACCAGAAACTATGAAGAAATTGGAGGAGTTTGCCTGTCGCCCTGGGCAGAGAAAAGAAACTAGGGTAAATGGAGACAGGAGCCCAGCCTCTTGCCCTTCCTTTTGGCTGAAGACTCAGAAGTCTGAGGACTCACGGAGACAGGATCTTCCCCTTTAGGCCTGAGGATTCAGTAGTGGTGAGACGTTTCTCTAATGGCTTGTTCCTCTGCTTCTCTGATCTTTCAACATTTTCCCCTATATCTGGCTCTGGGTTTGTATTATAAGATCAATTAGGATTTGTGGGACAGCAAAGGCTGCCACTACTGAGTCGCAATCCTCTTGCTCTTCTTTTTCAACTAGCTGGTCTATGGCAGCACACTCCCTTTGTCCCTCTTAATAATCTTGACGGAAGTGCGTACACCAACGCTGCCCTCACCCTGTTTTAACTTGTACTCTGTAGAGTCAGGAAAAGGACTAACTTTTATAGCCATGTTGATGTGGTATGAAATAGAGAAGGCATAAAAATGATCCACAAATCGGACCAAAATACTCCCAGTGAGTTTCAGGGCAGAAATGGCCTCCAAGGAATGAACCTTTTGGGGAGTCATTGCAATGGTAGTGGATTTGGGACTTTTTGCAATCCGTGGACTGGCTGGTCCATATTTACTGACAGTCAATCATTTTAAGGTCAGCTCTGTAAGATGTCGAGGCAGGAGGACTAAAATTTTGGCATTTGACTAAGATCTTGCTCCCATAGTTCACAGTACCAATGGGCCCTCTTCCCACCACATTGTCCTGCTCCCGGGACACTCAGGTGGGTTCAGTCTTCTCAAATGATTTTCGACATTTTCCAGGGCTTCAATTTGATCTTCTTCCCCCCATTTGTAGGATTTTTCTGGAGGTGACCCAGCCTTGCTATGCACTCCAGAGTCATACTCATATGTTCCCATATTCAGGATTCTTTGAATCCAAGAATCTTTGTGTGCCTGACTGGCATCTCTCTGATTCCTAACTCTTCGTCTGTTTACTGGCCACATGAGTTTCTTCTTCTGTGGATGATGTGCTTAAACATTTACTAGCACCCTGCTTTTAAATTCTGTTTATCCCGTTGAGCATGCCACAGCCCATTTTTAGCCACATGTAGCATGCATTCATGACTCAGCAGTGTTTGATAGCTACTTTTCAGCATGGAATCCAGCAAAAGTTCTCAGTCATTTTAAGGCTCCCACTTTGATCAGCAAACCTGATTTCTGCCTTTGTAATTCAACATGTGAGTCATTTTAACCAAATTGATGTAGCTAGCAGAAGCAGTTGAGAGCCTAAACATGTGTTCTATGTCTTCTCTGGTCTGACAGAATAGCTACATACTTCCTCTTATATTCGTGACATAGACTATTACACAGGAACTGAAATGAAGAAACTCCTACATGAATAAATAATATTTCTTGTTTTGGCATCTGAAGCAGAGAATCTCTCTGTGCTTCAGTTTCCCCCAGTTGAGGCTGGTACATAATATATATCTTACTGAGGCAGGACATAGGGCTCCAAGCCCTTTGGCTACTGAAAATGCAATGCTCCAGTGCAGTCATAGATGGATGCCATGCATACTCAGCCACACAATGAATAAACACTTCCATTAGAAGCAACTTAAATTCCCTATATGAGTTAATTTTCCATCAAGAACATGGTGACCAACCCCAAATCTGAGGACAGCAGTGGAGTCAGATCATCACTGGTTACCAGGTGAAAAGCTGCTGTGTACACCTTTCCAAATCCCTTGTAGTTTGTCTTCATCTGTCTTCTCCACTATGTCTCTTTACTGTGCCTATGAGGATGCTGCAGGCTGTCTGTCTGGAGGTACTTAAGGACATTTACTTACATATCATTAATTATTTTTGAATTCTAAAGATTATTTTTCAAGACTGCTCCAGAGTTGGTTCACTCATTGGCTTAGTGAAGCCCCAGCCCCAGTTAGGTTTCACTACTGTGGTAACTTGTGGTTGGCAGTTACTTCTCAACAATCTTTCACATGAGGGATATGACTTTCCTATGAAGCTTAGATGTGGCATCCCCAGGCATTCTAGACACACAAGCCAAGGGATGAATGTACCCAGTGTACTTACTTGCCTTTCTGTTGCTGTGATGATAGTGACCAATAACAAATTTGAAAGGCAAGAGTTGATTTCACAGTCCATCATCATAAAGCCAAAGCAGGAACCTGAAAACAAGAACTCAAGAAGAGACCACGGACAAATGCTCCCTATGGTTTTCTTGGTGACCCTTCTTATATAGTTATTCCTATAGCAGTAAGAAATGAAGGAAATGATCTGCAGACATGTCCACAGGCCAATCTGATGGGGGAAATACCTCAATCGAGTGCCCTTCATCCCAGGTGTGTCAAGGCGACAACCAAGATTAGCCATCACACCTGGAAAGACTCTAAGAGACTCACATCTACTTACTGGGACTGGGGATATGTGTTCCTTACAGACACTTTGGCCAACTAATTCTGGATCACCATGGAATTTCTGGCCCCAAGGAAGGAAGAAGACTCAAGATGTTGGTTTGTTCCAAGGCCTGAAATATGCAGGGCCAGCTTCAAAGGCAGAGGAAGTCAATTTCCTGAGTTCTGCCTTCTGCTTGGTTTAATGAACCATCACTTTTGAATAAGAGTCCCTGTGCTTTTGTTTTGTATTTTGACCAGTAAATTATTCAGTCAGTCTAGGATGCATACACCTGTGCCTTCCTTTCTGCTTGGCTACAGTTGACTTTTATCTTCCTCAACACATCATGGCAAACACTTTGTTTACTCTGAAATTAGCACTGATCCCCCTGACACGGAGAATGTGGTAGCCAATATCAGTGGGACACTGGAAATATAGCTCATCCAAACTGAGATGTGTGTAGATCTCAGTTAGGGTTTCTATTGCTGTGAAGAAACATCATAACTAAGGCAACTCTTATAAGAAAAACATTTAATTGGGGGTAGCTTGCTTTCAGCTTTAGAGATTTGTTTAGTCCATTATTATCATGATGAGGAGCATGGCAGCATGCAGGCAGACATGGTGCTGGAGAAGAAGCTGAGAGCCCTACATCTTGCAGGTAACAGGAAGTGAACTGAGATACTGGGTGGTACTCTGAATATAGGAAACATCAAAGCCTGTCCCCACCGTGACACACTTCCTCCAATAAGGCCAGACCCATTCAACAAAGCTATACCTCCTAATAGTGTCACTCCCTATGATCTTATGGGGGACAATTACATTCAAACTACCAGTGTATAAATGCTTATTTTGAAAACAGTACAAAGAATATAAACTAGTCTATTAATTTTTATAATGACTACACGTTGACATTAGATTCTGGAGATACTTAGCTGAATAGAACACTTTAAAAATAAACTTTATCTGCCGCTTATTACATTTTTGATCAAGTTACTAGAAAATTTTAAAATAATATATCATTCTGTTAAAATTTTTATTGGCTAGCTGCGGCCTAGAATAATCCCTCCCTTAACCTGCCTGTTATAGCTTGAATCTGAAATGCCTTATTAGCCTCGTGTTTTGAACTCGGTCCTAATTTTGTGGCACTATATTCAAAGCTATGAAACCTTTGGGCTGACTAGTAGAAACAGATCAGTAGGAACAGTTATTTGAAGTTTATCCCTGCTCCTGGTCCTAGCCGGCTTTCTGGTCTACCATGTGAGCAGCCTTTGCCACATGCTCCAGCTACCATCAGCTTCACCAGGACAGGCTGAAACCAGAAGCTCAAGGAAATGTTTCCTCTCTTGTTTCTGTCAGGTGTTTAATAGTAACATTAAAGTAATATACTACCCTCTCATCCTTTGAATTTTTTTCCAGAACAGCCAAGGATCTTTCTGTCATTTTTTCCAAGCCTGCTCAATACTTGTGAGATCTGCAGGACACCATGAACCGATGGTAAACCTCTTGTCAGCTACAGCCAGAGTAGCATCTCGGTCTTTGCACATGGTGGGTCTCAATAAATGACTGCTGAGAAATTTCTTGTGGGAGCCATGATTCTCCCGATTTCTCTTCCAATTCACTTCCTTTTCTTTGTTCATAAATGAATTTAGGGTAATTGTTTTCAGAAATCCAGTGCTGAGACTCTTTCCTATGTTAGTGACTCAATCTTAGGTACACTTTGGAAGTATTTGAAAGGCTTTAAAATGACTAGCACTCAGGTCCCACCCCTAGAGATTTGGATTTAATTGGCCTTGGGTGGAACCTTGACCAAAGAGGGGATGGTAAGATTCCTAAGTGACCCTAATTTGCCATAGGGACACGAAGGCAGTGCTGTGCCAAGCTTTCCCCGCCATTGCTGTTGGCCCTCACGTTATAAAAAATGGAAGGGAGGCTGGAGAGTAGCAAATATGCTCTCCAAGGTCATATAAACACCCCTGCCATCAAAAGGGATGAGGAACCCTTCTCTCTATCAGGTCTCTCTAAAGAAGCCCCTCCTGTCACATCTGAAAGAACTCCACTGGGTCACTGCTGTGTTTTGCAGATGTCACCAAGCAGCCATCAACTAGTAATGATTCCTGGTCAGATGCAAACAATTAAGTTAGGGAAAAAAGAATCCACATTCCATTATAAACCCCCGAAATGACTCGCTCCCTGGCCTAATTGCCTTCTGAGTTCCCCAGACAGTGATGGCTAATAAGGCCAGTGCTCCAAAGAGCAAAAAACTCTAACTTAGAAGGAAAAGAGTCTGGAGTAGGTCTGAATGTTCATCCAGTCACAGGGGTGAGCCAGAACCTCTGCTGGCCCAACAAGGATGTGCTACCTAACTCACTGAACACATTCACTCTGCACCTCCCCAGCCTTCCACTTCCCCAACTCTCCTCCCCTTTCCAGTCTCTTTCCAAACCATCCTGAGGCAAATGCAGCTGATTTTTGATGGATTGGCCACTGTGTTTTATTCGACAATGTATATCACTCTGCCAATATGAATTTTCAAGATGGTAAAAATACAACCCCCCCCCCCCGAAAAGATTACGTGAAAGGGGAGAAAATCATTAGGCAATTAAGAATGGCAATAATTCACTCATATATATGCTTTGGGAAGAAATATTGCCCTGGGGAATTATCCCTGCTTATCACTCTGTCATCTGTCTGGGGTAGGAGTGAGCAGTGTTATCACTCATGGTTTCCTGCAGTATTTCTAAGTGTGATCAAAATAAATGCCAGGCTTTTAATAGAACTTTGTCTCTCTTGGGGTAGCCATAATTTGTACATATGAAACCGAGTTACTAAATTAACTAAACATATGCATTCTTTAAACACCTCTACATAAATCTCTTTTATAAATCCTAAATAAGGAGTTTGGAGGCTAGATAAGGCCTGAGAGGTCACTTACCACGCTTCTCATTTCATGCATGAGGTCATTTGAGGCCCAGAGAAAAAAACTAATTCTTTTAAGGTCACACAGCTCACAGACGCAAAGATAGAGTTCATGCTCAAGTCTCTTAGCTCATAAGCCAGGAAGACTTTCCCACTACCGTTCCTGTTCCTTGGACAGCCCATTATCTATCAATGAACTAAAGAAAAGGTTCTTTAGGCATTATGAATGAAGTTTCTCAAGGCATTAACTTCTAGCCTCTTCTCTGGGACCCATGTGAGTCCCTCTACCTGAATAGTTTCCTTTCCTTCCCATACACTCACTCCATGGGTATCCCCTGACAGGGACCTCCAGCTACTCCGACTGTCCTACCTATGCAGTACTTGGCCCATAGCTCTCTTGCTAGGATTAAATTACTAACCATTGCATGTAATCTTCCCTTGTCAGGTGTATAATGTTGATATTCTAGTAAGAATATGACTACTTCAAGATGTGACAGATTATCTTTTAACTGTCACAAAGCATCTTCTATGTACATAGATCAGTTAAAATGGGAGGGTGTTCACTGAATAGCTGGGATATAGAATCTACTGTTAGGGCTGGACAATCCATTAGCATTGCAGATTTTTTTTTACAACAGCCCAGAGACAGGCAGGTGGGAAGGGGAAGGGATTCCTGCACAATCAATTAGTGCTGTCCCAGAAATGTGGTAAGAGTTCTGCAGATTGTGTTCTATAAAAATGGCGACAACCACCTTTCTAATCCCACCCATTTGGAGTCTAAAGACAGAGTCCATTGCTGCTTTGCAGGAAAGTTAATCTCTGTGGTTGCCTCAATGAACAGACTGTAACTGGGCAGCAGTGCCTGCTAGTCAAAGTTAGCTCATAAATGATCCTCTGTCTTCTGCCTGGATGGCCCTCTCTCACAACGGATTGGATCTGTCTAGACACGATGTTTTGAGGAGCCAGAGCCACACAGAAGAGTCACATAGGGGATTCTAAAGGTGACTCTAGGTCTTAGCTTTCATCAGCACCAGTTCCCAGACATGGGAAGGAACAAACCTTCAGACAACTCCAACTCTCTGCCCTCCCCAGTACCTCAGCTGATGCTGCAGACAGCAATGCAGAGACAAGTTGTCTGCATTTGCCAAAGCTGCAAGATCGTGAGCAAAATGACTATTGTTCTGCTGTTGCAAGTCATGAAACTAAGAGGTGGTTTGTAATTAGTCTCTGGAACAAGTATTTATCCAAACAAGATGCTGTTTTTCTCATGCAACAGAGTTCAGTGTGCTATATCCATTGAGCAGGCTTGCCTTCCTTCATCCTCCACCATCCCTTTCATGTGACTTTGCTGTTTGTCTTATGATGTGGGATGTCTTTTTGTATACCATGAATAGCATTAGATAATTAAAAGAAAATGTTTTCACCTATGACAAGACATCTTAAAAATAGACCAAAA
The DNA here is from genome assembly GCA_033318265.1 of Phyllotis vaccarum. Classification (NCBI taxonomy): domain Eukaryota; kingdom Metazoa; phylum Chordata; class Mammalia; order Rodentia; family Cricetidae; genus Phyllotis; species Phyllotis vaccarum. The sequence continues at coordinate 12,698,794 of JARWLC010000009.1, read as the reverse complement.
AATCAAAAACATAAATTAAAAATACAAAGTCAAACAAAAACACTATAAACTACAGCTCCCCAAAACAACATATAAAAATACAAATAAACCTCAAGCCACATAACAAAACAAACCAATAAAAATAAGTTAAATTAAAAAATAAAATTAACAATATACCTAAGCCATAAGCCAAACAATATATAAACATCTAAGTCATTTTTAAAAAACCAAAAACAACAAACTAGTCTAAATCTTAAAACTAAACCAAGCCCCAGACCTCATATTCCAGTCTTGTTACTTTTCTCTTGCTGTGATGAAACATCATGGTCGTGACAGCTTGTAGGAGAAAGAGTCTATTGGGCTCATAGTTCCATAGTCCCTGATGGCAAAATGAAGGGGTCAGTGGGATGCTGAGGCTCACATCTTAAACTGAGAGCACGAAACGGAGAGCACACCAGGAATGCACATGTGTGCAGCTCTGAAAACTCAAAACCATCCTCCTGAAACATTTCCTTCAGCAAGGCCAGGACCTTAACTTACCCCAACAGCATCACCAGCTGGGAACCAAGTAGTCACTTACTTGAGCCTATGAAGGGCATTCTTGCTTAAACCGTAACAGATATGGTTTTTGTTTTGTTTTTTAGACCTTTATTAACAGCTGCTTACAGTTTACTGACATTTTTGAAAAAAACAAAGTTGTAAATTTTTATTGCAAATTAAAAAGAAAGTTTTTGAAAATATCAACTTGACCAGATCTGAAACAATTTGAAATAACCATAAAGGTGTGTTGAGAAAAAGTAGGCAAAAACCAAAACCAAATACAAACAAACAAAAGCATGTTTGTCATTATCAGGAAGAGATATCTTTAGGTAAAAATAATAAAAAAAACCCATGCTGAATAGATAATGCAGATAATTAGTTCTATTGTATCTGGTCAATGGACAAAAACCAAGCATTAAGGTGTTCAACCCCAATCTTTGTTCATATTGCTGGAAATTCATGTGCATTTCTTCTTGCTGGGTGAGCAAACCAACAAGATGGTAGAGAAGATAGACGGGCATTTCCTCAGCCCCACTCTGCTCAGCATCTAGAAGCCAGCTGACTCTCAGCTGGTGGATTGATTGCGTTTTGTCTCTTTGCCATCTTGTAGTTCAGGGTTCTCTGGACATCTGCATGGGTAATTGAAGTTGCAGCGACGCTGACATTGAGGTGCTGCTGGCCTTGGGTCTCATCTCCTTGATTTTCCTTGTCTTCTTTCCTGCCGTGCTCTCTAAGCTGTCTTTAGCAAGGAGAGGCCCTGAAAAGAATCATTGTCTGTAATCGTAGTACTTGATCTGTATCACTGGTCTACTTTGCTCTCCTGAACCCTGGTTGTCAGCATCCTCCATCACTCCTTGCATAGGAGGAGGGCTGAGATACTGTGGTCAATGCCTACATGGTCTCAGCCTTATAGACGGGGGCATTGCAGGTGGGAGTCTTAACCTGAAGTAGGGGAGATAGGGCAGGCATTGCTAGCTCTGGCCTTCAGGACCATGCTCTAGTTCTTCAACCTTTCCCCCACTCCTAATATCCTGGTAATTTTGCTGTTAATTGCACGGACATGGATAACACCTATAATGGTTAGGGTCCGCTGCATATTTACTGCCTTGAACTGGAACTCCACCAGGATATGCAACATTTGAGGCTTCCACACCCTTTTCTCCAACAACATCAACCCACACTGTCTCTCCAACCCCTATGCTGGGAAGATACTTCCTGGTGTTATTCTTTACAGCAGTCTAGTGTACAAATACCTCTTCCTTGGTGATCTTTCTGTTGACAAAACCATATCCATTCCTTGCATTGAGCAATTTTACTGTTCTCCAAACCTTCCTCGTAATGGTCGTCTTGTCCCCATGGGCAGGCACCGATGTGAGGCCTCTCAGTCACCACTTGACACCACTGACAGCTTGGTGATTCTCAGCCTCGAGGTTCATGGTTGTGGTAGTGGTGACTGGAGTGGGCAGTGATGGCTGCTGCTTCTCCTCAGGCAGTCTCCCTGCTCCAGTCCTTAAGATGGTAGGTGGCTGCTCTGCCTACCATAGGTTTTGGACATAGAAGGAGGCTTAGGGAAGAAAGAACAGTAAGGGAGTCTGTATTGGCTGAATCTGTGCTATTCTAGAAGCTCCCTAAAATATGCCCCAGGAGTTTATCACATGTCTCTTTGTCTATAAATATGACATGCCGATACTCATTTTTGCAGAAATCAGAGGAAGTATGGAATAATATGTGTACAGGTGTTTATAGAGAGAGCAGGTAACTTATAGGATTCTAGTAAAATTATCTGAGCTGTAGGAACAATGTCCAGTACGAAGTCAGTCCTCAGTTCTAGGCACTGACTATCATTTCTCTTGCCTAGGTGCTTAGTCATTACTTCCCACCTTTCTACAGAGGTGCAATATTTATGGGCTGTGGTGGTTTTCTCTCTCTCTTTCTCTCTCTCTCTTTCTTTTTTATTTTTGCTTTAATGTATAGTTAATTTCCAAAGCATTCTTTTAGTGCCACTAGCAAGGAGCCAGAGTTCAAATATGTGTTAGGGCAAAAGGGATAATCTTTTTTTTTTTTTACACTGTAAATTTGTGTTACTCTCATTGATTAGTAAAGAGCTGACTGGCCAATGCCTAGGTGGGATTTTTGGGGCAGAGAGAATGCTGGGAAGAAGAAAATCAGAGTCTCAAGATTCATGAGGAGACATAGATGAAGCAGGAGATGAACATACCATGCTGAGATAAGGTACCAAGCCATATGTATATTATAGATTAAAATAGAGCTTAATTTAAGATATAAAAGCTAGTTAGTAGCAAGCCTAAGCTATCAGCTGGTCATTTATAGTTAATAATAAGTCTCTGCATAGTTATTTGGGGAGCTTGCTGAGGGACAGAACTGACTGATGATCCTGATAGAAAACTCTGCCTACAAATGTTGCTTCACATTGGGTGCCAGATGATGTAATTACTTTTACTGCTTATAAAGCAATAAAACTCAGAAACAAATACTAAAAATAAAAACCTGAGACAATCACAAGAAACTACAAAACATAGAACAGCTATTCACTTTCCTATTCAAAAGAGCCATACATCCTTCTGGCCCTGCCTACTCTTCTTTGGGGCCTCTCTCTCTCAAGTTCACTGGGGAACTCTATGATCCATTCTGACCTTCTGAATGTGAACCCCGCCTCTTGAACTAATACCTGCCTCCACTGAATGTCAGACCACAACACAGACAAAATTCCCACAACACCTTCCCCATTTCTGACATTCATTTCTATCACTCATGTACCTCCACTTTAGTCAAATGACCTCACTCAGTTTGAAGTCTTTTGGCCCCAGCCTAAAAGCTGTCATCACCGGTGCTCATCTCTGGAGGCAATAGCTGAGTTTCCTGTTACAAACATTTCCCCAGTCAAAATAAGAAAGCCTTTGGTATGTATTGTGGTATTCAATTTGATATGTCAACTTGGGTGGGCCACGGTGGCCAGAAATGTGTCACATATGCTGGATGTTTCTGTGAGAGTGTTTTTACATGAGATTAACATGTAAATTGGTTGAGTCGAAAGCACTCAGCTTTTCCATAAAGTGTATGAGTCTCATCCAATCAGTTTTGAAGGTCTGAGTGGAAGATGGGCCTGGCTTTTCTCCAAGTAAACAGGAATCTGTTAGCAGAACCTGTCTCTAGACTGAGCCTGCAGCTCTACCCCATAGCACACCTGCAGATTGTATTTGTTAAAACCTGACAATCCATGAGCTGGTTTTAAAAATAACACTCCAAATAATTAACTCCACCATCTCTCCTTCTCCTCTGCTCTCTCTCCCTTCCTCCCTATCCCTCTAAAATTCTTAATTGTATCTATAAGTAACTGCCTCTAGAAAGCCTGTAGATACCCAGATCTATAGATGTCCATGTTCTTTAAGCACAAAGTTATAATATTTGCACATAACCATTGCATACCTTCTTGTATGCTTTAAGTGATTCTAGGCTCTCTCTGAGGCATTACAATACCTAATGCAACAACATGTAGATAGCTGCTATACTGTACTTTGGAAAGGTGATGACAAGAAAAAGTCTGGAATAATCAGTAAAAATGTGTTTTTGTATGCATGTGCGTGTGTACATGCAAGTGCATATGTGTGTTCAGGTGCATACAAAGGCCAGAGGTTAAGCTGGGTGTGTTCCACTATCATTCTCCACCTTTTAAAATACAATATTTTATTAATATTTTTGATAATTTCATACATGCATAAAATATTTTGATTATATTCATGCCTTACTCTTCCCCAACTTCTCCCAGATCCGTCCCCCACTTTTTTACCCCTCTCTACATAATGCCCTTTTGTTTTAATGCACTGAGGCATTTAATTTGTACCGCCCATATACTCATGGGCAAGGGAGCATTCACTGGAGCTCGGTCAACCTACCAGAAAGAAAACTGACCCCCTCTTTCTCCCACAGGAAGCTGTCAACTGTGAATAGCTTCTTGGCTATAGGTGAGGGTTCATGACCGTCCCCCCTCCCCCCAGTGCTAGAATGTTGACTGACTTGACCTTGTGCAGGCAAGCACAAGGTCTTTGTATTGAGTTCAGCAATGCAATGGTCATGTCATGTTGGGAAGGCATTGTTCCGCCCCTCTTCTGTAATAGTTCTCGAGTCTTGGAAGGGGCAATTATGATATAGATGTCCCATTTCTGGATAAGCAACCCATAGACACATTTTCTATACTTGGACCAGTTGCGAATTTCTATATTAACTACTATGAGCTACATAAAGAAATTTCTCTGACAAGGTCTGAAAATTATAGTAATCTATTCCATCTCACTGAATGTGGAGCTCACCAACTGCCTATACTGGCTAGTCATTGTACTAAGATTACAGTCCCATGTGACTATACCTAGCATTTTCATACATACATACTGAGGATCTGAACTTGGATTCTCATCTTCCCAAACACACACATACACACACCACACACAAACACACACACAGACACATACACACACACAAACACACACACAATGAGAGTTCTATTTCTCTGTAGAACCCTGTCTAAAATATGTATCATGATTCTTCAAATTATTTCTTGTAACACCTAATTAAAAGAGAATAATGTTTTTGCCTCCTCTTAGTTTTCTATTGCAGTGAACTTCCTTAGGTGTCAGGAGAACAATCACAAAGACAGCCCAGACTCTGCTCATAAGGTGCTTGTCCACAGGTTGGGTCACAAAATAACTGATATTTCTTCAAGTGTGAGGCGCACCAAGGTTATGCTCCTTGACAGAGCCCCTTGGTCGAGAAGTCTTGGAAACACCCTTTGTACAGATTTGGATTGAGTTAACCATATGCCCTAGATGGTGGACTGGTCCCAGTTTGCACCCATTATTATTCTGTCCAATCACTAACAGCACTCTCTCATCCCTAAGCATCCTCAGATGGTTCATAAATCATATAGTCACCCTGAGTATAATTATATGAGTGCATTAAAGGCTCTGAGTCATCTTGTCTCAAAGAAACCATTTAACTTTGTTAAGCCTGGTGATTCCATATTACAGCTATGTGACAATGAGGTGGCTTTTTTCACTGCCATCTATTAACTTCTTTTAGGATAAATCTTCTAAGAAACACTGACTGGGATGGAAGTAACACCCTACATACACATAACAAGTTATAAGAGCCAGAGAGCAAGAACAAGGACTCTTAAGAGAGGCCATGCTTTGGGCTTTGGGGAATGAGCTTAGATTTGACAGGAAGGAAAGGAATAGAAGTTCCATGTAGAGAAGTAGCATCGGCCAAATTCTATTAAATGTGAAGCAGCAACCCACCTGGAAGAAACGGCATCTCTCCTTTCTGTTCCATGCCTTGTCAGAATCACAGCTGTTCCTGCAGCCTCCATTGTCCCAGTGGCCAACAGGCAGATATGCAATAGAACCCAGAAAATAGTTACTGACAGACAAGCTAGAAAGAAGTTGCTGTTGAAATAGTAACACAGCTGCCCGGGATTCACCAGCACCTCATTGTCAGCTCCCATCCTTCCCAGCTTCTGGAATATCTGTAATTGCAGACTGATGGATCACATTAAGCCAAGAATGGCCACATCAGCAAGTAGTTGAATATGCTGTCATGATTAAAAGCTACCAACTTCTTCACTCATGTGGAAGTTGCAGGAACCGATGCTGGGCTTTGGAAAAAAGTATGCCTCAGCACCCGATTCTCAAATGCAAGGAAAAATAGAGGCAGCAGATTGTGGTGAGTTTACCACTTCCCTGAGTGACATAAACAAGCCAGAGTGTGCCTTTGACTTTTCTTCAACCCATTCTGATTCTCTTTGAGGGCAGGGGTCAGAAAGCAAATGATTTTGTAGTCTTAACCAAATTGCATTAATCAAGTGATGCTGAGGAATCCAAGGCTTTGCACAAGCTAGGCAAGAGCATTACTGCTGAGCTCCAAATCCAGTCCCTTTGGCAAAATCAGGTGAAACAAACAAGCACAGCTCTACGTTTTATTTATTTAGCCACTAAAACAGGTTAGCAATTCTTTGGGTGTATGTTTGGTGACGGAGATATCAGTTTGTGGTTCCTCCTTCCCTTACCAAATATGGGTTAGATTGACTGGAGCTCTTTGTAGGTTTGGGGGAAAAGCTTGAGATTTCTAAAATTTCTGTCACTCCTCGTTCTGAGCCCCAAGTCCTCTGAAGTGGTTCTGTTTGGAGAAGCCACACAGTTCCAGCTTACCATCTCCACAGCAGTTTATTGAGCTGAAGATTCAGGCTGAGGTTTGCAGTAATTTCAGACCTAGCATGCGCAAGAGATGTTTACCTGGGTAACACCCTTCCTGGTACTTGGAGGGGAGGTAGAGATTCCTGCACGTGAGCAACTCAAATCAACATTAGGCTTAATTAAAGGCAGTGGGTCACAAAAAGGAGGGTTGAACATAGGAGGCAGACCTGTTGGGAAAAAGAGGTTTGTGGGGGTGGAAAGAAGATAAAATATAATGAGTGAATATGACCAAAAAATTTTATGTTTGAAATTATGAAAGAATAGCTTAGAAGAGGAGGAAGAGGAGGAGGTTGAGGAGGAGGAGAGAAAGGAGGGGAGGAAGCATGAGGGTGACTGTTAAAGGGCCTAGCTCATTCCCACAATGCAGGCTCCAGGCTAGCCCTAAGCTTTCCTTCCACCTGCCTAATTTTCTCTCTTGACCTTCTCTTTTAGAAAAAAAAAAGTCGCTTTCTCCAGTTTCTTCCTGCAGAGCCGTCCTGGTCTTTCCTAACCCAAATTCTGAGCCTGACTCCTTTTGCACAGTCAAGGGTTTGTTGTTTTTGAGAAAGGATCTCTCTCTCCCTCTCTCTCTCCCTCTCTCTCTCTCTCTCCCCTCTCTCTCCCTCTCTCTCTCTCTCTCCCTCTCCCTCTCCCTCCCTCTCCCTCTCTCCCTTTCCCTCTCCCTCTCCCTCTCCCTCCCTCCCTCTCTCTCTCTCTCTCTCTCTCTCTCTCTCTCTCTCTCTCTCTCTCTCTCTCTCTCTCTCTCTCTCACACACACACACACACACACACCACATTCTGGTTGTCTTGGAACTTGCAATGTAGACCAAGATGGTCTCAGACTTACAGAGGTTCTGCAGTCTCTGTTTCTGGAACACTGGGATTAAAGGCATACACCAGTATACTCTCCAGGGGTTTCTTAAGGCTGAGAGGACATTAATCTTCAGGAAGAGGTCTCTACAGTATCAGAGAATGTAAATTCTTTATGATTTTTTTGCTTGTGTTCTGACAAATGAAGCTTGCCTGGAGATCAGAGGGCAGAGCTAGCTGCTAGTTAACCATAGAGGCCAGGCAGTGGTGGCGCACACCTTTAACTCCAGCACTTGAGAGGTAGAGACAGGAATATAAGGTGGTTGGAGACAGGATCTCTGGGCTCCCATATGACCAGAGGTTTTGGAGAGGTAAGAAGTCACCAGTGGACGTTCCTTTGCTTCTCTCATCTTTTAGGTTTTTACTCTGATATTTGACTCTTGGTTTTTATGATAAGACTTAATAGGATCACGCTTCAGTAAATGGTCCTGAGTTAACCCTGCTGCATTTTCTTTCTCGTGTGTGTGTGTGTGTGTGTGTGTGTGTGTGTGTGTGTGTGTGTGTGTGTGTGTGTGTGTGTAGGTGTTATTGTTGTTGTTATAGAACTTCATGAACTGAGGATTGAATCCAGGGCCTCACACATACTCTGCCTCCAAGAGACACCTTAGGCCCATTCCCTATATTGTTGAGTAGATCTCTGCAACAATCTCAATTCTCTGATTTCTACATGTCTTCCAGAAGATTCTCCCTGATTCAGAGTATGAAACAAAAACTCAGATGCAGATTATTAATTAGGGAAATGATCCCAAAGAAAATAAAGAGTCCCAGAGAAGGGGCAGAGAAGGAGAAAGGGCAGCAGAAGGGTTCGTCATCAAGATGGATAAGGAGATGCTGGTCTGCCGTGCCTCTGGGAGAGCCATCTGCAGAGTGAGAGATTAGGCTGCCCACTGGCTCCCCACCCCACTGGATGAGCACTGACCCAGGGACAGTGAAGCCTTGTGTTTCTGGACTGCACTTGGCTAATTGGTTGAATAAACTCCTTCTGGAGAAGGCAGGGGCTGCAATTCCGGGTACCCATGAGATGGCTAGTGAGGATAATATGTGTCCCAGCTCAGCTGGAGCTGCCCCCTCAAGCTGAGTCAGCAGGACCCGGTGTGGGGCACCAGGCTCTACTGCACTTGCCAGACAAGAAAGAGGCTTAGTCATGGGTCACTCCTCTTCAGACTCTGCCTGTATCAGAACATCTACAAGGATGGAATCCCGCTTTCAAGGGCAACTGTTACATAGTCTGTACCTGCGGCTCTCATTTAGCCTTTGCTCAAACGTTAGCTCCTCTTGACTTGCTTGGTCACATGGTAGAGAACACAAGGTCATGGGAGGCAGGGCACTTCTGGACAATCACTTTAAAACCTAGTGTGTGACTCACCATCTCTGCTCCTGCTTCTGCAGTCATGGAAACACACGTTGTGAGAGAGATTTCGTAGACCTTGGTCCCTGTATAATATGAAGCATGGAGTCCCTTGAGACTCCTGGCAGGCATTTTGCTGAGAGTTCAGAAAAATACATTGAGATGGGGTGACTATTTCTTACTGTAGTCTCACCAACCCAACCTTAACTAATATACCTCTGGACATGACACATAAGGAATTCCCCTTATTTAGTTTAAGGATATAAAGTGCTTATAAATGGAGTAGAGCCGTTTCAAAGAAATCTAAATGTGTTTAGGAAAGTAAACCTATCTCAATAAAACTAAAAGCACATGATGTTGCTGGAAGTTGAATGAATCACCTGCTGTGCAGCTTTGGATCGTCTGAAGCACAATTTCATTTCACTGCGTTTATGCCCACTCATAGAAAAGTACCACCGAAAAGAAAGTCATATCCCATGTAAAAGGACCAGTGGCTCAGTAGGTCTCAGACATACTGCTGCTATTACTCTGTTACGTAGGCATAGGATTAAACTGACTCCTAAGGACTTATCACTATGTCCATAGACCAGTGCATCTCTCAGCCCTTATCAGGGGAGTTTTTTTTGGGGGGGGGGCAGAAACTTATAACTGCTCAACATGTAGAGAATAAGGTTTGGAGTGACTGGCCCTAAATGGGATGCTCATATCATAGTCCATCCTCTTCAGGAATCACCATGGAAACATGGGAGGAGGTTGCAAAATCGAAGACAGTGGATTATTACAATGAATCCATGTTTCCTGGACACTACATGGCAGTGTACACTTGAACTCACAACGATTGTAACAAAATGCACAAAACTTGTGCAAGATCAAGGAAGATGAAAATCCCAGCGTGAGGGGGAGGGAGATGGTCACGATGTCTTATTCCGTCTTATTCCTAAGCTGAGCAGCCATTGGCAACTGATGATTGCTAAGTGAGGGAGCTGGTTTTCTTCAGGGCTGTGGGACACGAGAGGCTACCCAGGTTCCAGGAGACGATCTTTAACCCATGCACGTATTGGCCGCCCAGTGTGGACTCGGTGGGTTTGAAAAGATCCCGAGAGAACAATGCAGTAGGGAGCTTCCCTTTCTTGTTGCCATCCTGACTTAAAGGGAGATGTTAGGGAAGCATCCTTCAATTCCTTGCTGCAGAAGCTATCATGGGTGGCACCAGCCTGGCTTCCAGGTGGAAAAGTACATTTAAAGAAGGAGAAGTGATGCCTCCCTATCATTTGTCTGATACCGCCTAAGACATGGTAACTGAGGACCCTGCTGCAGTCAGAGTCACCCCTTCCAGGAATTCCAGCAGTGGACTGTGTTGGAGTTTGTCATTGCTATTAACCCACTGTAATTGCTGGTTGATTCACTCCTGGAGCCACTCTGGGAGCTACACCTTCCTATAGTAACCACACCACGACTAACACCTGCTTCTCACAGAGGCTTCTCTATCAACCAGCTTGTCACTGTTCTGAGTGACACATATGACCCTCATCTCGTCACCACATCACATAAGAAGAGATCTTACTGTGTGACTCCGATGTGGCAGATGCTGATCTGAGAAGTTCTGCGTTTGTGTGGTCATCTTTGAGCATCTGTGGGAGGTCATGCCACATACACACACACCCCTATGGAGATGATCAGATTTTTTAAAATGTAGCCTGCTGCTGAGATGTTTGCCATGACCAAGGAGGAATTTCAGGGCACATGAATATTAGGACTCTGCTCTAGCTTCTGGCCACGCCCTCCCAAGTTCTGATGCCAAGCCCCATTTAAGAATTCCCATCGCCACACTCCCTCTCTAGATTCTGTTGGAGTGTTCTCTCTCTCTGTGTGTGTTATAATAATAAAGTCCTTCTACATAGAAACAGCCCCTAAGTGTCTCCTGCTGTCCGCCGCTGCCTCCCACCGCGTCCCCTGCATAGGGCACAGGGCCTCTCCATTCACAGACACCTGCTGCCAGCTAACTAGGGAAAGCAATAGCCAATCATGCCAGATTCCAACAGTGAACCTTACAAGTTCCTGAGTCCACTTGACACAGTCTAAGGTGGTCGACAGGTTTGCAACTGAGCAAATCTTCACTGAACCTCACCAGTAGCTCCCAGGCTTCAGTGAACCTAAGTTTCCGTTTCTATGGCCCAGGCCATTAGATGGATAAGAATAGCCACTGAGTGTGCCTATGCTGTTCTCTGCAAACACCGAAGCAAAACAAAAATAAATTTGGACAGAAAATGAGAGCAGCTTTAAAAAAAAGAAAAAATTATTTCCTGGGAGGTTAACATCTGTCCTTAGTTAAACACGAGTAATTGCCCCTGCACCACTGATTTTGGACAGAGGTTAGAGAACCCCTGCCTTAATCCTTAAATCTAAATGTATATAGCAAAGCTGGTCAACAAGGAGTGATCCAAGAGGAGAAAAGAATGCCAGAAAAATCCAGAAACAAAGGGCCATGTGGTCAGCATCCCATATCCATGAAAGATCCAATATCAAGCCTTGGTTGGAGCCTAATTTTAAAGAAAAATGGTCTGAGTAGGGTTGAAGCTGGGCCTGGGAAATACTCAGGGGGCTGTTTGAGGCTTCAGAGATGAGACTTTTCCAATAAGAAGACTTCCAGCTTGTTCTTCTGTCCAGGAGAGGAAAGGACAGGAAGACACTGGAAAATGCTTCTCTAGTAGCACTAAGGTAGAGGAGGCTTTAGGGAGAGCCACCTTGTCCACCCGTCACAGATAATGTGGCCCAAATGTGAAGTTTGCACCACCCGAGAGAGGCCAATGAGCACCTTCCTTGGCATTGCCTCACTTAGTGGTATCATTTCCATCAAAGCACAGACCTTGGCTGCTATACACTTCACTGGGCACTACCCACGTTTCTCTTCTGTCTTTACATGACAGTTCCTGTTACCTTTCCCCTTCAGGTTCACACACAAGTGACAGATGATGTTTCGCTGGAAATGGCTACCTAGCCCTGGTCTCACTGAGGGCAAGTCTATCATGGTGGTCCCTTAGGCTACTAGCCAAGGGGATCCAGGTTTCCCCTCTTTTGAAACCTTACCCTCCCACCTTCTCTTTATGCCTCCAAAAAGAGGGGAAAATCAATTTCAATCAGCGTGGAATGTAATATTATCAAATGTCAGCTGCTGGGGTCATGTGCTTTGAAAATTATCTTTGACAGCTTCTGGTGGACTTAATTAAGTGCTCCCTAAAAAGGGGGGTGGGGGAAAAATACTCTGATTGCTGGCTGCTCTGCCTTTGTGCTTTAGAATGTCTATTGACAACTCTGAGCAAGATTGCCTTAGGGGGTTTTATTGATAGATTCTCGCCTGATATTGGAATGATTCTTGCACAGATAAATCACATTTAGATTTGTTGGTAATTGAGGAGAATTGATTGGCAAAGGAGGGAAGCCCCCAAGGGGTGTCGTCCTTGTCCTCACTGTAGGAAACTCTGGGGAAAGGAGGGAGGGGGTGTCCTTAAAGAACCAAGAGCCTGCAGAGGGACCCAGGCTTCCGTGCTTACCTGTCAGCTCTTAGCTCTTCCTTCCTCTGAAACATTTTCATGCATCCCAGTGGAGGCAGGGTGTGTGTGTGTGTGTGTGTGTGTGTGTGTGAGAGAGAGAGAGAGAGAGAGAGAGAGAGAGAGAGAGAGAGAGAGAGAGAGAGAGAGAGAGAGAGAGAGAGAGAGAGGTGGAGTCAGAAGCAGGAAAAGTTTGGCACCAGATTCATTTTGGAGGTGTTCAGGAGAGTCCTGGGTCACATGGTCATTACTTTGACCTTAATTTCCATATCCATTCCAAATATGACTGTGTCTCCTTGCTTAAAATGCTTTGAAGACTTCCTACACTAGAAAAGAGCTAAAATTCAAAGACATGTTTGTGGCTATATATTGTATATTTAATAAAATATAGTCTGGAATATCAGTGGACAGAATCACCCACAGCCAGGCCATGAAGGACAGGGAGTGGTAACCCATGTCTTTAATTCCACCACTCAGGAAACAGAGATCCAGTATCTGTGAGTTCAAGGCCTAACAGCCAGACAGTGGTAGCTCACACCTTTAATCCCAGCTCTAGGAGAGTTGAGCCAGGAAGTAAAATAGCTGGGCAGGGAAAGAAATATAAGGCCGGAGAAGGAGAAGTTCAGCCATTCTGCCTGCGTGGTCAGTCAGTCTGAGGACCAGGGAAGGTAGGACATACACCCTTCAGCCTTTGAACTTGACTGGGTGAGAACTGGCTGTGGTTTGTTCCTTCTCTCTGACATTCCAGCTTTTCTCCAATATCTGGCTCGAAGCTGTTGTGGAATTCAGGTGTCAGCTGATGGGGTCCAAGGAAGCTTATCCAGAATCCCGGGCTCCTGGAGGAGGTGTGGCCAAACCCATTGATAAGGGGCTGCTGGGACGCTGGGAGGCTCTCTTCTTCTTCCTGGTTCCTGGCTGCTGGAGGGAGGATCCCATCGTCCGTCCGTCTGCAGACTCCGGTTCCTATTCAGGTGCTACTGTAATCTATTACCTGTACCGTGAGTGTTGGTTTATATTTTAATAAATATCTATCTGATATTGGTGTCCTTGTGGGTAAACTCCGCCTACATCTGGCGCCCAATGTGGGCTTTTCTTATAATACGAAATTTGTGCAATATATGTCCCATGGGGGTTACACACATCTCCACTTTCGTCTTTCCACTTCTGTGAATTATAAACTGGATTTCTCATCCCTTTGGGTCATTTTCCTCTTGGCGTCTTTGGGAAGCAGGTCAGAAGAGGCATTTGGTGGCCTCAGGTGCTCACTGTCTCCCTGACAGTCTCCTTTTTCTCTGGCATCCTGGAAGCTCACACTTGGCCGCTAATGTGACATTTTAAAGACATCAGCCAGTACTGTATCAGATTTGACACCTGATATGGCTTTGTGGTCCCTCCACACTATGGCTGTTCACAAACCCTTGGTGCTCCTCCTTCTAGGAAGTGTGATATTAGTTCTGATTGTCAGCTCACTGGGGTTCTGAGGCACCTAGGAGATGTGGTTTGGGGTACATGTGTGAGGTGTTCTAGAGAAGAGTATGTGATGTCTTTCAACCAGCAGCCTGGGTATAAAGAGATTGCCAAGAAAAGGCAGTGTAGCCAGCTGACCATCACTTTTTTTCAGAACAAACTAATCTATCTGCTGGTGATGTCACTGTTCACTTACATAATAGTCAGCCTTTCAACACAACTGAATACCAGTAACTCTCCAGGAATGATCCAGACATTCAGCAGCATATTGGGACTCCTAAGGCAGCCAGCCTTGTGGGCTGAGCAGTTACGAGTTCTCAGCCTCCCCAGAGTGTGGACTGCCATCACTGGACTCCCTAGTCCCTAATGTGTAAGACAATCTGTATGAATCTCTCTTTATAATATGAATGCATCCTATCAACTCTGCTTTTACAGAGAACCTTGTCCAATAGAGCAGGGTAACAAGCCCTTGTGCTTCTGAACATGATGGGCCATGTAGCTCCTACCACTCACTGAAACGAGAAAGAGAATGATGAGATCACCTCTGGGCTGTTTTATGCAGTTTTCCATGTCACTTTCCCTCTGGAACTAGACTGTACCCATGGAATTCCATGGGCAAGAGAGAGAGAAAGTAGGACTTTTCCATGAACAGCACAGACTCCGCTGTTGAGAGCACTCACCACTGCACAGCAGCATGGCCCAGTTTTGAACACATGACTGTTCTTTCTGAGGACACAAAGCATAATTTGCTTACTCCTGAACTCTTACGACATTGATTACAGAAATGTAAAACCATGAGACTCCAGGAACCAGCAGAGAGCTACAAAAAAATAAGTGAGTAAAACAGATCTAGGGCAAAGGACTACAGAGTGTGACAAAGAGAAGACAGTTTTCACAGGCAGCCTCTTCTGAGACAGGCCAGTTCTCACTGCATGGTACCAGTCCATTACCACTGTACCAGATACCTTAAATTTTCCAAGAAGATGCTGTAGTAAAAAGTTTTTCTGTTCTGCCTGGCCAGTCCTGCAGCTACTTATGAGATAAATAACTTAGAGACTTGATATTATAGGAAATGCTGGGCCAATAGTTCAAGCCTATTCCAGCCTAGCTACTGACCAATCAGTGTTTTATTAAATCAATACAAGCAAATTTTCACAATGTACAAGAGCATTATCTACAAGATGTGGAAGTCTGCAACATTTTATTCTTTGCGTTTTATACTTGTATACAATGCACTTGGTTCATATCCATCCTCACTCCCTCCAACTTCTCTAGGATCCTCTTCCAAATTTCCATGTCCTTGTTTTTATTATTATTAACTTTACCTATGCATTGGGTCCAGTTAGTGCTATCCATATGTGCTGGATGTAAGGAGCTTGTGCAACCTACCAGGGGCCATACTCTAAAGAAAACTGACTCTACTTTCCTTAGCAGCCATCAGCTGCCAGTTATTTTCCAGGTAGGGGCAGAACCTTGTTCTTTCTGAGGACACAAATGGGAGATCTGTATTTTTTTTTTTTCATAAAACCCCCTTTCTTAAATGGTAACCCAAACTGTCTCTGTAGAGATACCTTTAGAAGCAGGAAAAAAATCATAGGCTGTCTCCAGGCTGCAGGGTACTGATGGAAAACCTTTGATTTCTGCCCTTGACACTGACATTGAAACTGCCAAGCTCTTTCTAATGTGTTTGGAGTAAACAACACACATGGAACAGAAGCAATAGTGATGGTGGCGACACCCAAAATTTGTCTCTTCCATAGTCTCATGGAAAAGGTGACTTGTATTTGACAGATGTGACATTCCATGACATTTCTCCATCTCAGCCCTAAGATTCCAGGAGATCATGACCACTGCCTCTTGAGAAATCTCACTAAGTACATTTTTTCCATATTTTTCTTTTTCACTATTACTTTTGACCTATGCCCTACCAGATACCTCTTATTTTAAAATGGAAAAAGCTGAGGTCCAAAGGCAACTGTCTATTATCTCATCCAAACCATGGAAAGCCAGCTTATCCAAGGAAGTGGCTGGGGTTTCAGAGACAGTCTGAGGGAGATTGTGGAAAACATGAGATTAGGCTGTGCCCTGATCTCACAGGTCCTTCTAAGCTGTCTACCCACCAGGCACATCAGTTGCTAGCAAGAGGTGCCTTTTCCAATTGGTTCATCCATGACACTTGAGGAAATGCAGTTATCAAAAAAGCACTCTGAGAGTTAGCTGTGATCCTGACAAAACATAAATCTCCCCCCATGCCCTTCAACCAGAGCCCTTTTCTAAGTGACAGCCCAGCCTCCTAAACATCGCTACCTGCCTGCCACTCGGCCTTCCTGCCTTTCTGCCCTCCATTAGGAGCTGGTTTCTGGTCTTTGCCACTCTGCTCCTGCGAGGCTCCCTGAGCTAGACAGTTGGTAAAACCACACATGTGAAGATGTCTTAATATTAAATATAATTAGATATTATACCACATGCAGGGCTGTATGATTAGTGAAATATATGATCATTAGTTATTAGATTAATGTGTCTACTTGTGTAACTGAAAGCCATTTGCAAACCGAAATGAAATAGCTCAATTTGCTATAATTGACTGATCTCCCAGAGAGAGAGAGAGTCGTACATTCACTTATGTACAAGGCGATTTCTTCAGATGTCATTCCAGATGCAAGACAAAGAGCAGGCTGTCTTTGTGCTCCACTACAGCTCTCCTACTGACCAGGTGTTTAGTAGCAGCTCACCTGTGGGTGTGATGGGGGTTCCCATCAAATAGCAGTCTCTTGGTGGAGGCCATGCTTTCTTCTCAGAAGGGTGGGTTACTTTCATGTAAGTTCGTCAAGTGCCCCCAAGGGAACACTGGCATCCTGCTGGTCAAAGACAAATTGAACTGCCTGGTAGACACTTTACCCTGGCCCCAGCTCCATTTTTCTTCCTGTTTGTGTGCATATTGGTTTCCAGGACAACTGAGCAGCAACGAACTAATAAAAAAGATTGCAAAGCACTCTGCGAATAAAAGATACAACTGGAGTATTTATTATTGTAGTTATGGTCTAATAATAACCAGATGCTAACGAGGGCAGCATGAGATTAAATTAAAAATAGGCAAGCTGTCAGGCAGGCCTATCTATCTGGTCTCTTCACAGGGAGCATGCCTGCTACCCCTTCTCCCTTTCACTGATGGTAGGTGCTTCCTGGCCCTGCAGGTGACACAAAGATTCATTTTCAAACAAGAAGGATGGGTGAGCATGAGGGAATGTGCCCTGTGGCCAGGGAGCCCTCTGCCTTCCCTGCTAACTCAGGTACAACTGAAATGAGCTATCGCACTACATGGAAAGTCCAGCTCTAAAAATCCTTAAAAGTCCACCTCTCCCACATGACCCTTTTGCTCCTCACATCCATAAGTGACTTTGGGAGTAACCCATTCCATTTTACAAGTAAGAAAAACAGAGGACAAGTCAATTTGTAGGCTTCCATTCTGGATCCCTGTGTCCTGGAGAATGTGCTGTGTTCACACTTGGCATTCCCACCCTGAAAGCAGAATGAGCAGTGCCCTAATTCTGCTTCTAAAGATGTTTTCCCCTTTGTAGAGTGCTTAGTAATCAGAGCCTACTAGAAAAAAATAAAAACTCATTAAGAGACTTTAACTAGAGGTTTCACTTGCAATTTTATTTATGAATCATGCAATTCATCAAATTAACAAGTATTTATTGAAGATCTAACAAGAGCTGAGTGTGATGTTGCAAGAGTGAGAACCAGAAGCCTAGACTGCTAACCCATCCACAAGGAGCTCCTGCCACAGAACCATACACAGGAGGAGCCTTACACTGGGCACAGTATGTGCCCATGCGGATGCCGGGCACAGGGGAAAGCTTGGTGCCTTCAAATGAAGCAAGGTTACAGTAGGCGAAGGGGGACAGAAAAGGCTGCCCGGGAAACCAAGTGGGGGATGAAAGGGATTGATTGGGTGGCAGCTCTCCGGCAGTTCCTTTAGGGTCTGTGAAGTATGCCATTCCTTTGATGCCTCGTCTTCTCCTCTGACATATCCATGTTTTGTTCATGTCTTGTTTTTTTTTTCCCCTCAGTTAAAATCATAAGTTCATAGATGAGGCAGAGATCTGGACTGCCTTGTGCACTGCTGTATCTCCAGAGCATAACACACAGTAGATGCTCCACAAATGATGCTTAAATGACTAGATAAATGCCCTGCTTTCCCACTAGCCATCAACATTTCTTTTGGATGACTGTAGAAATCTCACAGTAGGGTTCTCTTTACACAAGTCCTGAACCCATTCACTTGACCCTGTCTTGAATTCTTCCTGTTGGTTTGTCACGCTCGGTCCAAGTATATTCTGAGTCTCCTGGAAGCAAAGTTTGTCTTCTTAAGAAATCAATGTATTCCCTTTACTTCCTAGGAGCCAGACACTGAGCTAGACAAGGGAAACCCAAAATATGATGGCTAGCAGTAGCCTTCAATCAGTCTCCTGGAGTCTTCAGGCTTCAACAAAAGAGAACACAAGAAAGATGAGGATTCCACTTGAGAGAGCTTTAGAGGCAGAGACCACCCTACACTGATCCCAGAAGAGGACTACAAGATGTTGAGCCCAAAGGCCTTGAAGGTGGTATGCAAAGGAAGAGCTGAGCCTGGAGAGGCAGGCAGGTGTGCAGTAGGGTTTGCGTGGCCTTCAGAGGTGTGGGGCACGAACCATCTTGATTGACAAGGGAAAAATAGATAAAGATACAGAGAACCATGGGGTCAAGAGAAGGTTTCCAAGGCTTGTTGATTTGGTAGGAAACAATCAGGCCGTTTTTGTTGGGGAAGAAACAGGACACCAGTGGTAGCAGACATGTTTGTTTTTTCTCTGCTTTGCATGGGCCTCAGTGGCTGCCCCACTACAGACCTGGTGTCTGTGAAGGAAAACAAACACATCCAGCTATGTATTCATTTTACAGTGATGCCGCTGCCCAGTCTGCTGAAGTGAGTGTGTCTACAAGAAGGGACGAGGCTCCAGTCTTTCTCTCAGCCCAAACGTGCTCCCTACTCAGCGCAAACACAAAAGGTAGACAAGCAGAGGAGACAGCACACTCTGCAGGTTCCTTGAAGACTAACTTCTTTTATGGAAAGTGATGCTTTCTCCAGGAGTAAACCCTCCAGAATCCTACCTCCATCATTTACTGGTGCTTAACACTAGGCAGTAGGGGGATGCAGGGGGTCTGCCACGGTTGCTTTAGACCAACCAGGTTCCACTACAGTGTTTCCCCAAATAGAAGCAAGGAAGGAAGAAAACGGCTAGTTGGGGCCTGGAGAGCTAGCTTTATAGGTGAACTGTATGCTATGAAAGTTCCGGGATCTGCATTTGGTCCCCTAACACCTGCACAAAAAGCTAGACATGGTGGCACACGCTTTAATCCCAGTGCTGAAGAAGCAGACATAGAAAGATCAATGGGGCTCCCTGGCCAGCCAGCCTATTCTAATTGATGAGTAAGAGATTGTCCCCAAAACCAAGATGCAAAGCTCCTGAAGGATAACATCTAAGGGTGACCTCTGGCCCATGAGCAGGCTTGCACAAAGGGAGCCACAGGAGGAAGGAAATAGCTATTAGGTGAGCAGCTCCTATTTGTCCAACTATGTTTGATACATAAACATATTTGCATTATTTAGCAAGACAAAATGGCAGCCGTTCTGAACTATTTCCACATAAGACTGATCGGCACCGCACCGTAGAGCAGGATGCAGTCGCCATAGGGGCAGCTCAGTGCTTCTCATCAGCATCGAGCTGAGCTGCCTGTTTCTCATTGCTGGCTGTCCCACTGATGAGTGGTGGGCCTTGGGCAAGTTAGTTAACCTTTCTGCACCTCAATTTCCTCACCTGAAAGCAGGGATAATAATAGTACCTTTCTCAAAGGAACGAAATGAGTTCAGTCATGTAAAGTATGTAGAGTTAGCTTGCTTTTAGACACCTGTGGCCACTGTGAGTCCTGACACAAACTGGGCACTAAATACAATTCTTAAAACACCCTGTGAGTTATGTGATCTTGTATTGATTTTCTAGGTAAGAAGACGAGGTGCCAAGGGATTAACAAACGCCACAAAGCTGAAAGCAACAGAGGGGTTTGAACCCTTCTGAATCAGAACCCCCAGCTCTAAGAGGGCGTGTTCTCTTATTTTTTTTTTTTTTTTTTAAAAAAGCTAACTTTTCTTGTCACAAAGCAGTGACAAGTTCAGCCAGAGGTCTTGTCACTATTAGTTACCCTCTAGTCCCTTGTCCCCACAGCCTTGGCTGGTGAGCATTGGTGACCCCCCAGACCACAACTGTGTCAGATGTACCTCAGAAGCCCAGATTCCACAGGCCATATAGTTCATTATGTCCTCACATGTTGCAGGAGCTTTCCTGGTCCCTGTGTGGTATACTTCCCAGTTATAACATCCTTACTGACCATCCAAATGCAATTATCCTCTTTCTAGAAAAGTCTTTGTGAACACAGATGGTGAGTGGCATATGTGCTTTCTGGATCTCGGAGTCTGAATTAGTCTTGGGAAAACTTTGTCTTTATGAAGAATGTGTGTCGGGGGCTGGGGGTGCTTCCTTCAAAAAGTAGGTCAGATGCACAGACAGTCTTTGGTCTTTTCAACACCTTGATAGTCCTACCTGTTCCCAACTATACTCCATCTCCTCTTAATCTGTAAAAATTATACTGTCATTGCCTGGGTCACCTATCCCTCCACATGGGCAGAACCTGAGCCTGATTCTCTTGTTTCAGACTGTCTCAAAACCTTACCTGTTCCAAAATTCCTTTAGAAATGGTTGTGGGGCATTTCTTTCAGACATTCTTAAGACACAAAATAGGAATAGAGAGTTGAGATACAAAAAACAAAGCAAAAGCCTTCATTCAATGCTAGGGATCTGGAAACACTGGTTGACTCCTATGGGGGTGGGGAGGGGTGTTAACCATCTCCTATGGGGGCAGTGCTAACCCATCCCCACAGTGTGTGTGGGGTATCCACCACTGAATGTTTAGTATACCTTTGGAGAGGAAACCAGGATGACAGCATCAGCCGTACTGATGGAGGGTCACACCCAGGAAGCAGAAGCAAATCCTACCAGTAACACACTGCACGCACATGACAACAATTAACATGCACAGAGCAATTAACAAGCCATCCTGAGAATAACAGAAACATTCTTGCCCCCATTTCAAGGATGAATAAGTGAAGAAAACTGAGGACCAAAATGTTTAAGCAACCTACTTAAGGTTAACAGCTGGAGATGGTGAAGCAGAGAATCCCATTCCAAGTGACCTGACTCCAGAGCCCATGTTCAGCAAGTAACAAGTGCCTTTGCACCAGGATGTCAGAATCCTTGGTGTGTATTGTTTTAGCATTCACCTCTTTCTATTTTTGAACTGCTAGATATCATCAAGTCACCCCTGCTGGCTCTCCATCCTCCCCTGCATACCCTTCTGCCTGTTTGCTGCCTGTTGACATTGCGTACTTGTGCATTCTGCCCACAAACTCTTCTTGACATTGCCAGGAACAAATGCAGCATACCCAATCAGTACCCGCAGTGCAGCACCCCGCACCAGCCAAGGTTGGCCCAGCTTAAAGATGCCAGGCAGCTCGAGCTGGACTCAGTTGGATCCTGCAGTCCCAAACCCACACATAACCTTAAAAACTTAACTTTTGGGGCCTTTTCTGGTGCTTGCTATTTTGCTTGAGCTATAGATATCTGTGGGCTTGCATCCAACCATCCACCCATTCACCGAATTTATACTTTAGCCACGGCAACGAAGAAAGCTGTTCAGACTGAAATGAGCAGAGATGAACAATAAGCTAAAACATGCCTAGAGCAAGTCAAGCAATAAACAGGTTTTTAATTTTTTCCCCTTCCGTCTCTTGAGTGTCTGTCTCTGATGGATGATGTGACAGAGGAAGGCGGCTCCATAAATCCTGGGTCTGAATACTAAATCAGTGAGTTGGCAGCCGAGTGCTGGGTGCCAGTCCCCCCTCTTTTTGAAGTCACTGTTTTATGAGGACTTTGTGATATAGCCTTGCCCTTTTTGAGATCCGGGCCGTGATAGCACCTTTGAATGAGCAACGGGGTCATATGGCAGCACATTCGCTCATGGTAGCAGCATTTGAATCTCTAACTCAAAGGAAACACAATTTAGAAAACCAAGGTCATATGGAGGTGGAGGGATGAGTTAGCAGTACCGTATGGGTCCTTAGGTCTTGGCACAGTCCTGAAGTCAAGGTTGTCTCGCCTTTTTGGAGATGAGAAGACTGAGTTCCAGTCAGTTAAGTAGCTTTCTAACATTCACATCCAGCATGTGGAGGAGATGGAACTGGACACCAAATAGATTGACAGTACCAGGAATCCACACTCTGCACTGCAGGGCTTCCCAAGCACACTCCTGAGTGGTCCACCAACACAGTTGCATTGTTTATGTTGAACACTGGAATAGACTGGAAATTATTTGGTGGTCTTTCTGTGGGGCTTAATAGGACATTTTTATTACCTTTCCCTCATCTTGTATAATTGTAGTAAGAAGGATAAGTATTGGAGAAGATATTAAATATTGAAGATGTATAAAATTTTCAAATAAAATCTTTTCAAGTTTGCAAGAAGTCTGACCTCGTCTCCATGTTTCCTTATTGCTTCATGTTTGAAATGACTACTCACCGATTCTTGATCAATACCAGCTAATGATGGCTGTCTTCAAATTCTCCATAAGCACCGTGCCTAAGAAACATTGCTACACAAGTAGATATAAAGTTTTTGAAATCATTTCTTATAGACAGTTAAAATTTTTATAAGAGTTGAAATGGTAGTTTAACAATCCAACAACTCTTCCAGTTCTTCCATTGATAATTTTATTGTTGACATTTCTTGTGATGTTTCATTTGAATTTCTAATTGAACTGGCTTTGCTTATTGAATGTTTCAACATAACAGTGAGAGCTGACAGAGGTTGCATGTACAAAATTGAGCAGTCACCCACTTGGAAGTTAGCTCAGACTCCCCAAGAGGATGGAACAGTCGATGAAATAGAGTGCCAATAAATGTAAGCAGAGTCCCCCACACACGTGGGCCTATGTGCCATGCTTGTTGGGTACCTGGAAAAGTCCCCCAGCAGGCCTCTGTGTACAGTGGGGGACCACCTGCAGATCAGACAGGCAGATCACAGAACACTTCATGACAAATGCAGCATATCATGGAATGACCATGTCATCAGTACAGGTTCATGCCACAGGTAAGGAGCACAGTAAGGAGCACTCAGTGCAAGCTGTTTCCCAGGCTCGATGACTTTTTCATATTTCTTTTCTTTGCTTCATAGGTAAGTCTCCAGGGAGGCTGGCTGGAAAGACCTGGGAACATGATGCCATTTTTTTAAGCTTACAATGTTTTTGGAATTCTTTAGCAAAATACTAATGCATTATATGCATTACAGATTTCAAAAAAGTTAGAAGACAGGAAATTGAATGTAGTCACCACAAAGAAACAATAGATGTTTAAGGTGACGGATATGCTAATTATCCTGAGAAGATCAATGCCTAATGTCTACAGAAATCAAAGCATCCCATTATAACTTTAAAATATGCACAAATATTATATTGTTCAGAAATTTTAAGCCTTAAGAAAACCTTAGCAGAATTGAGGTATGAAAGCAAGATGTTTTATGGAAGAAATTTTTATAACATTTCAAAGGTATGTCGTGAGTGAAGCATAAGCTTTAGATATGAACAAGAGAATTAATATGAGTCATTTTATTAACTACCTATCATCTCAACACTCAGGTTCAGAAGTGGAGATCACCCAGGAAATGTGAAAAATCAGGGTAATTAAGACTGGAGATCCGTGAACAGGGCGCTCCATGGAGCTCATAGCCCTGACCTTGGTGTTGGACCCTAAGTTAACCTGTAAGTCCCACCTGCCCAAAGACCAGGTAATTTCTTGGAATTCTGGGAGTTGTAGTTCTTGAAAAATAACAACAAAGCCTCATGGGAACGTATGGTGACTTATGGGTTGTCTCTGTATAAGCCCCAACACTTGCTTTAGGGCCATTCACCTGGAAAGTTTCCATGGAATGGTGTTGACCAAATTCCAATTGTTCAGTATTTAATATTATAATAAAAATCTTGCTTTACTTGGGCTGGAATAGTAGAACTGGTTTCAGGATTAACATTGGGCTCTTGGATGGATGTGGGGGATGGGAAAGAAATCGAAGGGCTGCAGAATGACTCGAGTCCTGATTACAGATCTCACATGGACACAGGGAAAGGTGAGAGCCAAAGGAAGCATCATTTAGAAGGGCAGCCAAGAGAGCAAGTTTTCCCTACTCAACAAGATTCCTGAGCAGAAGAGCAGTAACTGTTGAGGGTGCACAGTCAAGTGTACATCAGCACTGACAGATGTTTGGCCTCATGTTCACAGAAGTCCAGCACGTCATGAATTCCCCAAACAAATACAGAAATATGTTCTAATTTGTTTTTCTTTAACAATGACAAAACACCAGTCAAAGTAACTCGGAAGATAAAAGGTTTACTTGGCTTACAGGTTACAGTCCATCCCTGAGGCAAAAATTCAAGACAGGAACCTTGGGGCAGGAACTGGAACAAGGTTCATGGGAGAATGTCAGTTACTAGCTTGCTCTTGGCTTGTGTTCAGCTACCTTCCTAACAGAGCCCATGCTTGCTCACCTGCCCGGGGGTGGTACCCCCCCCCACACACACACAGTGGGTTGAGTCTCAACACTAATAAACCATCAAGAAAATACACTCCCCCAATAGACATACTCACAAGACAGTCTAGAAGAGGCAATTCTTTACTTAAGGCTTCTTCTCCTCAGTTTGACAGCCAAGAGGAGGCATCGTAAAGTGGCCTAGTGAACATCTGGGAAAGAAGCAAAGCTTCACAGGCAGCACAAGGAGACAGTCAATTGCATTGGCCTGGAAACTGGGAACTGCACGGATTGAGGCCATGTGTTGCAAAATCAGCAAAGTGAAATCAATACCCAGAACTCACGAGATGATGAACACGCAATAGTCTCCAAGGCGCACACCTCCTCATGGTTGGAAGGTTCTATGTCACTTCAGGAAGAAGGCAGAAGTTAAGACCCTTTGAGAAGACAGGAGTTCTCAGGAGTTGGTTATATTTGTTTTCTACCTCTGGAGGAAATGAGAGGTAGTAGACTAAGGTAAATTCTGTTGTACGGAAACACTGAAAGTTAGTTTGACACATCCAGGCATATGGCACACAAACAATTCGTACCTCTTACAGAGTTCATAAGTGACTTTTCTTCACTTTTGCATCTTGTCATTATTGATGAAGCAAATCATGACTGAAGTTAAGTGGGTGATAGATGGGGACTCACTTTACTAATGATTCTACATTTCATAAAACACATAAAACCTCTAAAGTCCTTTATTAGGCCAGATATCTTTAAAGTGGTTGAAATCATATTGAATTTTGTGAGGCTAGTCTTTCTAGGCAGCCATAAGAATAATGCTAAAGAGGGTTTCACTGGTTCACTCTAATGCAAGGTTGGTCTACTGGTCTCATTCCAGCCCGTGAAGAAGACTGCATGAGTTGGCACAGATTGATAGATGGACATGCTGACTCAGACAGTCAAGTGTCTTGAGTTGTAACCTCTACTGTAC
This sequence comes from Phyllotis vaccarum, assembly GCA_033318265.1. Classification (NCBI taxonomy): domain Eukaryota; kingdom Metazoa; phylum Chordata; class Mammalia; order Rodentia; family Cricetidae; genus Phyllotis; species Phyllotis vaccarum. Next base: position 12,673,151 of record JARWLC010000009.1, on the reverse strand, counting down.
TGCAAAGGTGCTATGGGACCTTCACCCTTTTGGCTTCCAGAAAGAAATAACAAGCTTGAAGCTTTATGGGGTCTTCAAACACTAACCTCAGACTTTTGGGTTACAAACTGCCCTGATTCTGTTCTTATAGATAAAAATAAAGACCTTAGAGTGGTGGGTCTCAACCTTCCTAATGCTGAGACCCTTTACTAGAGTTCCTAATGTTGTGGTGACCCCAACCATAAGATTATTTTGGCTGTTGCTTCATAAGTATAATTTTGCCACTATTATAAATTGTAAACATCTGATATGCAGGATATCTGATATGTGACACCCATGAAGGTCACACAACACATAGGTTGAGAACCACTGCCTTAGATGCACCACAGAGAATGTAGAATGTAACCATGGCCAGGACTATGGTGACATGCTAAGTCCACCTCATAAGGAACTATATTCTGTCTACCATATACCAGTTACCTGCTATTCACAAAGAATCCTATCTCACCTTCCTGCTCTGGGAAGGCCTAATTTCTTAAACAAAGCAAATGAGAACCAACCAACATTCTACAGAGTCAGTTGACTGTGAATCCAAGAGAAGCAGCAAGCTAAAAACTGTAATGTGGCTCCTATAGGGAAGGTAAACAAAACAACAGAAAAGCAGGAGGTTGATTAGTATGATCACTTTAGATCGACACTTGAGAAGTGCAGGCCTGGTAGTGGCTTTTCAGGTGATCTTACTTATTGTATGAACTCTAGATAACCTATAAGGAAAATTCAGAGCCAGATACTGGGGAAAACTGGAATATCAGGAAGAGGAAAGAGACCACAGTCAATTCTCACCCAGCCAATTTCTCAGGCCAAACAGGGTAAATGCTGTCCTCAAGGGTCATTTGTAAAAAATGAATGAATTTCTACCTTCTCATGCCTTATATATCTTCCCTGCACATTTATTTTACTACCTGGTTCAACTCTGTATCATAATCTTACAGTTAGGATTAAAGGTGTGATCTACTAGTGTTCGGGTAGTTAGGCCTTGAACTCACAGAAACACAGAAAGATCTCTGTCTCCTGAGCGATGGGATTAAAGGTGTGAGTCACCACTCTCTGACCTTTATGGCTTGACTGTGGGTGATTCTGTTCTCTGATATCCCAGACTGATTTTATTAAATATACAATATATCACCACAACCCATAGTAGGCGGGTCCTCTCAAATCAATCATTAGTCAAGAAAATGCTCCCACAGATTTACCCACAGACCCGTTTAATGGAGGTAATTCCTCAGCTGAGATTCTCTCTTCCCAGTCATGTCTAGGTTTGTAATAAGTTGACATAAACTAACTGGCACAAAGTTTTGTTTTATATAGAGATGCATAAATTGGTCATACACAAGCCTTGGGTATGATGCACAGATTCACAAGAATGAGATATAAGGGCTTCAACAACAAAATTAATTATGTGAGCTTCTGTTACATGGGAATCAGAACAGTAAAGGATTGCAGACGTTCAGATGATTCTTGTGTATTCTGTCAGAAAGAATTAATTCAAATGAGCCCAGGGCTTATTTGACATGAAAACCTGATGCAGGTTTTGACTCCCCATCTTAGTTAGGGTTTGTATTTTTGTGATAAGACATCAGGACCAAAGTTAACCTGGAAAGGAAAGGTTTAGTGCAACTTCCACCTCTCAAGTCATACTCTATCACTGAGGGAAGTCAGGGCAGGAAGTCAAGGAAGGAACCTGGGGCAGGAGCTAATGTAGCAGCTGTAGAGGGGAGCTGCCTACTGGCTTGCTTAATTTGCCTTAAAGTACCCAGGGCCACCGGCTGGGGGCTGGCATCATCCATAATGAGCAGGGCTGACCCACACCAATCAATAAAATGTATTACGGGTCTGCCCACAAGCCAGTTTAACAGGAGAATCTCCTCAATTGAGCTTCCATTTTCCAAAACAACTCTAGCTTGGGTCAATTTGACATAAAACTAGACAGCACACTCTTTCTCTATTAGGTCAAATGGGCTAGATCCTGATAATGTTAAAAATTTGTCACATTAGGAGCTGAAGAGATGACTCAGGAGTAAGAGCATTTGCTGCTCTAGCAGAGGACCACAGTTCAAATCCCAGCACCAATATAGGGCAGCTGACAACCACCTACAACTCCAACTTCAGGGACTCCACTGGCCTGTTCTGGCCTCTGTAAACACTCACACTCATGTGTGCATTCACACACACACCTATCTTAAAAATAACAAAAATAAAATTTAAATACATCATGTCTGCAGGTGAAAGTGTTGAAATTAGCCATATACCTTTCTGAGTGATGATTAATATGTGAATCTTCCACTTATTAGAACTGATAATAAGACAACAGTGACTTTAGTTGAACAATGGTTACCATTGCTTCAAGTACCCGAATTAACACGTGTTTTCAACTTGGTGCCTTATAACCTGAGTGGAGGGAGCTGAACTTTGGTCCCACAGCCTAGCTGGAGTTTCCAGAAGGCTGGAGAAGCCACTCTTGGTGAGCAGGAGTTGGGTGGCATTCCTCAGCCTTCCGTGCAGCAGATTGAGATCACAGCCCTCTGCAGAGCATAGCATGCGGTTGCCTGGCAAACGGTTACAGTTTCATGATAAATGCTAAAGGAGCATAGGTCTTGGCAAGGAAAAATCCCCACCCTCAATGTGTCTGAGACTTTGTTTGCTTCCTTTTTTCCCCTTCCTGCAGCCACGGTCTTGGATATCTCCACCCTGCACCATGAGCAAAATCCCAGTAGTTCCCTCATGAAGGGAGGAAGAGGTCACACTTTCACCACCAAGCAAAACTTCTGCCTCTGCCAATGAACTAGTCTTCGTGTATTTTGCTTTATGAATAGTTTGTACTTTCAAACAAACCTAAAGAACAGAACATAAAAGAAATAAAATAAAACTATTACAACATAAATGGCAAAGCCAGAGGCTTCAGAGAGCTCAGCTCCATTGGGAGAAATGAGCAAGGGCCAAGTCAAAGTTAGCCTTGGTTCTTCAACTACATCTAGCTGTGAGCTTCCAAAGAAGAACCGAAGAGAAGAGAGAGTGCCATTCTGCTGTATAGCCAGCGAAGTGAATATGTATATGCAAATAAAGAGCGGCTGTTCAGAACTGACCCAGGCCTCTTGAATGCTCCAAAAACAAGTCAGGGATCTAAGAGTAGGCAGGGTTTGCCAGAAACTGACTGGGCTGGCCAGATTTCTGTCAGCTTGACACAGCTGGAGTCTTCTGAAAGGAGGGAGCCCAATGAGTAAGTGTCCCCACTATATTAGCCTGTGAGCAAGCCTGTAGGACATTTTCTTAACCAGTAATTGAGACAGAGGCACCCAGCCTATTATGGGTAGGGCCGTCCATCTCTGGGCTGTTGGTCCTGAGTTTTATAAGAAAGCAGGCTGAGCAAGCCACGAGAGACAAGTCAGTAGGCATCACCCCTCCATGGCCTCTACATCAGCTCTGGCCTCCAAATTTCTGCCCTGACTTCCTGCCTTGGCTTCCCTCAGTGATAGACTTCTAAGCTGTAAGGTGAAGCAAGCCTTATTCTTCCCAAGTTACTTTTGGACACGGTGTTTTATTATAGGAATACAAACCCTAACTAAAACACTAGCTTTGATTATTGTGCTAAGTAAAATATGTTGAAATAATTAATGTAACTATCAGGCCCTTGCTGTTAATAGGAATTTTCTTGAAAATGCTGTAATAAATCACAGTCTTTGCCCACTGCAAGTTTGAATCCCAAGGAGAGAGATGTTACATAGAGCCAAACAAGCCTATAATAACAAATATTAAGATCCACTTTGTGGGACTGAGAAAGGGCCCAGTAATTCTGACTGCTCTTCCAGAGGACCAGGGTTCAATTCCCAGCACCCATATGGCAGCTCACAACCGTTTGTAAATCCAGTTCCAGGGTATTGACACCCTGATACAGACATGTATGCAGGCAAAACCACAAATGTACATAAATAAAAAATTAAAAAAAAATTAAGATCCACTTTGTAACACTCCTATAGAAGGCTGGTAATTTTCATTTCTCTAAGGTTGAAAGTAGGGTATGAATAGAGCCTGAATATATGTATGTGTGTGTAATGTAAGGTATATAAATATATTTTATATATACATATGTATATACGAACACACTCATATATATATACATATATATGTAAAATTTCACGTATGCCATTCACTTCAAAACCTCAAATCTAACTGTCCTAAGAGTATCCCATAGCTGCTTCTAGACACAATAGAGCCTAGGAAGAAGTATAAGTTTAAGTCAGTACCAACTGGGAAGTAATTAGGTTGGGTCTAGTCATAACCATGTTTTACAAAGACACTGATTGGGTGCCCTTCCACATAGCCATCAGTCAATTATAGCTGGCTACTTCCCTTTAAACAGATAAATGCAAGATAGTGGCTCCTAGACACATATGTGCCTTGGCTTTGACAGTGCACGTCCATTGTGGGTAGAGCCAGGCCTAGGATTCCTGGACCCTAACCATTTTGTGTGTGCATGTGCGTGTGTGTGTCTAAATGGATGCTTTTGGTTGTATAAACTGAAACCTATGCACAACCATTGTGATAATAAAAGTCACTCTCCAAGCAAGCCAAGGGAGGGGAACTTTGGAACTCTTGGGGAATAAAGTCATCCGTAGTAAATAGCAGAAAGTGATATCGTACAAATCATGCCAGACAAACTTAATTGCTTTTTAGAAAAAAATCTATGGCAATGCCAGATGAGGAAATAAAAGGAAAGGGGTGAATGCAATACGCTTTGTTTTAAGAGAATATACAAGGAAAACAATTTGGGCAATGCTTTGAGTCCAAATAAATAATGACAATTCAAATAAGCCTGGTAGAGGATCCTGGTCTGGAGCTGGGTATGGAACATCCCTAACCTGAGTAGCTGGGACAAAGTATTTCAGGAATCCCCCAACACTGCCTAGAACCTAATGTCCTACTGAGGTCTTAGTCAAATTCTGTGGAAACTTTCTCATGTAGAGTGGTCTGGAGCACAGGAAATGCTGAAAACTCACCAGAAATGTGGATTCTAGGCCCAACCTAGACACCCTACCTGAGCATCTACATGAGACAAAATTTTGGGGAAGTTGCTGTATACTGAGTTCCAGAAACTTTGGAAATTGAAGCTTACTCTTGTCCCAACAGTAATCAGGTATGTCTTTCCTCTGCCCTCATTCTGCTCCACAGGGGCACTCTCACCCAGAGGTCACCATGATTCTCCAGACACTTTGCCACCAAAGTTACTTCTCCCACCACCAAAATATCATATCACTGACTTGTAGACAGATTATTCTCCCAGAAGATCTTGGCCCAACTTAGATATGGTGATATTTGCCTTTTTAAGGTAAGAACCTTTTTAAGACTAATGGTAGATTTCACGTGATAAAACATCCTGGGGGACACGTTGCTGGTTAGGCATCTCTTCTGAGGAACCAAGGATGAAAACTTGGATTGGATGCTAGCTTGGACCTACGTCCATACTTAATGTTTACTTTCTTGTTGACAGTGTTTTGCTTTCTGCAGTGTTTGAAACTGTGAACATATATCTTACAAATGCTAAGCAAAGTGACTATCACCACCAACCCCCTCCCCCATTCAACTGACGTCTTTTTCTGCCAACTCTGAAAAGTCTCATTACTCAGCCTTTTATAAGTGAGAAATCAGAAATGAGGAGGGTTAACTGGTCCCATATGACACAATCAGAAGGGGTAGACTGAGGCGGGAGCCCCCTCCTCCTCTCTCTCCTCTTTGACCCACCTATGTCAACTTCACCAGGGTGGACCTGTAAACAGTGGCAAGGCTGATGAGCCCGAAGACATTGCCAAACCAGCTTCTTCTGGGTCTGGGGGTCAGTGCAGAGGAGCCAGGGGTAAAAAGAGGAGAGACGGGTCTCTCAAAGGCCTCAGGTTAATATCATCTTCCAACCCTACTTATGTCAAAATCAACAGACGTACACTGTGAGGATAAATCCCATCTTTATTATTCTCCGTATAACAGTTAATCAAAGAGGATTTCTCAGGAGAATTTTCCTCCTACTGAACAAACCTAGGTTTAGGGTTTAAAAGAGCTGAATAAAAAAAAAAAAAAAAGCAAGATGAATTTTCCAATAAAGTAAACCATTTTCAGCAGCCAGTTTTTCCTTTGCATTTTATGAGGGTGTCCTATGGAGCTCCAGCCACTTTAACTAGGAAAAGGAGAGGAAATATGATCTGCACACACACACACACACACACACACACACACACACACAGAGGTATTAAGGTAAGACGGCTTCAGATGAGAGTCAACTTGAGAGGCATGAGCCTTAGTATGGAAAATAATCATTAAAACAGGAATAGATTCAGTAAGTGAGAGGAGGGTATAAATGGGGCTTCCCCTGAGAAAGATGCAGCCCAGAGAAGAGATTATATGTGTTTGCAATGGGAGGCCAACAGAGAGATAAATAAGAAAGGCTAGGTGATTTAAGTATGCATATACAAGGGCCAGGACATAAGGCCGAAGGGAAATAGTCTCTGGGATAAGATGGAGTCTGGGATATTGCAGCCAGCCCAGTGATGGGCATCTCATTACACAAAAGAGATAGACAAGGTGGCAAGGGTTCATAGAAGAGCACCAGATCTGATTAGGTACCAGGACCGATTAATTTATGAGGAAAGATTAAAAGCTAAAATACCAGAGCTGTGCTAAGGGAAGGCTGGCTCCAGTTGGCACAGAGGGAATGTAAGAGATGTTAGACCAGAAGGCAGGCAATTGGCAAGAGGTGGAGCCTGGCCTAGTCCAGGGCTGTCCAGGAATGAAATGACATAGATGGCGATGGCCATCTAAGGAAACCTGGAGGGTCAGCATTAGAAATGATTTTCTGCGCTGCAGATCTCCAAGCTGAGAGATCATTATCAGAAGCAAGACTGACTACACGGGAGCCAGTGACACGCTCTCTCCAGCCTCTGTAGAAGATGCAGCAGGCAGGAGGGGGCTTCGAAGATGCAGCAGGTGGGGGGGAGGGGGCTCCCATTCATTTTCTCAGTGTTTGTCATCTGCTGTGTGTCGGACACTGAGTTAAGCCCGGAGAAAGTCACGTAAGACACAGTCCTTGATTTCAAGAGACTCTGGAATGCCAATGAACCAACGTTTAAGACCCTGGGTGGAAAGTTCTGTTTTAGAATATCAGGAAGAGATCACTGTGTATTGGTTAAGCTTTCGTCAACAAAATGCAAGCTAAAAATCATCCGGGAAGAGACAAGAGCTACTGAGAAAATGTCGTTTTTTGTCATATGGCCTGTTGATGAATCTGTGGGGCATTATCTTAATGATCGATGGGGGGGGGTGGGGGTGGACTAGCCCATTGTGAGTGGCATCAACCCTGAGCAGGTGGGCCTGGGTGGTATAAAAAAGCAAGCTGAGAGAGCCATTGGGGATCAAGCCAATAAGCAGCATTTTTCCATGGCGTCTGCTTCAGTTCCTGCTTGCAGGTTCCCGCCTTAAATTACTCCCATGACTCTCCATCTTGATGGACTAGGTAAGCTAAATATGCCCTTTCCTCCCCAAGTTTCTGCTGCTCATGGTGTTTGATCACATCAATAGAAAACTCACTAACACACACTTGGGGCTGGACTGTGGAGAGATGGCATGAAAACTTAGAAAGTGGTGGATAGTGAGACACCCGGCAGAGGGAAAGTGAGTACAGAGATATAAAGAGGTCTGAAACATCATGTTTAAAGGCTCAGAAAGAAATACATTCTTAATCTAAGCAAAGTGCAGGTTATGAGAAGCCTCGTAGGCATGAGCTCGGAAAAGAAAGTACTGCAGAATCAGAAGTAGGCGGTTTTTAGGTAGAGGCCTGATGATAGCTACGACAGATCTTTAAATGACTCTCCTCAATGGAGTGAAAATATGCATGTGAGGGGAGGGATGGTATGGAGACAATGCCACTATCATTTTGGGCACTGTTTCCACAACCAGACCTTGCTTAGACTCAAACTGTGTCAGTGGCAGCAGACAAGAGAGAGGTGATGGGTAGGCTTTTCTCGTTGCCTAGCATAGTGAGCAAGAAGGCTGAGTCCAGGGATGGGTGGTTTAGGATCCTGGCTCAGTGACGCTGGTCATTGAGTGAGGCAATGGCCAGGACCTTTACAGAAAGCAGGTGATCTGCTTGCATGATTGGGTTGATACATTTGCATGGCAACTTAAGGACAGAGAGATATCAGGTTTCTAATCTGTCTAGACTTAGTTTTATCAACTGATATGGTTTGTGTACAGGCTTCTGTGTGTTTGAAAATAGTCTACAGCTAGATGGCATGGATTTGGGAGATTTGGGTACCCTTAAAAGGTGAGGCCTAGGAGGAGAATGTAGGCTTCCGGAGGCTATTTAAACCTTGTTTCCGGCCCCAGACTCTCTTTACTTCCTTCTCTGATATGTAAGTCAGCCCCTACACACTCCTGTCACTATGGAGCTGCTCACCTCTATGCCATCTCTTATCCATTCTGCAGGAATGTTTCCCCTCAAACCAGGGCCCAAGTCAGTCTTCCCTTCCGGCTGAAGCTGCTCCTTTTCAGGTATTTAATTACAGCGATAATAAAGTAACTGACGCTTCAATCAGTCTGTCAATCGGCCCCACAGAGAGGCGTATTTGGGAGATCTTACATGTGGAATATGTTTAGGAATAAAACATGCCATTCCATTATTGCAAAAGGGTTCCTTGGTCCCGGGCTGCCAGAAGCCCAGACTTACATACCTGCAGCTCCATACCCCTTAGCCACCCGCCACCGCTGCTCAGGCCCGCAGAAATGACTCAAACACTTATATTAACTTTATGCTGTTTGGCCTATGGCTCAGGCACATTGCTAGCTTGCTCTTATATCTTAAATCAACCCATTTCTATTCATCTGTCTGCCACGTGGCCCGTGGTTCACCTGTGCTCCTTACATGTTGCTCTTTTGGGCTTCAGCTTGGTCTGCCTGACTCCGCCCTGCTTCTCCTACCTATGCTCTGATTTCTCCTCCTACTTTTTTTTATGGTGCCTGTCATGGCCCAAAACAGCTCCTTTATTTAAAGATTGATATTCACAGCATACAGAAAGGCATTCCCACATCACTCCATCATGAGGAAGAGGACCTCAACGTGGATGCCAACCACACTCTTGTTCTCTGCCCACCCTCTCAAAATGCTACAAAGATCAAATGCCCACAGGACCAGACTAAAGGCTCTGGTCCCTTGGACATCCCTGCTCTATACAAGAGCTATAAAGAAAGGCAGACTTGCTATCAACAGCCCTGGTATGCAGATGTGAGAAAAACAATACCAGCTCTTCCAACTCTGGATACTACAGGCATTTAGGCAAAGTTAGCAGAGGTTACCTGTAAGGAACATAGATGAGCCACAGGCTGCATGACAAAACAAATTAATAAACATAGGTTGAGTTAAGATAAAAAAAAGCTAGCTAACAATGTGTCTAAGCCATAGGCCAAGCAACATAAAAATAATAAAAGTGTCTAAGCTATTTTATGAAGTGCCTAAGCAGCGGTGGGCACTAGATGCTCTGGGATGGCAAGTCTATGGGTCTAAACCTCTGACTGTCCTGGGACCAAAAAAACCTAACTATAACAGATGGTGCCCCACATTGGGTGACATCTGTTATAATTAGGTTTTTTGGCCCCGTCTGGCTAGAGATTTAGACTTATAGACTTGTCGTCTCAGAGTACCTAGCTGCCCACCACTGCTTAGGCCTTGAAAAATGACTTAGATGTTTATATTAATTTTATGTTGTTTGGCCTATGGCTTAGGCATATTGTTAGCTAGCTTTTTTAAAATCTTAATTTAACTTATTTTATTAATTTGCTTCGTCACGTGGCCTGTGGCTCATCTATGTTTCTTACATTTGGTGGGGGGGATCTGATTCGATCTATCTTTGACTTTGCTTTTTTTTAAATTTATTTTTATTTTTTATTTATTTTTTATGGTGCTTACCAAGGGCCAAAACAGCTCTTTTATTTAAAGATTGATATTTACAACATATAGAAAAACATTTTTACATCATTTACCCCTGAAAACACTAAGCTCAGGATGTAGAAATGGCTCAGAGGTAAGAATACTTCCTGCTCTTGCACAAGGCTGGGGTTCCATTTCCAGCATTCACACTGGGTGATTCACAGCTACCTATAATTCCAGCTTTCAGGGATTTGATGCCCTCTTTTGGCATCTGTGGGCACACACACACACACGCATGCATGCATGCACACACATGCACATGCACACTCACACATGCGTGCACACACACACATGCGTGCACACACACATGCATGCACGCACACATGCACACACCATAAATAAAAATCTAAAATTAAAAAGAAAGAAAGGAGGGAAGAAATAAAGTTCTAAGCTCCCAGTGGTTAGGGACTGTGTTCCATTTGCTTCCAGATCCCCAAGACTAACTGAAAATAGGTACTCATTAACAGGGACCCGGAATATCCATAAAGGCTTTATGTAATTCAGTATTGACAAATCCACATGAATCCTTAACAAGCCTCCTACTCACTAATCCAGCCCCAGCCCTCTTACAGCCATTTCCCCCTCAGGTGATGTCACTATCTGCTTGGTTGTATGAGACACAAATGTATTCATTCATTCATTCAAAATGTGCTAGGGTACTCACTTAGGCCGCAGACTCCTTAACTCCAATGAAATTCAGGTTCTCCCTTCAAGGACAGGCTTTTTATTATTGTAGGTTTATTATTGTAAAGCAATAGAGATACAGCAAGATATCTTCAACTATACTATCTACAGATAATAGAATAGGTCAGAACCTGAGTCAGCTCAGGAGTGAGCTGTACTGAAGAAGCACTACTAGGCGATGGGCTGGTGGGAGTGACCTGGGCAGAGGTGACCAAAGTGAGTTTTCTTTCTTTTTTCCATCAATACCCTTCATATTTACTTCTCTATTCATTGCTTGTCACTTTTATACTCATTTGCTGCTCGGTTACTTTTGGCCACTGGATTCTATTTAAACTTTCTTTCCTTTTTTATACCCTTCTGTCCAGAGCTTGGGGCTGTAGCTCAGTGGAAAGTGCTCATCTATCATGACTGAGGCCTGAGGTTCAATCCCTGGTACTCCTGGTTGGAGAAAAGAGGTGCCATTAACTTGAAATTGCCTTGATAACAAGTTCTAGCCCATTCTCCAAGTCATGGCCAGAGTGACTTTTGCAAGATGCATATCTGACCACATGGCTCACCAGCTTTCAGAACTTCCTCACTGTTAGAATTCAGGGTAGACTCTTCTTCTTGGCCATCAGGCCTCAAGATGGTCTGGCTCTCCCAACCTTGTCTAACACAATTCACTTCCAATCTCTCCTAGCCCTAGGCACCATGTAGCCTTCTTGCTCACATAGCATACTTGCACATGCCCAGAGCACCCCTCAGCTTTGTCTGTATATTCTTGTTAAATCTTTAGACTTCTACCTTATGAGAAAGCCTTTTCCTAGAATCTAGTGTAGTCACAAGTTTCTCTATCCTGCCTGGCCAGCCCCATAGTTACTTATTCCCAAATAATCACAAAAAGGCTTATATTAATTATAAACTGTTTGGCCTATGACTCAGGCTCATTACTTGCTACCTCTTAAACTAACCCATGATTCTTACTCATGTTTAGCCACCTGACTTGGTACCTTTTCTTCAGCGTAGCATTCTCATCTTCCTTCCTCTGTGTCTGGCTGGCGTCTCTGTTCTTCTTCTTCCCAGAATTCTCTTCTTCTGGTCATCCAACCTATAATTCCTGTCTGCCTAGCTTTTGTCCAGTCAGCATTTTATTAAACCAGCATTTACAGTGGCAAATATTTACAGTGTACAAAATCATAGTCCCACATTCATTTAGCATGGACAGCTTCCAGCCCCTGCATGTTTAAACCCACATTTTCCCCAGAGGACCCATGTATGCACCATTTGTCAGAATTGTTTCACCCAATGAGCAGATCCCTATGTCTGTTTCTAACCACCATGGTACCTAGAATATTACAGGAAACTGCCACAAAGTAGAATCTCGGTTCATAATCATTGACTGAACGAGTAAACAAATACACAAAATAACAGGAGTCATTTATGCAGAAAGGAAAGTACATAGCCTCTTATGTGAGACTCACCAGCCAGGAGACCTAGAAATGCCAAGTCATATGAATAAAAGAGTCCCAGGTCCCAGTCCATATCCCAAGATGGCACAAACTACCCACAAAACCAGACTAAACAGAGGAAGGGGACACTCTTCTGAGAGTTATTTAGCCTGGCATGAAAGCCACCTTCATTTAAGCAGACATAATGCTTTAATTATCATGCCACTCTAAAGGACTAATAGATCTGAGAACTAATCACTGGTTAGGCTGCCTGGGTGAGGTCAATGAATGCTCTGGAAGCTAACCTGTTAACAGGAGACAATGGTACGCTGAATTAGTATGCCAGCAACATCTGAATCATATTTATTGTGTTAATAGAAATATCTTCTATATTAAGACATTTTGGGGCTTATTCATATTAGTTATAATATGAAAATCACATTTTATTTCTAAATTGCAGACAAATGATATTTTCTATTAAAACTTTAATAGCAAACCAAATTAAGCAATGTTATGGGTTACATATTAGGAATCTAGTTCAGTTATAACTCATCATAGTTATTTTACTTTGTTATAAATCACTAAGGGGATAGAATAAAGCAAAATGTTTTCCAAAATGAACTGAAAGATATTTCTATTTATTTACTTATTTGGTGGTGCAGGGAAGTGGTTTAAGAAATCAAATTAGCATCTGGTGTCATTGAAATAGACACAGAGGAGCATTGACGGCAAAGCTTCATTTTATCAAAAAAAAAAAAAAAAAAGGTTGTCTTCTTCTCCTGACGTTGTCCTAAAGAATAGGTCAGTTCATCAGGCCTCTCGGTCAGGATTCAGCTATGGAAGATCTTCCCTCAAAGGTTGACACCTCATTAAGAAGCACCCATTAGTAATTTCCTGTCCAAAGTCAAGAACCTTCCCTTAAACAGGTTTGATTTTCTCCACTATCATCTTACGAATAATTGGTGTCCAATAAATGCTGGCTAGATTGGTTTAATTAACCGTATGCTAATCACTCAAAGACATCTTGATATTATTTCAGATAAATTCACCCTAAACAGGTTTGGCACACAGTAGGTGGCACAGCCATATCTGAATGGAACAGCAAATCACAAAACCAGCACAGCCGCTTGACAAGGATCCGGCAAAGCTGAGGCTTATGATGGCTGCCATGTCACCTTTGGTTTTCATCTCCACCTGATATATTGGGGGACTTTCAATATTTGCACATTTGCCCAAATGGGCAATACTGGATCGATGGAAAATTTCTTATGATCCATTTATCCCCTTTCTCAGAGTTACTGCTTCTAAGCTTTCCCAGGAAAGTCCTGAACATACTACCCCTCCCATTTTTAGGGAGATATCCTAATCTACTTGAAGACCTTCCTTACACCTTGGAGGTTGTGACACATACAAACAAGCCAGCGGTCTCTTTGTGAGGCTGTGAGATATTTTTGAAACATCTGTCCCTGTACTTACTCAGGAATAAGTTATTCAAAACAAAGTTCATTTAAAAGCTCAACAAGATTCAGTAGGCTAGAGGAGTCGTCACAGGTCAGATTGCAAACCTCTTCCCACTCGGACGATGACGTGGCATATACAGCGACACAGAGGAGCTGAAGTTGTCTTTGCCCCGCACAGAGACTAATATTGGTGGGCAAAGAATGATGTAAAAAAGATGATGAAGAGTGAGTGAGAAGTCAGGACTTCCCTTTTCTAGAAAAGCTAGAAATGCAGAGCTACTCTATGACCAAAGAACAAAAGAATGCCAGGATTAGACATATAAACAAACTATATAAAGATATAAAAAGTAAGCATTGTATTATGCTGGAATTTGAATTATAACTGCAGCAGCTTTGGCCTGAGGATTTTTCTTCTTGGGCACTCTGACCATTAAGAGTTAAAAATACACTGCCTGGGACACGGCAATTTGCCTGGACTGGCCTGGAGATTTTGTGCTGGTCTAGTATCCTTGTAGCCACAAAAGCTACCAGCCTGAGAACAGGTTATCATATATCTCTAGATTCTTAAAATTGGGTTATAGTATTAATGAGTAAAAATGGTTATAAAAGATAATTTTATCAATCATGGTTAAACTGGAGAGGAAATGATTGTAAAAGATAACTCTGTTCTGTCATGGTTTATCTATGACTAGAAAATATGCAGGAGAAAGCAAAACATGTCCCAAAACAAAATGATATGATCTATGTTTTGTAACACTATGAATCTATATATGCTCACTAATTCTGTATAAATAAAGAAGCACTCTGGCTGCTAGTCAGTCAGGCTTCAAGATTCTCCTGACCACCATGCCCGGCTCATTCTTTCCCTCACTGACTCCTTACCTCCCCTCTGGGACCTGTCAATTACCAGGGCTGGCAAGAAGGTGCCTAACAAACATAAGATTTTGTTTGTTTGTTTGTTTGTTTTAGAGATAGGTTCTATGTAATCCTGGCCATCCTGAAATTCATTGTATAAACCAGACTGGCCTCAAATTCACAGAGATCATCCTGCCTCTGCCTCCTGAGTAAGATCTGTTTTTCTTAATAAAGAAAGATCAAGACAACAGACATTCCTCTGGTCCATCTGAACATAATTCTGCTAAAAATAATAGCATCAACTGAGTAGTTGCCATTTGCCAAATACTATAGAGTGTCTCGTATATATCCGTACATTTGTTATTAGTGACAGTCACAGATGCACTTTGTTTTATCATATCTGTTACGTGGAAAGGGGGGGGGGGGCTAGTTAAGAGAATAACTTGCTGACTTTCCATACTGTTAATGGTAGAAAAGATTGGATCCAGTGGCCCTCTGCCAGCATGAATGTTTTAACCACTTGACACTATTGTCTCTTCCCCCAGATACCAAGGGTGTGCGAGAATGCCACCTAGGAAGTCATGAGAGGGAAAACCTCAGGACACAGGAATGCTCTCCCTACCTCTGTGAGTAGCTTCTCAGGCCAATGTTGTCCAGGAAGCAGAGAGAGCAGGACCAGGTTCTGGGCTGTGACCTCCAAAGACCCACTGTGGTGGTTGGAATGGGGATGGTCTCCATGGGCTCATAGACTTGCATGCTTGGTCGTGAGGGAATGGCACTATGGGAAGATGGGCCTTGTCGAAGTAAATGTGGCTTTGTTGGCGGAAGTATGTCACTGGGCTTTGAGGTTTCAAATGCTAAAGCCAGGCCTAGTGTCTCTCTTTCTCTTCCTGCTGCCTATAGATGGAGGAGTCTCAGCTCCCTCTCTAACACCATGTCTGCCTGTGCGCTGCCATGTCCTGTCATGATGACAATGATGAACTAAACCTCTGAAATGAAACTATAAGCCATCCCCAGTTAAATATTTTCCTCTGTAAGACTTGCCATTTTGCTTATAAGTGGTGGCATTTCTTCACTGAAAAAGGACATTTACTAAGACACCTACTACTGGTAATTTTCTTCCAGCATCCAGGACCCATCTCACCAAGGCTCCAACGCCATACAAAAACAATGTCATCAGCCAGGCAACTAGTGTTCAGAGCATGCCCACATTCAAATCCCACTGTGTAACAACAGGCACAAGGTCTTAGGGCATACACAGATATGGACATGAGCTGTAAACATGGCAGGCATCACGGGCAGCCAGTGGGCCAGTTGTACGTACATTTAAACTCTTCTGACCGTTGTGTTGGTCCTGGTAGATCCTGTCATTACCCTTTTCTTACTGATGAGAAACTGAGTTACAAAGAACTTCCAACAGTTACCCCAGGTTATCCATTGAGGTCCTGCTGTCTCACCAGTCACCAAAGCTCCTCTCCTTGGGGAGACTTTCAATGTCTTATAAATAACTTCAGATTCTCCAAGAGAGAAAGGGAAGATTTTCACACATATTTCTTGAATCTTGACCCTTTGCTCCACCCAGCTCTTTTGCCTTCTCCTGGGCCCCAGTGACCAAACTCCTCACCTTTAGGCCAGCCAGTTCCCACCACAGGCCGGTGACCTCAGAACATCAAAAGTGTCAAAGAGAACGCTACCTCTGGCCATTGCCATAAATGTTCTCTTTAGGCTGTTATTCACCTGCCTTGGATAGGACACTGTGATAATAAAAGCTGAGTGCCTTCTCAGGAAAGAATGCCAAACTCTACTGAAGCACAGGAAGGAAAACATTAAAACCTCTGCCCAGAGCCAGTGGGATGGCTCAGCAGGTAAAGGTGCCCAGCCTGATAATCAGCTCTATCCCCAGGACCCACATGGTGGAAGCAGAGAATTGACTCTCGCAAACTGTGCAGGTGGAAGGTGCACACATGCCCACATATTATCACTAAATAAATAAAAATTTAAAAGTTTATTCATGAAATTTTAAACAAGATGTGTTGTAATTTAAATCAGTTTTAAAAACAACTTTCTCATGATTTCCATCCTCATCCTTCCCTGTTCTGGGCCTAAGAAGTAAAACCCATGGCTGTGTGCAGTCAATTTCTGTTAGAATGTTAATAGCTCTCCCCAAGAAAGCACATCTAGTGAGTGAAATCACACACACACACACACCACACACGCACACACGCATGCACGTGTACACACACTCACTCACACACAAGTCATCCTGGAAAGGTACTAAAGAGAACCAGGAGATATTAGAGGCTATGTGCTTAGGTGAGGACAGGGGTGGGGCAGGAGTGGGGGTAGGAGTGAGGGGGCGTGGGACAGGAGTGAGGGCAGGGGTGAGGTCAAGGGTGGGGGCAAGGGTGAAAGCAGGGGTAGGGCAGGGATAGGTTAGGGGTGAGGGCAGGGGTGAGGCAGTGCTAGTGAGTTCTAGAGGTTCAATAGAGCTCAGCCATAGTTGACATGTGTCAATTTCTCACTCTGAGGTCTGGACACTGGAGGGAGAGGAAAGAAACGTGCTGAGTCAGATTAAAGATGGCGAGATGCTTAGAGGATCAAAGGAGCTGGAATCTGGCAGCTGATCTCCCATGTGTCCCAGGAGCGCCCACAAAGGGTGGCAGTACACTCTCAAAGGCTTGCTCCACGCTTCCCTCTTTACCCTTTTTCTGTATCTGCTTCTCCTCTCTCTTTGGACTCTTTGTTCTATCTCTTCTCTCTTTTCCTTCTCTCTTCTTCCTTCCTTGTCTCTAATGCTGGTAACTCCTTATGAAGAAGCAGATGGCTTTTAGATCAAAATGCCATTCCATGGCTGAGCTGCCCACCTGTGCACTATCACGTGTTAACACTCTGGGCTGAGGAGCCACGGTGCAGGGCTGAGGAGCCACGGTGCAGGGCTGAGGAGCCACGGTGAAGGGCTGAGGAGCCATGTGCAGGGCTGAGGAGCCACAGTGGAGGGCTGAGGAGCCACGGTGAAGGGCTGAGGAGCCACGGTGGAGGGCTGAGGAGCCACGGTGAAGGGCTGAGGAGCCACGGTGCAGGGCTGAGGAGCCACGGTGAAGGGCTGAGGAGCCACGGTGCAGGGCTGAGGAGCCACGGTGGAGGGCTGAGGAGCCACGGTGGAGGGCTGAGGCGCCACGGTGCAGGGCTGAGGCGCCACGGTGCAGGGCTGAGGAGCCACGGTGGAGGGCTGAGGAGCCATGTGCAGGGCTGAGGCGCCACGGTGGAGGGCTGAGGAGCCACGGTGGAGGGCTGAGGAGCCATGTGCAGGGCTGAGGCGCCACGGTGCAGGGCTGAGGAGGGCTGAGGACCATGGAGGAACATGGAAAGTGTGGTGGGTTAATTCTCTCACTATTTGCCCATGAAGAGAATCACTACATATAACCACCTCCCCTCCCTTCCTGCTCCCCCCAAACAAACAAAAAGAAAGCTTTGTCATTTCTTCTTTCCCTAGGGTCCACCGTGCATCCCTGCAGAATCAGGAGTAAATTATCTCTAAAGAAGGGTTCATTAAGAATAAATAATAATTTGCACTTCGAATGCACCTTTTGTCTAAGTATCTCAAAGCGATCTACTTAATTAATTAATTAAGAGAATTAATTAATTCAGGGGGAAAAAAAACTCCTGTAGGAAGGGACGGAAAACTTACAACACCTGCTTTCTAGATAAGTAAACTGAGGCCCAAAGCAATGGTCTCAAGATCCTAACAGGACAGTGGTCAAATGAGTCAGGATACGGAAGTAAAACAAACTCATCCCATGATGTGAAGATGAAAAACGAAAGGCAGGGCAGCTGGGGCAGGCCCAGGAGGAAGGAAGCTTGGTTGTTGAGGGCAGAGCTCAAGTCAATGAGGCCAAAAAGACCCATCTCAGCTTAGGCCATGGGCCGAGGAAAGTCTTTAGGAAGAGCCAGCAACAAGAAATTAGGGCCTTAAACCTCAACCCAGGCTGGGGACCTCCCAAGCAAAGCTCTGAGCTCTTTGCAGGCTGCCCATCTGTACCACCACACTAGGCTGCTGTGAGACACAGAGCCATGCTCCACAGGAAAGCCAGGAATCATGGGCGGCACACAATCATAGAACCCTGAGCGCTGTTCTTTATGCTCAGAGTATAAAGCCCTTTGTCTGCAGTGAGATGGAGGGGTTCTCCTAACTAGATAGGAAATTGAAGCAGGGAATGGGTGCATCTGGAATTCTCTGAGTCTAAGCTCTGGGATTCCCAGCCTCCTACATGCATCCTGATCCCTCCCCACAAACTGCACCAGGATTGGAGCCTGAACAGGAGATGAGACAGCAGGCACTTCCCAACAGTCCCTAACTGCTTCCATGTTGCCTTTGAGTCTGTCTGATCTTTTGCCTAGGACCTACTAACTCCCGGTCACCTATTGCTCGAGGAAGGACCAGTTAAGCCATGCATGCGCTCTCACACTCACACTAAACATCCAGACCCCCTGAACACTCACAGCACTACAAATTAACAACCCAAGCTTGTCTTTATTGTGTTTTTATTATGATGCTCCTCAATGATGTTTTTAAATGAATTTTGAATGGTCCCCGTAATTTGGTTTGTTCTACATTGCAACGCAAGTGTGGGGGCCCCACAGGAATTGCTACAAGGAGTACAATATTATGTGAGCTTGGCTTCTGCTTCTCTTCCTGCTTTCTCATAATTAAGCTTTATTGAGTTGTAAAATGAATAACAATTAAAAAAAAAACCTGTTTGTTGATCCAGGTGCATCGTGCAGCTAGAGAAAACTTTCTCCCGCCCCTGACCCCACCAAGTTATGCTTCTTCACTCTCCCTGCCTCCTCCCTGAAGCACGTTCTCAGATGCCGTGAAGCCAACTGCTGGTGTCTGAAATATGGCGGGACCCCAACCAGAACTTGTCAGGGTGGAAGTCTACCTAAGGACTTCTAGCTTGTCTCTTCTTAATGTTTACAGTTTTGGGGGCTTATTAAGTTTGCCGTTTTGGGTTAATATACTGCCCCAATCAAGACACAATTGACTTGAGAAGGAATTATACATTATAGCCTCATGAAATCTGACAGCCTAATAGGACTCCAACTATCAGGTTCCTTTAGGGAGAAAGTCTCCACCAGAAGTTGAAATACCCATGTAGAACACTGTGTTTAGAGGCACGGCTCATAGCTAGAGGCAAGGCCAGTCCAGAGGTGGCAAACCCTCAAACTTAGAATCCGGACAAGCTTTCTGTTACTTCAGAACTAGAAATGAGTTGTCCTGTCTTCCAGGTCAAACCTAGGTTCCCAACCTGAACACAGTATCACTGTCACCTTGTTCAACAAGAAATCACTGGAGTCAGAGAAATTGCACAGAGAAGGAGCCAAACTTCTCCTCACAGCTAGGGAGTGGTTTTCTGCACAGAAGTGAGGGCTCAGTCCAATGTCACACTTGCAATTTCTACCCAGGAAGCAAAGGCTTCCATGTTTATGGGACGGTTTTTCCTTGTTCAACAAGGTCTTCCCTCTATCCTGCCACCGTTAAGGGAAACGTGCTGTGATTGAGGACTCTATATTAGGTTCAGTCCATACCCTTTGAAAGCCCCAAGAGGCTCTGCAAACAACAGTGATTTGTTGCAAGAGCTGGGCCTGCCCAATGGAGACTCCTAGTTGCTGAGATGCTGTGGGAAAAGATGGTCACTGGTGTTTGACGAGGTTACTATATCGCAGTACATACCTACTTTGCTCAGTCCCACAGCTGCTTAAATACCACTTGGAGGAGGAGCATAAGGCTTACTGACAGTTCTGGAAGCCTAAAAGCCAAGACTTGGTTATTCTTGTGTACACGTTCAAGAGAGGGACCTCTTTAGGGCTTATATTCACAGAGGAGAGAAGCCCTGGTACTTGGGGCACTAATCCCACCTTGGGGCTCCACTTTCATGACCTCATGTAACCTTAGCCATGCTCTAAAGTCTTTACTTTCAAGTCTCATCCTATGGGAATTAGGATGTCAACATATAAAATCAGGGGGTGCAAATGTTCAGTCCACAATTCAGCCTATTAGCAGCCATCAGCACATCTCCAGCATTTGCACCCCAACTTATCAGTACCAAGACAAGTTGCTGAGGAAGGAGTCTCTCCCTCTCTTCCTCCCTAATCCCTCAGAGTGGTTCTTTCCTTTTCTTTGCTTCTCCAAGGCCATCACCAGTGATTATTTTGTCAAAGTAGTAGAGAGCTTTGCATGATGGATCAATTTAGAGACCCCAGCATCCCTTCCTCACCATGGCTAAGTCCTGCCTTCCGTCAATGACTTAGAGTTCACCTTGTACTCTGAGGGCTGCCTGTGTTCCCACCTTCCCATATTATCTTTTAGTTGTTTGTGTAGATAGCTGTCTGTTTAGTCTCCAATTTGACTTCTAGTCAAGATTATAGATTACTGTCCTGGCTCTTACTAATGTCTTACTGGTTCAACCAAAGCTAGCACCAATTACAGTCTCTAAGAGGATAAATTATGGTCAAGTATGCATGGAATTCACTAGGCCAGCAATTTCACTGTTCATTGGTGAGAGAGGGAAGACTTTGAGGAAGGTTCTAGATGTCATGGGCATCATCAGCTATATTGCCCCCTTCTCTGATGCCTCAGCCCAAGGAAACACCTGAGGATTTTGCAGAACAAGGACACTCAGACATAGCCTAAGAGGTCCCTTTCAGGAACCAATAGCCTCGGTGCAAAGACCGAGGAAGAGTTCAAGGTGAGCAACTCAGAATCTGCTAGACTCTCCACCCCTGTGAGGTCTTAACTTTTGTACTGATATGGTATTTTATACTTGTATCCAGTCTGATAATAATACTTGACATTCATGGAGTACTTTCACTAAGACAGACACTATGTTGATGCTATGTTCTCCATCTTTATCCCTAACAAACGTATGATGACAGCCCACGAACCTCATTCCAGGCATAAAGAAACAGAGACTTAGGTTGGTCAGAACATCTTCAAAGTCAACCTACTCAACACTGGCGTCTGAGTCAGTCTGATCCTAGGCTACACCATGCTGCTTCTGTTTTTTTCTCCTGGATGTCCTTGTCACTTCATATGCACAAGTTACCATTTCCTATGCATCCCACTCCACTGGTTGAGCTCAGTGCAAGCGAGGTGGTCATCTCAAAGACTAAGACAACTATCACAAGGATAAACGCAAGGCTGACTTCTTAGATAAGAGGAAGAGAGTTCCCAGTCAATGGTTTTCTATTATGTAAGTCATAACTGTAAAAAAGAAAAAAGAAAGAAAGAAAGTGTCTGTATTAGCTACACCTAGCAAATTGAAAAAAAATTAAATTTCTATACTTATCTACCTGCAATGGCTTGACTGAAAATGAGAAAAGGTAGAATGTAGCCATGAGATAAGAGTACATTGTACATACAAGCAGACATGCTGTCCCTCTAGATAACACATGGTTCATAATGAAGAGCTTCACCCATGGAATGCTGTAGACATTTGAAGATTGCTATAGCTCTAGATGCCTGTAAAAGCCCCAAGGACACTGTAGTAAGGAGGGAGGCTGACGTCAAGGCCATAGGGGCCTGTAAGCCTGGTGGGCTGGGGCAGCTGGGCTGGACTCAAGAGATTCACCAGAGAAGCAGAGGTCACAAGCATTAGGCACAGTCTGAGCTAGAAGCGGAGGCAAGACTAAAGGTCGATGCACAAATAGATTTGAGGGTGTGAACCCCCTGAGGACACTTTCCCTCCTCAGCCTCCAGATTCATCCTCTGGGAGTTTGAGATGCAGACACATAGATTTATAACCTGCCCAACAGGGAAATATTGAGTGGTGCTTCTGTAACTAGCGATGTAATGCTCTCTTCAGCTCCCCTGGTCATGAGGAAATTGAGACTTCTGTGGGGTTTGTCCAGGTCCTACTGGTGAAGTGATTAGCCCAGCACACCATATTCAGGAATGTCTGCTGAATGCATATTGAGTAGATAGATAGATAGATAGATAATAGATAGATAGATAGATAGATAGACAGACAGACAGACAGATAGATAGGGAGGGAGGGAGAGAGATGAGAGGGAAGAGACAGCAAAGATGAATTAAATGAATAATAGGCACCATTTATGGGTTGTGTGTGTAATATGTATATGTTTATATGTGTGAGTGATGGTACATATAAGCCTCAGTGCATGGGTAGGGGTTAGGGGATAGCACTGGGTGTTGTCACCTTTTGCCTTGTTTACAATAGAGACTCTTTGTGTTCTAGGGATTCTCTTGTCTCCACTGCTCATGTCATTATAAAACACTACAACTCCAGATATGTAGTACTATGCTTTGCTTTACATGGGCTATGGGATTCTAACTCAGGTCACATTTGTTCGACATGCTCTTCACCCACTGACACATCTCCCAACCCTTCCACCCAATTTTGAATTTTTAATGATCTAATCCTTTATTTCCTAAAAAGAGAGTAACTAGCAGACATAAGATCATGAAAAACTAGAGACCTGACTTTCTATGTTCAGAGAGTAGATGGGGTGTTGGAGGATATGTATGAAGGCCATCTGTGATTCACATTGGGTATATTTGTGTATAAAGGGGAGTCCTTTGATGACAGCTATTGGGAGATATGGCTGATGTTCTGTATAAAGATGGATTTTTACATTTCTGTAGTGACAGGGCTAGAGAAACGGCCTGCTACTCCTGCAGAGCACCTAGGTTTGGTTCCTAAAACCCACTTGGTGGCTCACAACCACCTGTAACTCTAGTTACAGATCTATTCACGGTGTGCTTAAATACAATCAGGCAGAACACTCATAGACATAAAATAAAAAACAAATAAATCTTTAAAAAAAAAAGACATCTACAGTAAAAGACCTTTTGAGCTAGGGAGAGATGTAGCAACTTATAAATAACTATGGTTGACACATCGATTCCATAAACCCAGTCTACACCCAGCTGGGAAGTGTGGCGAAGCCACAAATGGATCTGATTGTATCCTGAAGGAGCCCGTGTGCTGAGCATGTTTGCTGATGTTAATATCAAGCTTAATATGAGCTTGCAGGAGGCCAAGAGGGACTTAGAGAAAACAGAAGGCAATATTCCATGTGCTATGATCTGAATTATCACAAAGATCCATGTTCTAGAGAGCCTTGCTCCCTAGCCTGATACTACAGAAGGGCGGCAGAGCCTTGGGGGAAGAGCATAGGGAGGAGGTATTTAGGACATTGAGTCTATGACCTCACAGGGGTTAATGGGACCCCAACTCTTACCTCTTCCCCCTTTCCTACTTTCCAGACACAAGGTAAGTGATTTTTATATTTATTTATTTATTTATTTATTTTTGTCTGCCACATGCTTCAACCATTCTCTCCTGTCATGGGCTCATAACAACAGGGCTAGCCAATCATGACTGAAATTTAAAACTGTTGGCTGAACTAAATCTTTTCTGTTTATAACTTGATCATATCAAGTTACAGAAAGCTCTCTCTCTTTCTCCCTCTCTCTGAATGTGTGTGTGTGTGTGGGGGGGGGTCTTCCATAGTAGGTAGTTTGAGCCTCGTCTCTCACTTGATGGTCATCGCTGCCATCATTTGCTATCCATTCCTCTCTCCTTCGTTCTGAAGCAATTCATTGGAAAGTCATAGATGGATTTACGATAGAATTTAGTGCTCAAACTGAGGTGCTTAAAAGGGGTAGTCAAAGGCTGCTATTAGAGAAGAGAAAGTTACTGTCATAATCGATACAGACACTGGCAAGTTACTTATGGTCCTACAGACAGCTTGACACCCATGTCCTTATGAATGTCGCCGGTTAAACCCAGCATGTCATAGGCAAAGGCAAACACAAAACAAACAGATGTGAAAGGGGCGTGATGGCTTATTGGAAGGTCGGTGAGGACAGGATGGACAAGAGACAGTGGAGTGATGAGTGTGAGCAGAGTGTGGTATTAATGTGTACATATTGTGCAATTATTTATTTGTAATTGATCATATAAAGGATCGATATTTATTAAGGGGTTATATAAATACTTGCTGATATAAATTGAACCTTAAGACAATGTTTGGAGAGTGGAAATGTCCCATGCTGAGTGATGGAATCAGACCTCTCCCGGAGATCCCAGAAACAAGCAGGAAGGGAAGTCAACGTGCAACCAGGTTCTCACTGGGTCCTGGCCACACCCCGGTCAGAGTTCTGAGACCCCAAAGCTACACCTCTAGGTCTCCCTCATGCAAGTGGCTAAGGATAAATTAAATTTTTAAAAAGTGATAACATAAACTATTGACCACTGTGCTGGACAACTGACAGAACCTGCGATTATCTTGGTCAAATTGGATCCTGGAGTCACCTTGACATAGAGGTTAGCAGCAAGCTGTCCTCGATGGCCCTGGTGGTCTTAATTTCCCACATGGAGGGAGCTCACTGCATGCCATCTACCATTCAGAAGATGTCAATCCCATCTTGCTCAGCAGTGAGGCTGACCCCTGGGGATGGTGGTGAGTTGGAGGAGGGTCACTGGGAGACTGGGCTCCAAGGCTTCAGTGCCTGGCCTCCCATGTGGGAGCTCTCTGTGCTCTGTGCCCTCTGCGGTCAAGAAGCCTGCTGAGCTGCCTGTGATTATACAGCACTCCATCCACTTTTGCGCCTCTGTTTTCCTCCATGCCAGCCCAGGCAGGCGGCTCTAATGGATTGCTTGCATTATCTCCCTCATCACTGCTTAAATATTTATCAAACCATTATGTATTTAGTGTCCAGGAGTGGGAGGGGATGAGGCAGGAGGCAGAACAGCTCTGGCCAGATGTAAGGGTTAATTACAGATGGGATAAATCCCCCTGATTTAAAAAATTAAACCAACAAGCAAGCTTGGGAGAGCGAAGTGAACTGTTACTTACATGTAAGCAAGTGCAGAGCAACCTCACCAGGTTTTAAGAGTCTTCTGGTGCCCCTTTGGCCTGAACTTCTTTCTGTTTCCCTCCCCTACCTGCCAGCCTGTGTGCCACTCAAGCCCTAAACCAGCTTCTAATTAAAAACTTTGCTTAGGCTTTCTGGTCCCCAAGCAACCCAAGTGTGGGCAAACTCACATTCTCCTACAACCAGAGTCAACA
Source organism: Phyllotis vaccarum (assembly GCA_033318265.1). Taxonomy (NCBI): domain Eukaryota; kingdom Metazoa; phylum Chordata; class Mammalia; order Rodentia; family Cricetidae; genus Phyllotis; species Phyllotis vaccarum. The sequence goes on along the minus strand of JARWLC010000009.1, from coordinate 12,647,628 downwards.
TCCGCCTCATAAAAGAAGTTCTGAAGGTAACTCCAGGGCTGGCACTGTGAAATATCGTTCATTATAACGAAGCAGCAGAGATAATGCTGCTTTCTAATTTCCCTTTCTCAGTCAGAAATTAAATAAAAAGTCATGTCTAAATTACAATACTGGATTGAGATCAGATGAGGGCCCCATGCAGCGAGCTCATGATCTATCCTTCCCACATTTCACAGCCATTAAAAAAGATTATGGTCGTGTTTCCCCCCTCCCTTTTCTAGGAGGCCATTTACATTTGTTCTGAACTCTCACTATGTTTGATTCGAAGCTCTTAAAAGTACCAGCACGCATCATAAGTCAATCACAAACTTAAATTAAGAAAAAACAATCAGGCATCAAAGCACACTAACTCTGCATCTCTTACTTAGGTACTCACTAGAGGGTAGGTAGTACCTTGACTGTTAGACTCCTTCCTTACTCTGTAGCTGTGCCAATCCTGTTCTTGCCAAAGTCTTCTCTAGGGGATGAAGGTGTTGTGTTGCCTTTCTTTGCTGAGAAATACCTGAGAAAGCAACTTACCAGAAGAAGGGTTTATTTGTGCTCCTGGTTTCTGAGGTTCAGTCCACCACAGTGGAAGTGCATGGTAGAGCAATACTGTTGACCTTGTGGGCAGTCAAGAAGGGAGGATTGTAGGTGGAGTTTCACTTAAAATGCACCAATCCAAGATTAATATTTATTAAAATATAAACCAACACTCGCGATACAGGTAACAGCGTATATTGGTGCCTGAACAGGGACTGGAGTATCTGAGCAATGGACGATGGATGCCAAACCAGTCTCTCCAGCAGTCAGGAACCAGGAAAAGGCCCTTCAATGTCCCAGCAGCCCCTTATGAATGGGGTTGGCCACTCCCCCTTCAGGAGCCCTGGACCCTGGATAAGCATCTTCGGACCTTATCAGCTGACACCTGAATCCCACCACATCTCCCCCTTTTGTCTAACTAAGAAGGTTCTAAACTAAGACTATATACAATAGGAATTATTATGAGGTAGTATCTAGGAGAGGATAAGGCACAAATTACAACCAAAACCTAACACATATAAAGTACATCATATATTTCTAGAATATTGGTAGATGGTAAGGTGTATAAATTACTTCAAAATGATCATCTGGGAAAGTGAAAATCCAACACCTGAATGTTCCTTGCTAAGGGATAATAGGGTAGTAACCTTAAATACCTATTCTTCAACCCCTTCAATACCTGAGAAGGAAAATGTATCACCTGAAAGTCAGAAGTATATGGACGTAATGGCTTCCAAAATTTGGGAGAGGACAGCAATACAGCTACCTGGACAATCACCTCTGGTGGACCTCTGGCTGCCCGGGACCAAGAAACCTCATTACAGCAGAGGACCAGAGGGGTCTCGTAAGAAATAGCCTTCAAAACATCCACTGATAAAGTTAATACCCCCATTATCTCATCACCTCTCAACAGTGCCATCAGCTTGGCACCAACTTTCAGTGTGTGAGTTTGTTTGTTTGTTTGTTTGTTTTTCCAAACCACAAAAGATTGAGAGAGCACATTCCATGCAGAAATACTTCCTCTTTCTTTCTTTTAGAGATAATGACCCTGGAAAAAGTAAAAATGCCCAGACTAGCTGGCCAAGTGTTTTAGATACTAATAAATATGTGATATTGTATTTAATTTAATACTGGACTATCCCATTGATAAAGGAACAAGAGGAACACATGTACGACATGTTAGTCAAAATCCAAGTATTCCGTGTTCTGAGACATTGTCAATAATCCCAGAGACTTGTATGAAAAGTTAGTACTGTAGTGGTAAGATAGCTCAGTAGTTAAAATCCCCATCAACATAAAATAACATGAAAAAATAAGAAAATTGAGTACTCTATATCCTTGTTCTTGGTGGAATTTGTTTAACAGTATCATTATTGTTTGGTTGAAAACTCCAGCCAGCTTCTACACAATCTGAGAAGATTCGCTCCTATCTCTTCAAACCCCTCCCATTCAGAGAATCTCTAAACAAAGGGAAGAAACCAAAAAGTCTAGTTCTGAACATTGACAACTGTGGCAGCTTTCTCCCCTGAAATCACCAGCTGCCCAAGTCCTCATCTAGAGCATTCAGCTTTTGACCACACTCGGGCACAACCCAGCTTATGGCCGACGCATCATCACCCCTCTCCTACAGGCTATACAACCTCCCTGCTTCAGCTTGGGTGTGTGGCTTCTCTAGCATCAATCTCCAGGACTAGACAACCCTTCTAGGAGTTGCTTTGCTCAAATAAATCTGTTCTTATACTTTTCCAATTTGACTTGTTCTGGCTTACTGCATTGCAGAGAAACTTATTTTGGGGGGTGCAGAAAACCTATTAATTATGAATTGTGTTTATTGTGTGTAATTGCTCTCTATTGATAAAGCATATAATCTGATCTGTGTGCAAACACTGCAGAAATGAGAAAAAATAGGTTTTTTTTTTTTTGTTTTGTTTTTTTTTCTGGAGACATGACCCTCATCTAGCTGTTTGCTCTCCAGCCATGGTGAAAGCACACTTGAGTTTTAAACATATCACTGTAAAGACAAGGCTTGCCAATGGCCCAAATCAATGGAATCTAAGACTACTTAGTCTCTACGGCTGCATTATCCAAATGGTGGTGCAGAGATATACAGATAGTATAATGTTGAAAACTTAATGGGAAGGCATTTTAGGGAGAAGTTCAAGGGTTCCTGGTGACCCTTGAATATTGTGCAGAGAGGCAGATGAAGGAAGAATGAAGGAAAAGCACCAACCATCCATGCATGCATAGATCTTAGCTGAGTGCCTCCACGTACTTCCAGGCTCAGGCTTGAGCTGGCTTAGAATCAGACCTTGAAAATCTGGCCTTGTTTGAGCCTTTGCAAACAGAAGTAGTGATGAGTCAGTGAGGAGGAGGAAGAGAATGGCCTCATAGAGGATCAGCTAGCAAGTCCTGCTCACTGTATCTCCTCTGCAAGTTCTCCAGATCTTAGAGGTCTAAAGAGTCACGAAGTGCTAACAGCCCGGGACTTCTCGTCCCCTCAAATACCTATGAAGATCACAGCACACAGGGCAAGGTACAGTCTCCAAAATGGCAGTGTGACTGTGATAGCAAGGGTTATTTTCATTTTTTCCTTTGTTGTCATGCCCATAGCCTGGGTCCTAGCTTTGCTCCCTAACAGCCCGGTCACCTTTGGGTGGTTCAAATAACATCTCTGAGTCTCATGATTTACATTTACAAAGTAAGAAGTAGTCGGCTTATAGGGAGTTATAGGATTTTATTAGTTAATATGGATAAATACGTGATGTGGGAATGCCTTTCTGTATGCTGTGAATCTCAATCTTTAAATAAAGGAGCTGTTTTGGGCCATGACAGACACTATAGAAGAAGTAGGAGGAGGAATCAGAATAGGTAGGAAATGAAGGGGGGAGTCAGAGGCAGACTGAGCTGAAGCCCAAAGGAGCAACATGTAAGGAACACAGGTGAACCACGGGCCACGTGGCAGACAGATTAATAGAAATGGGTTGATTTAAGATATAAGAGCTAGCTAGCAATGTGCCTGAGCCATAGGCCAAAGAGCATAAAGTTAATATAAGCGTCTGAGTCATTTCTGGGGGCCTGGCGGCTGGGCAGCTAAGGGGCCTGGCGCGGCAGGTCTGTGGGTCCAGGTCCCTGGCTGCTCGAGACCAAGAAACCGCACCATTGCAACAAATACGTCATCTCACGACCTAGTACCTGGTGAGTGTCCATAAACACAGCTGTGGTGATGCACAGACATTCCATCTTCATTCTCTTGATTCTGACTTGTAAAGAGTTTGTTTCTCACTGCTCTGGAACAACTCAGCCTGCTTCTTGCCAACTCCACTTGCTGAGCAGTATGACTAGCAAGCACAGGCTGATTCTAGGAACATAAGGTCCTTAGCCTTCCTCATTTAACATAGATCAACACTTATGCCTCACCTTCTAGCATCTGCCAGACAAGGATCTGGAGCACTTTCCATCCACATTTGTTTATTTGCTTCACTGTACGCATCATGGCTGACTTTCTGGTTCATGAATGTATTTGTCACACGAAAGCCACCAGGAAAGTTACTAGTGAGGAAATGAAGTACAGAGAAGGAACCTGGCAGTCTTGTATGTTTCTACCCATTTCCACTCAAATAAGAGTTATGTGTGATCTAACTCCTCATCTTTGGGGCACTTGGGCAGACACAAGACCTGGGGGTGATCTCTTCTGGCCACAGGTATCTTTGCCTGTAGTCTTCAAAAGACCACCTGAAGTGGCATGGGGTCTGATTGTATGTGCTACAACTTCTTGGTCACTGTCACCATTATAGAGGCAGAGAGTATGCTGAGGTGCTGAAGCAGCTCATCTACCAAGAGTGGCTACCCTAGTCAAGTCACTCTTGCTATGATAAATGCCATGACTGAAAGCAGCTTGGAGGAGGAAGGGTGTCTGTTTGGTTCATGTCCAGATCACAGTTCATCACTGAGGCAAGTCAGGTCAGGAACCCAAGCCGAAGTAGGAATCACTGAAGAATGCTGAGTACTGGCTTTCTCGCTATGACTTTGCTCAGCCTGGTTTCTTAGACCACCTGGGACCACCTGCCCACATTAGTTAGGTCCTTCTACATCAATCATCCATGAAGAAATTGCGCCCCCTTAGACATGCCTGCCTGCCAATCTGATGAAGGCAGTTCCTCAACTGAGGTTCTCTCTTCCCAGATCACTCCAGATGTGTGGAGTTGGAAAGATCTAACTAGCAAAGAGCCATGTACAGCCCCAAGAACACTGAGAAGCAGAGCTGCAGAGAATTCTGGGAAAGCTCATTCACAATGAGCCTGGGTCAGACTTTATATTTGCCATATGTTTTCATCTATTTGCTAGGGCTGTTTCCTTGAAATACATGCCAAGCCTGCCGCAGAGTGGATGCTCTAATAACACATGTATCACATCCCACAAATCAGAAAGCTGTCATTCTGGATCTGTGATACAAATAAGTTCAATTGGACTGGAGACTCATCTGCATTATCACAAAAATTTTCAACACTACATTCGTCAATGAACGCCAAGGAAGCTGTTAAATCCTTTAAATATAATTTCAACTACTATGAATCTTTAATGGTCATGAAAATGGCTTTAAATCTTTTATCACTCTCCCGTGCAAGGGTAACTCCCGAGGATTTGTAGAGATCATCATTTAGAAAGTCCTGACCAGGCAGTGTGATGAGCCACTTAAGCACAGACTCAGCTAAGAAACACTTGCTTTCATGAAGGAAGAAGGCATGTGTGTTTCTCACCAATACCAGGCACTTGTCTCCCATTACCTAATACTTGGCTTTCCATACAATTTGGATATGGAATGTTCCTATAACAGTTTCATAGACTGATAACATCATCCCCATCAGAGGGCTTGCTTTGAAGAGAGTTCTAGAAACTTTAAGAGGTAGGACCTAGCTGGAAGAAGGTCAGTGGAGGTCACGCCTCACCCTGAGGTGAGTAGCCTCTGTCGTAGACTTCAAACATATATTCTGCCCCACGATGGGTCCAAAACCAGGGAGCCAAGAACTGAAACCTCTGAAACCACCAACAAAATAAGTAATCCATCCCATTAAGTTATTAATGCCTGCTACTTTGTTAGAACAACAAAATGATAATGCATTTAACATATAGTGTCTTAGTATTCACTTTGAACTTTAAATAAAATGGGCAGCTCCTCCCATTCCTAAGGATATTCCAAGTCCCCCACAATGTTCTACAGCACACAGAACAACATTCTCATCTTCATGTTAACACATGTGTTTGATGTTCATGGATTTATCCACAGGTTGGTGTCTGGTTGACACTTTACTATTCTGTGATATTATCACTGCCAAAAAAAATCTTCCCTAAACCCAGAAGAAGGGTTTGCAGAGGTAAAGATTGCTCTATACAATGCCAAAGAGGCTCCCCATCTCCTCTCACTGGAAGTGCTTCCAAGGACTAGGCTCCCACTGGTAGCAAAAACCATAGAAATGAAGAAGTGGGGAGTGTGTGTGTGTGTGTGTGTGTGTGTGTGTGTGTGTGTTTGGATTGGGGAGGGGCAGACAGCAGGCAGCAAAGCTACTCCTACCGAGTTATTCAACCCAATCCTGCCTCTTTAGCTCTTCTAGGAGGTTTGCTTCTCCACCTCTTGATTTTAAATAACTTCCTGAACTATAAATGCAAAGAGTTCCAAATGAAAACTGATTGATAGCCTCGTATAATTATATAATAAAAACACACTGATATACATATACATTATGTGTGGGCTCGTATGTCTATATACATCTGTATCTATTCCAGAGGGAGGAATATGCAATAATGTCTTCTGAAACAAATTGTCAAGGTGTCAATAAGGAATCTCATAATGAATGTGTGGGTGTGATATGGGGTAATTTCATCTCAATTATATTGCTTAGGCTGATTTCCCAAGACAGGTCTTAAAGGCACAAGTCCCATTCCCAAGCGAGAAGCAGGAGGCTTTGCTTCCTATAGCTCCTTCAAAACATCACATTTCCAGGCCCAAATGCCCAGCTTGCAGCAGCCGGATTCATCCAAGGAAACAGGGGTGTTGAGAACTTCAGGCCATGACTATAAGCTTCTAAAACTTAAGAGTATTTTCTCTGTGTGACCCCCAACCGTCACAGGAACCATTTGTGGCTACGAAATGAACAACAGTTTTATACCACCAAAGGAATTAGCTATCTCGATGATGAGTGCTAGTGTTGGTAAATACTGGGGAGCAAATGAGAGTAAATGTGGGTACTGAGTAAGCCCACACTGCTTAGTGGGAAATCTACACGGCTCCCACTGCTGAGAGACTTCCAGCACTGAGAGACCCAAAGTCAATGTGACATTAAAAACGACTACTGAATCTGCCGATTGATTAAAACTTTGAATAGATCACTGGAACTGTGAAAAAGAGAATCAGTGGGAAGGGGGACATTACCATGGGTGTGACTTTGGCCCTGACTCCTGGTTGCTCCTGTCCCTGTTTCTCATCAATCAAAATGCGATCTACTTGTTCTACAATGACATTTGTCATGACATTCTTTCTGTCTTCTCAGGGCAGAAACCATGGAACCAGCCAACCACGGACCAAAACCTCTAGAACAGCTACAAAATGTCTAACTAACACAGTGAGTATTTGGTGATCTGGTGGATAGAAAGGATGGATATCTGAATGAATAAGCGGATAAATGGCTAGATGAGTGTATTGACATTGCATAAGTAGCCTGATGAGTAATAAAATGAGAAGTTGCTTCTGGTCTGTGTCCCACCAACCAGCTAGTTGGTACAATGTATCAGATCTTCTAAAGATCTTCAGGATCTCAAAGGTGACCAACAACTGCTAAGAACTATGGTACTCGTACTGCACAAGAAACAGCAGAAACTCCAGATGAAGGTCTACCAGCATCCTGGAAAGAAAGGTGCTTAACATCACTGCAGGAATCAGCCCACTTGTCAACTCTTTTCTTACTTCTGAGACAGACAGACAGGAAGGAATGACATATAAACCCTGATTCTCTCTCTCTAGGGGTGTCTTAAAGACAGTAAGTCAGACTCAGCAAGGTCATTAGCTTTAGGCAAAACCTAAGTTTCCAGCTCATACGCTCCTCAGATAAAAGTCTAGAAGTGTAAGTATAGGTTTCAAAAATGTAAACGTTTCTAAGAATTTTAACAAAATTCATCTTAGAAAAGGTGTCGGCTTACATGTGACTGTCACTTCACTGTGTTCTGACTACAGAATCTAACCTTTAAATATCTAAACAAAGCTGGAGTTCTACAGTCTACATTTGCATTCAGTACAGTGAAGTTGACCTTGGCCGTAAGTATTGGTGGTTCTGTGAATGTCAGGTTAATTTTCTTTGCCCGTCTCTCTATTGGTTTTCTCAGCCGGCTGATCTGTAAAGGTGTTCTGATGTATCAATGGCAGATGCCTTTTCTGTCCCATAAGAAATATTACCCCACTCACCCCAGGACTAGAAGTAGATTAATGAAACTATGAAGAACTTAATTTGAGTTTCTACATCAAGTGTTCGTGAGTATTCAGGAGTGAAGAAGGCGTGCCACCCAGCCACAAGGAGCCTGTAATCGAAGGAGGCTAATTAGGTACCAAACACATGCATGGAGAACTCATCAAGCCTTTGGGAAGATAGTGGAGTTGAATCTGATCTTGAGAACTGGCCCAGCACTTAAGGGACCCAAAGAGGGTGGGGTCAGAGTTTCCACAACGGTAAAAGAATCAGGCAAGGGTACTATGATGGAAATGTCTACAGGAGTACATACTCTGTGAGTTCAGCAGGGGTGGAATAGAAACCCATGAGCTGAGCTGTGGGATGGAAGATCATCCAGATATCCAGCTCCTCGCCCCTGCTGCCTCCCTCTCTCTCCTGATAGACAGCCAAGGAGAGCCTTTGTCTCTGAGCTGTTCTCATGTCTGTGCATATTTCATTTTCTTATGCTGGCTGCTATGTGAATTGATTAGCCTTTCTGTATGGGAGCCATCTGCTGTTTGTCAAGCACCTTATCTCTCTAGAATGCTGATGTCAATAAAATATTATGATGCTTGGAGTCTGAAGGAGTTTGATGCTGTGCATCTCATATATCCAAATCAGATCTTGGTTGAAACCCCCTTAATGTTGCTCACATTCTCTCTTGGTCAACAGCATCTAGTGTGAACTGTGATGGGTGTTATTTTGAGTGTCCAGCATATTTAGCACCAATCTCTTTTCTTCTGGCTAAGACAGAGCATTTGATCCTGGCATGCTACCACACCTCCATTTCTCTATATGCAGGCATTGATCAAGAATGAGCCCCCAGCTCAAAAAGATCCACGTATAAGAGAAATTATCTTTCTATTACAAATGCTGAGGATGTGGATATACATTTATAGTTTCCATGCTCATCAGTTGGAACATAGATAAAGCCAAACAAAAGCAAGAAAGGACAGAAGAAATGGTGCCATAGCCCAGCGTGCTGAGCCTTGGGCTCCTATATCTCTGTCAAGCTTAGTTCACTCTCTGGCTTGCTCACTGGCCAATGCTCAGATAACTGCCCTATACATCCCAGGCCTAGCTGCCTAGGGATATTGTCACCCATAGTGGGCTGGGTCCTCCCGCATCAATCATCAGTGAAAACAATCTCTCACAGAGATGACCACAGGCCAGTCTGATCTGGATGATTCCTCATCTGATATTCCATTTATACCAGTGGTTCTAAGTTGTGTCAGACTGACAATAAAAACTAGCAGCCATAGCTTCAAGATATTCTTTCCAAAATCTAACTTTTCACTAAGAAATTTTGAAGATGGCTATTGCCCATGAAACAGGAATCCTGAACATCTAAATGCAAGGTACATTCTGATCTCTATTTGGCCCGTCTGAATTACTTGGTCCCAGCTCCTGGTAAATCCTGTTTTCTAGCTCTTCTATGCACATTCCTTTTTGCACACGTTCGTCTCCTTGGCTAGATGGCTTCCCATGCCTGGTTCAGCTCATTGCTCCCAGTCTTTTCCAAAATGAAGCTCACTTTGCACTTCTTTGGCAGAACAGTCATAGGCATACCCTTGACAGGAGTGTGGCCTTCCTTAGGGAATTCATGGCACTTTACTATTTGAGGAAGGTTGGGGACGCCATATAGCAGAGTAGTACAGAGGATGGGCTCTAAGGCTATAGCCCTCCCCTAGCATCCTGATCCCTTACTAGCGAGGAGAACTTCAATATGGCACCCAATCCTTGTAAGAGTCACTTTTGCAATGGCAAATGAGGGAACAAAATGTATCTAGCTATTAAAAAAATCAAATGCAAATGTTAGTACAGTTCTTAAATACACTTTAGCATATAAATAAATTACATCTCTAATTTTTTGTGCATAATTTCATGATAAATAGTAGATAGATAGATTATTGATAAACAGATAGATAGATAGACAGATAAAAGTTATCTGTTAATTGTAGTATGAGGTTTCTGGCCCAGACTTCCGGGCCTAACCTCAAAGTTTAGGACCCGCAGTCCCGCAGTCCTGCAGTCCCACAGAGACACAGAGACACACAGATGCTTTCATTAGTTTTTGGCTGATCAGCCTCAGGCCCAGGCATATCACTTGCTAGCTCTCTACCCTTCATCTAACCCATGTCTCTTGTTCAGCCATGCGGCTCGGTACCTTTCTTTAGAGCAGCATAGTTGTCCTCGGCTTCCTCTGGCTTCTCTCTGGTGCTCTTCTGGCACTCTGCTCTCAGAGATTTTCCTAGTCTGGTAGCCCCGCCTACACTTCCTGCCTGCCTTTGGCCAATCAGCTCTTTTTATTAAACCAGTGGGTGGGACAATTATTTACCATGAAACAACACAATACCCCTACAGTTAATCTCCTCTTCATCTTCTTACCCCAGCATTCACTTACCCTAGGCAAGAGTTAGAAGACCTTCACTGTAAGATTTTAAGAGAAATACCTGAGTGTATTTTATTGTGTCCCCTATCTATGGGAACTAGCACTGCTTGGCACACATGAAGTGTTCAATGTTTACTTAATGGATTTCTTTATCAAAACCACTGTTTCGCCAGGCAAGTATGAGGAAAGTGCTTCTATGACTCTCACATCACTCCCAGGCCTCTACATGGCTGAAAATAACTGATGATAAAGCTATTCATGATTAACTAATAGGAAATAATTCAGATGTGGCATCTGTGAATCAAGCAGCCTCATAGAGAATATAAATACCAGTCGTTTGATACAGCAATGGTTTGTCTATCTGAAGTCCTATTTATCATTCTTCTTTGATAACTATTCTATAAATTTGATCAGCTTCAATTTTCAGAGAAGATGACCCTACTCTTAATATATAAGTATGTTCCAAAACATCTGCACTAGTCCTGATAATATCATTCCCATGATGAAATTTGGTGGCTGGACATACAACCCAGTATGGAATCCCAGCCAAGGAATGGGATACTGTGGTAGAACTTTTGGAAAAGGCCTTTGTGCTTAACAAGAAGCACAAGAAGAGCCCCATTTTATATACCAACTTAGTCTGTGCACTGGACATACCTTAAACAGCATCCCTGGGTCCTGCAGTGATGAGGTGGGCCACGAGATCAACAGGAGTCAGGCAGAACCACAGAGACACTGGTATTTCATGGCTCTAGCAAGCCTCACATTCGGCCGCGTTTGGCACATGTCTATTTCTGAACTTCATTCTTAATGAGATAACAAATTGAATTCACTGCCTAAATTAGTTGAGTCAAGGTTTTCTGCTATTTTGAGACAATATTTTCTAATAAATTCATCCAACCTTAATAAATTTCTTAATAATTTCGCCTCATTCCCTGCCGCTCCCTAACATTCACTCCTCAGCATCATTCCTGTGAACTCCTGCAATGCACAGGCGAGCTTTCCGTCTCTTTTACCCTGGGGGAATCTTTATTTGTCTTTCAAAGCTTGAGAACCCCCTCCCCACTTGAGGGTTATACTTGAGCATAAGGATTGTTTCCCTTAGAAGTAGTCCTCAGCCATCAAAGAATACTTTGGATAACCATCCCAGCCGCTCCTCTTCTAAACACCACTGCAACTTCATGAACATTTTGAATGGCAATTATCATCACTAATCTTCCTGGCTGCAATAGTGAGAGTTCCTTGAAGGTGTAGATTCTTCAGTGTCTCTCAATCCTAGCAAGGCATCTGCGTTAGAGTATGACAAATGCTTAATAAATCGACAAGTGGATGATGAATGGATGATGAATGCACAGTCTCTGTTACTGTCACACACCTGTCAGAGATGCAAGAATACAAACTAGAGAATAGCAAAGACATGTGCACATAGCACAGGTTTAAGGTAGATGATATCACACTAAACAAAATAAAATATGCACAATCTGACAGGAAGCAGCACGGCTATGTGTAGTTCACCCAGATCTTTTAGGGGTGAGCATCTTTTAAAGAATTCACCATAAGGAAATAGCTAACTTCCCAAAGCAATTTGTGTGAAAAGTTTTCCAGCAACAGTACTCAGAATAGAGAAGCAACAGCAGCAATATATACTTGATGGGATGGCAAAGCTGAGCAGATAAAGGCATTGTTAGGTTGGAGACAAAAAACAAAGTCTACATGGGCTGGAGAGATGGCTCAGAGGTTAAGAGCACTGGCTGCCCTACCAGAGGACCTGAGTTCAATTCCAAGCAACCACACAGTGGCTCACAACCTTCTATGGTGAGATCTGGTGCCCACTTCTGTATATTGTATACATAATAAATCTTTTAAAAAAATAAAACTAAAGTCCACATATAAAGACATATATAAAATAACAACTGCAGACTGATTTCAACCGCATAAAATTTCACATAGAAATCTATGCCTACATATTAATTACAATTGCTGTTACACAGAAATAAAAAAATGTTTAATGATCACTGGATGCCTATATTTTCATGTAACTCAACCTCTAACCTCTGGCACTTACGTCTTACTCAGCTGTCTGTAACACTTGTAACTTTCATTCTCTGGGTCCTATTAGTGTGGTGTTGTCACTTTGCTGAATTTGTCCAGGTTTGGGGGAAAAGATCCCTTGTAGTAGTCAGTTTTTGACTGGTTTGGCCCAAAATCTGGACCTACCTGAGCTGCTTAGCTCCCCAAAATGACGCAGATGCCATCTATTAATTATAAACCTATGGCTCAGGCTTGTTGTTAGCTATCTCTCTTATCTTAACCCATTTCTTTAATCTATGTCTTGCCACGTGGCTCAGGGCTTATCTGAGTTCCTTTACATATTGCTCCTTGGGCGGCTGGATTGTGTCTCTCTTGACTCCGCCCTTCTTCCCCTTTATCAATGTTTGGATTTTCCTCTTGCTTCTAAGATGCCTTGCCATTGGCCAAAAGAGTCCCTTTGTTAACCAATGATATTCACAGCATACAGAGATACCCCACATCAACCACTAGCTTTCTTTATGGACTAAACTGGAACATATATATGTCAATCAGTGAAGTATAATGTAGCCCTTCTCTGGTGAAGGGAAATTGCGTTTTAACTGGGACTGAATTTTAAAACAGCACTAGCCATTTAGAGAGCTTATGAGTAGGTGCTCGGAACTTAAGCTATTTTCCCTTGAGGAGGACCTTATCTGGAATATTGTAACCGGAGGTTTGTCCTACAGCCATCGACACTATTTTCCAAGATGAGTCCATTTTTCAGTCAATAAATGATTTAAATGGTATTGTGCTTAGAATTACCATATCTGACTTCCAAAGCCTTAGACAATAATAAAGATTTTCCTGGATAGTATCGCTTTGGGTTTACTGCTTGAAGTCTTGCATTCAGATTTTCTTTTCATAGAGCTAGAGATACAGCTCAGTGATATTCAAATTCTCCCGCACCCCCAGTGTATATGTTCAGTATGTGTGGTATGCCTACATGCGTAGTGTTGTAAGGATTTCTTAGTGTAGGTGTGTTCATGCATGCATTATCAGTACATGCGTATATTTGTGCATATATGTATGGAGGTCAGAGGTAGATAGCAGTGTCTTTTAATTATTGTATGTCACCTTTATATTTTTTAAGACAAGGTTTTACAGAGCCTGAGATCATTGGTTTAAATAGGCTGGCTATCCAATGAGCTTTAGGCCTGTCTTTGACCACTCACCCAGGCCCAGCTCCCATGTGGCCACTTCTGCAGTGCTAAGGTGCAAGCATAATAATGTGCCTAGGGACACTTGTTCTGAGCTTAAATCCTTGTGGTTATTTGACCAGCACTTTACCAGCTGAATCAGCTCACCAGCCTGTTTCTAAGACAGTAACTTTGGAGAAATCATTGTAATAATCCATGTTTTAAATATCGTCTAGCTTTCTAGCCAGAAACTGAGAAAAAATCGTGGAATGGGTTTAGGATCTACTAGATCAACTATGATGTTAAAATTTATCACATTCCCACATAAGATCCCATGCCCAGAAAACTATGAATGAATGCTGGTTCTCCAATTATTAGATCAGAATCAATGAAAGTCTAAAAGATTTTGCTCAAAGTATAAAAACACACATTTGTGAAAGTCCATAATGAATCCATTGCTTTGTATGGTAAGCTAAAATTATTTTTTAAAGAAATAAATTAAGTAAAAATAGAAGGTATTACTGTCTACTTTCATTTAAAAAGCTTTATTCTTATCAGGCTCTATATATATCACAAATTACAGAGTATAGTTTGTAATGTGTTTTGTATATGTGCGTGTAGTATGAGGTTTCTGGCCCAGACTTTCTGGCCTAACCTCAAGGTCTAGGCCCACAGACCCGCAGTCTCACAGTCCCACAGAAACACACAGACGCCTTCATTAGTTTTTGGCTGATCAGCCTCAGGCCCAGGCATATCACTTGCTAGCTCTGTACCCTTCACCTAACCCATGTCTCTTGTTCTGTTCAGCCATGCGGCTCAGTACCTTTTCTTAGGGCAGCATAGTTGTCCTCTGCTTCTTCTAGGCCTCTCTCTGGAATTCTGTCTGGTGGTCTGTTCTCAGAGTTTTTAGTCTGGTAGCCCCGCCTACACTTCCTGCCTGCCTTTGGCCAATCAGCTCTTTTTATTAAACCAGTGGGTGGGACAATTATTTACCATGAGACAACACAATACCCCTACATGTGCGCACAATATAAATCCAGAGTCCTTTCTGATATCTGGACCCTCTTTCTAATGGTCTCAGGGTTGATCACTCCAGATTAGGAATTGCATAAAGAGCAATGATTATCCCTAGTGAATCAAAAAAGACTTCTGTTCACTGGGCTTGGTGCATGTGTGTGTGTGTGTGTGTGTGTGTGTGTGTGTGTGTGTGTGTGTGTGTGTTTGGATTGTGTGTGTTTGGATTGTATAAACAGTAGAAGACTGTCCATATGTTTCAAGCCAAAACTTTCATGGCCACTTGCTTTCCCTAGGACTTCTGTGCCCCTGACAATTCTGACTACCATGTCAGCCTAATGCCTGTTATGAGACTATGTGATGCTAGATACTCTAAGGTATTTCCAGTGGCCTCTCTCTGCTTCCTGACTGCTGACAGAAGTACAGTTGGTTTCAGTTTAGTGAAGTGTCTAATGGTCTTCACGCCCCCAGATTGCCTTGCAGTAGTTTGCAGGAATGTGCTTACATTCTGATAAATCAGAGAGGTCAGTGTGAAAACTGAATTCAGAAGTGAGTGAAATGGAAAGATGGCCAAATGCCATAGAGCTGACATCTGGCAGGCACACTGGTGGAGGCTGCCAACTCTGTAATAAGGAGAGCACAGAACAGCTGGCAGCCAGTCCTGAGTGCTACTAAGCGCTTGACTGGAGCTGCCCCACAGCTCCAAGCTTGGCTCTCTGGGTAGCTCCCTTCCAAACGCATTTTGGAGGGTTCCTGTTATCTGTTTATATGCTCTTCTTTGCTTAAGCCAGCCAGCAAGGATTCTGGTGCAATTAAGAGCACTAAATAATACATGTGGCACTTTGTCTCCGGAGATTTGTAAACTGTCACTTCTTTATCTCTTCCTCTAATGATCCTGGTGGCCCTCAAGGATCTTAGAGATCCTATTTCAGCTACTGAAGTATCAGCTAAAGGTGGGTAAGCAAATCACTCAGAAGAAATCTGCATTAATGTTTCTGTCTACCAGTTTTTCAAGTTCTTCACGTTGTATAACGTTTTTGTCTTCTTGGTTCTTAGGAGTCTTTGTGAATAAAGCTCTCAGTAAGACACCTAAGAAAGTGTTTAGAAGTTCTAGGTACTAAAGACAATACGTTGAAGAACATCTCTGGAAAGGGAAACATAGTCGTAAATTGATCCTGGTCTGATATTATAGTCCCTTGGAACAGAAAGCCAGTTCACTGCAAAGTCCCTGCGTTTTAGACACTTTTCCTATCGCTGTTACCATAACACCTGTAAGACACAACCTAAAGGAGAAAGGGTCCATCAGAGTCAGAGATAGTGTCTGAGCAGAGTGATGTATGCTGGGGTGTAATGGCAAAGAAAAGAGAACGCAGACCCAACTGGCTTTTGTCCCATTGCACCCTCCCCCTCCCAATCAGTTTGATGGAGTTCAAAGTGTCTTACTTCTCAATAAATCTTCTCTGGATGGTAACTCCCTTGCAGACACACCCAGGGGTATGCGTCATCAATGTCCTGGGTGTTAGTTTGGATGGTTTTGAGACTAGCATCAACCTGACCTTGACTTTCTGATCTTGCTACCTCTGCTGAGTTCTGGGAATGCAGCTCGCGCTACCACATTTAGATTTCTCTCCCTGCTCCTAAATCCAGTCAAACTGACAAGATTAGTCACCATAGTCAGGAAAATAAATGACACATGTCTCCAATGATCCTCCATCTTGTATTATAAAGCTCCTCACAGGAGTTTTAAAGCAGTGGTTCTCAACCTTTCTAACTTTGTGACACTTATACATATAGTTCCTCTTGTTATGGTGACCCCATCCATAAAATTATCTCCTTGCTGCTTTATAAGTGTAATTTTGCTACTGTCATGAATCATTACATAATATTTGTGTATTTACATAACATAAATATTTGTGTTTTTAAAGTCCCCTGTGAAAGGGTCTTCCTACCCCCATCAGAAGGGTTGTGACCCACAGGTTGAGAACTGCTTTTCAGGGACTCCATGTTGTCTCTCTAAAATTCAAGGATACAAATGTCACTTTGACCACAGAAACTCTAATTGATTTTTGCTTCTGGAAGAAAGCTGTTTTGAGTTGGAAAGTCACTGAACTAAATCATATTGGAAGTCTGTGTGGAAGACTCTGGCTTTCTCATTTGGATGGGTAGGCTTGATATCCCTCCTGAAAACCTAAGGGAAACCTCCTGGCCTGATTACGTTCCTGGTTCCAAGGTCTGTTCCCCCTATATCCACAGAATGTACTGACAAGCAGTATCTTCTTTGGAGACTGCAGTATAGCGTATACTTCTCTTGAAGAAAAGCACATGCTATCAACTCCAACAATAGCTAAAGGCAGTATCAGGATCCACATGGCACTCCCCATCCTTTCTATGTAGTGTACAGGGGTAAGATTACCTCATAAACAAAGCATAATTTGAGACAGGTCAGTAGTATGCCTATAAACCATGTGCTCAGTCCTAGGCTGGGCTCAGTGCATGGGTAGGGAGGTTCAGGGTTCTTACTTATGCCACTATTCATTCCTTTAAGCAGCTGATACTAACTATTGTATTCAAGGCATTACATGGCTGAGCACCACCCTCTTTCCAAGCTTGGAATTTTTTTGCTGTAATAAAACCAACTTGGAGAGAAAAGGATTTGTTTCAGCTTAAAATTTCCATGTCAAAATTTGTCACTGTGGCAACTCAGGGCACAAACTCAAGCTGGAACCCAGAGGCAGGAACTGAAGCAGAGCCCATGGAAGATGCTATGTACTAGCCTGCTTTCCCATGGCTTGCTCACCTGGCTTTCTTATACACCCAGGACCACCTGCTCATGAGTAGCACCATCCACAGTAGGCTAGGCTTTCCTCCATCAATTTGTAATCAAGAAAATGTTGTACAGATATCCCCATAAGCCAATCTGATGGAGGCAACTCCTCAGTAGATGTTCCTTTTTTCTGGGTGTATCAAATTGGCACCCAATATTAGCCAAGACTAGCCATAACAGCTACCACCCAAGATACCAAAGCCTAGGAGAAACACAACTCTAGACATAAAGCTGTGAGGGAATACCAGAGAAGCGCTTACAGCTTCTAAGTACCCAGCACATAGAAAAGGCAAAGAGACAAGAGGAGATTAAAGATTTCTTATGGAAACGTAATGGGACTTAGAAAGCTTTGGGGCATGTGATGGCCTGGAGTATAGGACTATGTCATAGTGGGGATGCATGACAGAGAGAGCTGCCGTCTTCACAATACCTAAGAAGCAAGGAGAGATGAGAAGCCAGGATTCCAACATCTCTTTGAGGGGGTACCCACAGAGATGTAATTTCCTATCACCAGGTCCTACTCTTTACAGTTCCCTGAGCACTCAGT
Source organism: Phyllotis vaccarum (assembly GCA_033318265.1). Classification (NCBI taxonomy): domain Eukaryota; kingdom Metazoa; phylum Chordata; class Mammalia; order Rodentia; family Cricetidae; genus Phyllotis; species Phyllotis vaccarum. Next base: position 12,629,609 of record JARWLC010000009.1, on the reverse strand, counting down.
AGCACTACAGGCTGGGGTCAAAACCCTTAAAACATGAGCCTTTGGGGAATACTTAATATCTAAATTGCCTAACACAAAACTCAAAGGGATCTCTGTACTCCTTTATTCCCTCCACCCAATTCTTCATAGGAAATTGAGTCAAACAAGTTCCCAATCCCAGTATATAAGGGGTTAAAACCTGAATCCAGATTTGTGAACTAGGTCTTCTCAAGGCTCTACATGTTTAGATTCAACGAAGTTACAATTAAAGGCTCATGATACTTCTATGGTTAAGGGAACATCTGTGAGGACTGACAATGGGTACCAAAAGGTCTAGTAGAACAGAAAATGCTTCTTTGGGAAAAATTTTCATGTATACATGTGGGGGGGGGCTTTCCTAAGGAGCATGGGTCATATAGAGAGAACAAAGCAGCTCTTAAGTGGCCTTGAGTTTCTTCTATACATATCACTTATTACCAAATTTTCAAATATAGCAAAATCTAGGAACTTCTCTATCAGCAGCTTCTGAGGAAATAGTCTATCCAGTAGACCAGTAGAGTTTTACACATGGTCTTCACTCCATTTGGGTGAGAAACCCCGGTATGTACCTAGACAGCACAGGGAAGCAGAACATTCTGTAGCAGGCTTGCTTTGCTTTTGACACACAGAGGTCATCTTCTATCTGCTCCTCCTAAGTCATGGGCATGCACCACCCACCCCAAATGTGGTGTGTAGTATGAGGTTTCTGGCCTTGACTTTTGGGCCTTGCCTCAAGGTTTAGGCCCACAGACCCACAAACCCACAGAGACACACAGATGCTTTCAATAGTTTTTGGCTGATCAGCCTAAGGCCCAGGCATACCACTTGCTAGCTCTCTACCCTTCATCTAACCCATGATTCTTCCTGTTCAGCCATGTGGCTTGGTACCTTTTCTTAGAGCAGCATAGTTGTCCTCTGCTTCTTCCGGCTTCTCTCTGGCGTTCTGCTCTGTGCTTCCTGTTCTCAGAGTTTTTCTTAGTCTGGTAGCCCCACCCACACTTCCTGCCTGCCTTTGGCCAATCAGCGCTTTTTATTAAACCAGTGGGTGGGACAATTATTTACAATGAAACAACACAATCTCCCACAGTGGTGTCATTTTCCCTTTCAACCCCAACATTTCTGTACAATGAAGGAACCTCTTGGGCATCCTCAGGCCCTCCTGATAGGCTCTGCTGTTTCTTAGGAAGTCCCAGATGTCCTTGGTAAGCCTTGTGCATCTCAGACTGTCTCCAGATACCTCACCAAAGCCTAGGTCTCATTCTTAGACAAAGGACTCATCAGGCCAACCTGGAAGGCACTACTGTGCTTGATTTCTGGGTGTGACATGTCTGTCAGCAAAGTTATTCCTCTTCTTTCACTCAGGGAACATTTATTTCTCACAAGGACCTGCAGCTAACTGTTCCTTATGAGGAGGCAGCTTTATCAGGTCTACAAATACAGCTTAGCAACCGCTGCCTGAAGAACCATGAGGTTCCCACCACTCATATCCTCATGGAGTGTATGAAACCTGAATGTAAACAAATGAGTGAGTAAAGGTTGTCTGTTATGTGTTAAAACACAGAGGCAGTCCTGGAGAGATAATACAGTGTTTCCAGTGTTTCTTGGGTTTGATTCCCAGAACTCACATGGCAGCTCACAATAGTCTGTTATTCCAGTCCCAGAGGACCCAAAACCTTCTTTTGGCCTCCACAGACCCTGTACACTCAGAGTGCACAGACATACACACAAGCAGATACACACATAAAATAAAAAATAAATAAAATCTCAAAAAATAAAAAAATAAAAAACCAACCCAGCACAGCACAACAAAGGCAGCATCCATCTGAAGTCGTTGGAAGATCCGGGGAAGAGGTTGAGGACTCCCACTCATGAGAGTTGTTAGAATCTAGCCACATCCTTTCCCAGGATATACGGCATCATGGGAAGACGGAGGGAGAAGAACACCACCACTGCACATGCGCCAGCTCTTGTTCATCTGGCTTCAATCTGCCATGGACACAACTCTGCCTTCTTAAGTGGATGCCACCGTATTACAAGCTTCTGTGGTAATGTGGAGTGAAGCTCCATTTTCCGTTCTTAAATATTCATAAGGAGCTTTGCAACATTAATATCTTAGATGGCTTACAAGAACACTTAAATACTGGGTCCTCACCCCCCTCCAAAAGTCCAAGCCTGTTCTAATTTGTGTAATGCATTGAGCCATTTTAATAATTGTCCAGGGATTTATCTGGTGGTTGGTGCTGTCCCGTCGCATAGGGTGTAATTACGACCCAGGCTTCTCTTATCACTCGCTAATCCTGCTTGTTTCACTAGCTCTGAAGCCAAGAGTGGAAAGGGTAAGTGCAGGCAGGACCAATGCCCAGGAGTTAAGTTACGAGCGTCAGCCATCTCCATGGCCTCCCCTTCTCTGTCCAAGCCCAGTTGCGGCACAGTGGGGAATGAGCGGCTGCCTCAGTGTCTGGAGGATGTTTTTAATTAAGGAGTGTGTTTCATCAAAAGGAGCCGATTCAACAAAGGGAATCCAGGGCAGTCAATGACTATCCAAACAATAAACTTTTGGCACACACTGCTTAGAGATGAGCGGCTTAGAGACGTGTCTTATCTGAAGGTGGTCTAAAACTCTATCAGTGCGGTTTTGCATAAAAGCAAAATGCGATGGAAGCTGCCAGTTGTAACAGAGAGAGGGGGAGACACTGAGTATCTCAGAACACACTGAGATGTTCTGATATGGTTGAAACACCAGGGCTGTAGGAATGACAAAATCAAACTACTAAAAGTGAGATGCTCTAAGCAGACACAAATGCAGTGGCTGAATGTGAACGTAAGTGGCATTATTTGCAGAGATGGGACATCTCTGTCTCATGGAATCCTAAGTTCTAGACAAACAGGAAAAGAAGGAACTGTGAAGAGCACAGCACAAAGACTCCATTGTCAATAGCTGAAAAACTCACACCAGCATGCTGAGCCAGACCCACAATCCCAACTCAGAATACTGTCAATTGGAAGATAAAGCCATCACACTTAAAGGAGGTATGAGAGCTCTTGGAGGGAACCGTGAAGACACTGTGCAAAGCACATTGTGAGTACACTCGCTCTAGGAATAAAGTCACTGGTACCAACTACCATCTATTCAATGCAGCACTCCTACAGTATTAGTTCAGTTCTCTGGAGCTGGCAGGAACCAAAGCTAATCTGTGGTGATACATTGTATATTTAATAAAAATAGCCTGGAATATCAGAGAAAAGATTCATCTCTCTATCCTTTTGGCTTTTGTTTGATTGTTTTGGTTTTGGTTTTTTAAAGACAGGGTTTTCTGTGTAACAGTCCCAGCTATCTTGGAACTTGCTTTGTAGACCAGGCTGGCCTCAAACTCACAGGAATTCTCCTGCCTCTGCCTCCCAAGTGCTGGGACTAATGGTGCGGGCCACTACTAATCATCTCCTTTCCCATCTCTCAGTTCCCATCCCTTCATCATATATACTTCTCTATATGGCTTCATCTGACTGAGCTGAACTGTTGGAGTGCGGCAATGGAGCAGCCCTATGTGATGTCTGCAGAGAAAGTGTTACTTCAAGCATTCAGTTTTTCCCCAAAGCCAGAATTCAGATGTGAACTAGGGAATAGACTATGAAAGGCTGTTGTAAGAATCACCTCAGAACAAAAACAGGAGAGGCATAACACACACAGGCACACACACACACATACATGCACACACACATATGCACACACACATGCACACAGTAGAATATTGCACTCTACAATGTCCAGTTTATCAAGACTGTAGAAGTTAGAGCTGGTGAAAAACGAGGCTAGATGTCATCTGTAGGGTCTCCTATCCAGCCTTCAGGTCTCTCTTGTGACACAGCCTAACCCTGAGAACAGACTCCTCAGCAGACCCAGAAGATGGCTAACACCAAGACCCCCTCCACAATTAATGACAACAACCATCTCCATTTAATTAACTCGAGACGGAAGGAGAACCTGGCTTCCATGACAGACTCTTAAAAGCGCCTTGATGTGACAGCACCAGGATCATGGCTTTCTTCCTCAGGACGGGACTGACAGCGTGTGGAACAGTTATATACATTTCCATAAACATCCCCAAAGCCCCAAACATCACAGAGCCTGAACATGAGAGAGGGGAGGTGGGGATGGGGCTAGTGAGTAGGGAGCGACGAAGCAGCTTCCCCAACTTTAGAACATTAAAGCTAAATTTGAGTAATTGTGAGCAGTGCTGCCTCCACTGAGCACCTGAGCACTAATTACATGCCTGGTTAATTCAGTAATGTACAGACACTGTGGAGCTGAGCCCAGATCTCTCCTTGCTTCACCTCACGAGATTAATGACAGGGAGGAAGTTGTTACAAACCTGGTAGTGAGTTGTTCTATATACTGGCTGGGCAACCAAAAATGCTCTCAGCCACTTGGATCTGCTGTTCCCATCAGCACTTGGTGAAGATTGTCATTTAGCACAAAGCACCTCTGCCTGATCATATCGGAAGGTGGGGCACAGTGATTGGACTAAGTTGAGCTACAAGAGCAATACTATCTGTATCCCCAGAGGCTTTCTTGTCTGTCTTGTGTACATTGCAAGAATCTGTAATGTAGGAGTTAAACATGACATTCTAAGGTCAAGAGTTGTCCCCAGAAGTAGAAGCCTGACATGCTGAGACATCCTGGTCTCAGAGACAAGACAGCAGATAAGTCAATAGAAGGGAAAGAGATGCAGGGAAATCTTGCCGCATAGCTTGGAAGATGGGGACCAGGGAGTAGGAGTCTTCTGACATCTAGGGATCCAATTGGCCTTCATACCTAACCTGGCCACCATCGGCACAAAGCAGGAGAGGTAGCCTTCTGTTTGCACCCCCTGAGGACTGTCTTCTGGGTTCTCCCCTCCCGACTCTGCCCTGGAGCCTGTTCATATGATCACTGTACTCTGTCGGGTCCTGGTCAGCCTCTTAGCTTCCTTCCCCCTTACCAGGCTGCTCACTTTCTTTCCCCTTTCTGACCTACCCCTCACCAAACCCTGGTCCCTTCCTGCTTCCCAAAGGGGTGTAAAAGCCTCTGGAAATAGTCTTCTATTCTCAGCTAAGGAGACATTTCTAATTTGGGGAGCCTTGCTTATTGCCAGGAAGTAGTTCTCCACACAGCCCGGCAGCTCTCAAAGCCCCTCCCCCCATCAGCCCAGGTAGTTCACGGTGCTGTCCCAGCCCACTTCCACTTCCCAGAAAAGGGGAAGCTCTCCTTTCAAACCACGTTAATGGGGTTCCACCACAGCTGACCATCAACAACGCAGAGCTCCCAGCAACCACTTGGCCTGTCATTCCAAAGGCTGTGTCCATTACGTCATGGGTTGTTGCAGAGCCAGGCTTTTACACTGGCCCACAGGAGAACTCCATCTGACCCACCCGGTTGCCATTGGCCATAGATCGTGTCTGTATGCCTTGGAGTTCATTATCCCCTAATGCTGCCTTCTTTCTTAGATCATTAGAAAGAAACTTGACCTGACCTGTGAACTCTAAAATTGATTGTTGCCTTGAAATGGTCAACAGCCCATTTTCTAATCGATAAGTAGAATAATTTTATACATATTTAAATTATATATTAACTTTAATGCTTGTTAAATTTATCTACCACTCTCGTCCTGTGTTTCTTTTACATTTGCCTGAACCCAGGCGAGTGTATTTACCACTGTGGGGGAAGAGGGAGGGGGTGAATGCTAGGAGGAGAGAAAAGGGGGGTCCTCAGGGCTGAGCCTGAAGGAACAGAGAACTAGAGATATGCATGCGTATATCTGCATGCATGTGTATGTGTGAGGAAGTAAAACAGCCAGTGTATCTGAGACACACATGAGTGCTTATTTGTACAGGGGCGTGAGAGTGTACAAACAATCCATATGTGAGAGTGTGTGCATATGTGACTATGCTTGTGTTTTCTCTCCCACAGTTCTCTCTCAACTTGTCACCCCATCTAGACACCTTCCCTTGTACATCCTGTGTTGAGAGTTAGAGTCCAGCCCACCAAAGCACACGAGGAGCTGTCAGCATGGGAATCTGGCCTGAGATGGCCAGATTAAAACCATAAACGTTATTTATCTCTTGTGTAGCTTGAAACTTCTAGTACAGAAAAGGGCCCCAAAGTGCTAACTACCTGGAAAGAAAGCCGAACCACTAATGGTCTCTAAAACAGAGGTTCTTAACCTATTATTCATAAACTCTGAGACCTCTACAGATCAATGAATGACTTGAAATTGAAGATTGTGTGTGTGTGCGTGTGTGCATGTGTGTGTGTGTCCATTACAGAAGGGGTTTCTTAGATTAATTAGATTTTTCACGTTTATGACTTTGGAATATGGAGTTGCTGCAGAGATGATGAGTAAGGGTGGTTTTCCTGCCATCCCCTTACCCCCAAAAAGAATCTAGCAAGTTCTAACATAGAGAGGCCAGTCTCTCTGGGCAGGATCCCTGTGGGTCTCCACCCTTGGGCCATAGCAAGCACATGACAGTGGCTGCCCCCACCAAGAGCAGAGCAGTCAGCAAGCAGCCACCTCCACAGGTTCAGACCCACCCAGCCTGTTGAGCTGCCCCTCCTGACCATCTGACCATGACCTCCAGAGTACGGCCACTCCTGATTCCCTGTGTACCTCTGCATGGGGATGGGGAAGGGGCATTAATGTCTGACCCAGGCCTTCTAGGGTCAACCTTTCAAATATTCCCCTTTCATCTCAAACCCACGCTAAAGGATTGCTCAAACTGTGCCTAAAGGCACAAAGACATCCCCAAAATGTAACACGGAAACATCTGGTGCCTGCCAGCCCACTGCCCAGTGTGTAAGGAAGAGCCAAAGAAGTGCGCGGCCTCCATGTGAAGACTTGCCCACCAGGAATTCAGAGGTGACTTCACAGCCATTGCCACATAGCTGAATGGGCCATCCTCAGTATTCACTGGCTACCCTCTCTTCACAGAATGTGTTCTATGGAAGGCTGTATTAACCTGAAAGAAACCGACAATAAGTTCTGTGTTAAAAGTATGTGTGGCAGTATTTTACATCTTTAAATACATAGAGGAAAATTAAAACCATAAAGCCGTAATAGTTTTCTAAAATAGGTAATTTTTCTGGCCCTTTTGTCCACTTCTCTCCTTTCCAAGTCTGTTATCTTCACACCTGATACCGATTTCCTTAAAAAGATGTTGGGTGTTTTGGTCTTGGTTTGTAGTTTCTGCTTTTCAATCCTATAAAAGTCCTTCTGAACTCCAGACCCCAAGTTCGTAGTGTCTGCATTTCGGTTTTCCTCCTTGAGAACAGTTGTAGCACCTCACCAAGGTTTGTATTTCCCCTTCGGTGCTCCTAAAATAAAATCAAAGCAGCACCCACCTCTCCTATTGCTATCCACTTCCACACCCACTGTTGACTGCCAGAATCCTCCACAGCGTCATCTGCCCTGACCTACTCTCCTCACAGATGCAACAGCCAGAGCCCTTGCTTTCAGCAGCGTTCAGTCGAGATGAAAAAAACATTGCCTGTGCTGTTTGTTGGGGCGTGGGGGTGGGGGTGGGGATGACAGTAGGTGAGAAGGAGCCAGCGTGGTGTGTCAGCTCCTGCTTGTGAGACTCTTCCCACATCATCATCCATCTTTCATCCCTTTTTCTGTCTCAAGGAAGATGCATTCTTTAACTTTTACTTTGCAAAGATGCACCCTCCACCTGGAATATTGATCCTAGCCTCCAGACCTTTCTAGCTGGATCTCTCTCTCTCTCTCTCTCTCTCTCTCTCTCTCTCTCTCTCTCTCTCTCTCTCTCTTCCTCTCCACACACACACATTTCCATCCCCTGCTCTGCTGTTTCCTCCTCTGAAGTCTAACTACACAGACTCCAAAGCTGCTTTACTGCTTAGAGGTTGGGCAGGTTGCTACTCTTGTCTGCCTCGGTCTCCAAGTCTGGAAAGTGGAATAATATCGCCTCCCACACAGTAATTAGTACAAAGTGAGATACTCCCTAAAAAAATACAGCATGGATGCCATGTAGTAAATAGCAATTCTCTTCATTGTTGTATGTTATCCTGAATCATGCCAAATGGTCTTCTGTTTTGAAAATGCATTTTCAGGCCTATGTCAACCCACACTTTTTCCCTTGCTCTGCCCCAGTGAAATCAGGCTGTGACGTGACCACAGCACTTTGAGGGAGTGTTGGGGTCGGTGGGTGCTCTATCCTTCTCCTCATTTTCATCTCAATTTCCTCATCTGAGAAACGGGAGTGACAGCAAAGATGTGCTGATGCCTCGAGGCAACTCTGTCTTGACAATGGTTGGCTCTGTCCTGCCCTTTATTTAGGATGTGATTCCTGATAAGCTTATAGAGGTTCATAAACATCCCTCCTTGCACACAGATGACCAGAACTGAGTCCAGTGGGAGAAGAAGTCCCTTCATCGTTGCCGAGCTGGAAAATGCATCCTTAGATCCATAGCTACAGAGGACTTGCTGGCACAGGACTCCAGGAACACTTTTCGCCCCGGGAGACCACATTCTTTTTGCATGCAGAGGACTGGTGTAAGGGACATAGACACATCCTGGAAGTTTCCCAGTTTGGGAAGAAGGTGGTGTTAGCTGAGGATCATCCAGGGTCCCCTAACACTCTGTCTGCCCTGCCTTCTTGCCAGCACACTATGTGTGCAGCAGTGAACACTGCTGGGGGGGGGGGGGAGAGAAAAGCCTGTACGGAATTAAATGAGTGGACTCTGGGTGAAGGAGGTAGCCTTTCCACTGTGAGCAACTTCATTTAATCCTCACAAATAAAGAATAAGAGAGAACTCCCACCGAGCTGGGCCTGGGTCTCCAGCTTGCTGACTGCTCTGACACTCCAGCTCTTGGAAACAAATGCACATGCACTGGAGCACGTGGACATGTATGCACACATGCATCTCCTTGGTTCTGTTTCTCTGGAGAACCTTGATACACACACACACACCAGCCAATAGCTCCTGGCTAGCAGTTTCCCCATTCACTGATGCTAAGAGGGGGTTCTAGCCAGGGCTGTTCCCAAGTGTCCCAGCCTTGGAATAAGCAGTGAGCTCCTGGCCACAGAAGAGTAAAGAGAAGTCGAGGGGGCAGCCAAAATAAGGAAGAATGGCATGGCTTCCTATGGAGAACGTAGAGAGGACATTCAGCCCCATCAGCCAGAAGGGTTCTGGACCACCAGATCTAATTAATACAAAGTTAGAAAGAAAGTGGGGGAGGAGTCCCTTGTCCTGCGCTGCCTTTTGTAACAGAGCCACGCCCCCTGGGCCACTGCCCTTAGTACTGCACTGTTGCTGCTACCTTTGAAAAGAGGTTAGTGTTGGTTTCTACCAGGAGAGGCCCAGGAATAGTAGAGTGTGTGTTTTTTGGTTAGATGCCCAGGAGTGAGCTTCTGTGGTTATCTCTGAGCCAAGGAAGGGGGTGGAGCAAGAAGTAGGTAGGAACTATTATAAGACTTTATGGGATCATTGTGAGTGAGCAGTGCTCTGAAACCATTGTACTACTGAGCAGCCTGGGGCCTTGGACAAGTTGCTTAACATTCCCGGCCCTCAGTTTGCTTCTCTTCAGAAGGTACGTGAAGGAGTACATGCCAAGTGGTCAGGCCAAGGCCTGGCACACAGCCAATGCTAAGTGTGTGCTTGGAGTTGCTTGCATCAGCATGGGCACCGACTGGTTCAGCTGGGAGCTGAAGGCTGTCTTTGAGTGCTAATGGCTAGCTGGTTCCTTCCCACACCTTGGTCTCAGCTTCTTCATCTATGAAATGGGGATAACAGTGGGGGTGTCTTGACGATTCTTTCAGGGCCCCTGTTTTGAAAAGGTTTGGCTGCTGTCCTCTGCTTTACATAGAACATGACTCTTAATGAAATTTTAAAAGGGACCCTTTTCTGTTGGCTTTTGTGGTCTGTCTTGTAAGAGCCACAAATTATAATGAAATCCCAGCCTGAGTTCTACCCTCAAAGGAGAGACTAGACCCACATGAGGACTGACCTCAGCAAGTTTCCAGAAATCTCACACATTCCCAAATAAAGTTCCCTGACTAAGAAGCTAGGGAGAGACACGTGAGAGGCTGCCGAGGCTTTCTGCATCATCGGTGGGGAGGTGAAGGGTTGTTTGTTCAATTTTTGCAAATGCTAAACTTTCCAATTTTCTTCTAACAGTGGTGACTTCATCAGAAAGCTGGAATTGAATGCCCAGATTATTATGAGACAGGCTGTGGCTTAATCTTCTCGATGTTTTTATATTTGAGAATAAAGAGGTATTCAGCACTTATCTAAAATTACAATGGCAAAGGTTTAGACAAACCCTCGCAGGTACTCAGCTGTGATCTGCATACACACGTGCTTCATGAAATCATTGTCAAGACATCTGAGTCAGAAGAAGCCTCCACACACTTTCTTCTAATTCTTTCCTCTTCTTGATGGGAACTGAGGCCAAAGGAAGGGCATGAACCACCAAGCTCACGGTGCTAATTAGTGTCAGGCTTCTGTGTAAGGGCCGAGAAAGCCACTGCCTGGCAGGGTCAAGGTCCACTTCTTGTTTTTCACAAAGCTGGGCTCTCCACCGTTTTTTTCTGGACAGGAATGAGTCAGCCTTAGGCCTGCTCCTGCTGAGATCTAACTCTATCTACCTGCACGCCTCCATCTCAGCATCTGTCCATCCAGCAGTCATCCCCAATCCCTGTGTAGGCCATAGGCTCACTACTTCTATGTTAGTGTGTTTGACCTTCTTTGTCCAAACTGACCCAATGTAAATTCTCCTTTCTTTCTCTAGAATCCAAGCAGGAGGCATCTTCTTTAATGTTTCTTGTGACCACTGACCACCATAGCCACTGTGCAGCCCATAGACACAGAAAAATCTCAGTACACGTTCTTTCTTAGCTTTTACCATTGGCCTGAAAATTAAACAAAATGGAATATTATAAGCCATGTCTGTAGCTCTATGGTAGTACACTTGTCCAGCATACCAAATTCTAGATTTCATCCTCCAAATTGCCACAATTTTTTAAATTTATCATAGCATAGCAGGCTCTCAGGTGTATCAGCTTACCTCTCAAACCACGCTGCTTGTCATCAGTATGTAGTACACCCTTTTATCCTATCTTGGTTTGTGTATGTAATAGGGGAGCGTGTGTGTTTGTGGTGATATATTGTGTATTTATTAAAGAAAAGCCAAAAGATCAGAGAGACAGGAAGACGCCACAGCCACTTCTCACCTAGCCACTCCTCATGAATCCTCAGACTGATGCCTCTGAATCCTCCACCAAAAGGGAATGAGATCCCAGGCAAAGGGCTGAATTCTTGTCTCCTCTTTCTCCCTGCAGATAACTCACTTCCTCATCAACTTTCCTGGTACTAGGATTAAAGGTGTGAGCCACCACCTTCTATCTCTGTTTGACCTTGAAGTCACAGAGCTCCAGAAGATCTCTGGCTCCCAAGTGCTGGAATTAAAGGTGTGGGCCACCACTCTCTGACTTCCAGGGCTAAATGTAGTTTACCTCTGTCTTCTGATTTCCAAGAAAACTTTATTTTTCTCTCTTAATTCCATAAAGTACCCCCTCGTTGCTCTGTGTTTTGTGTGACACATAATTACCACTCTACACATATTGCTTAGATTAGTGACAATAAAGGACTGCTTCTCTTTCATCTCCTAGAGATCAAAGGGATGCAATAAAAACACCAGTTCTTGTATTCATATAGTGATTCACAGTTTTTGAAGCGATTTCACACATAAAAGTGTGTTTGCTACCTTGACACTCCTTTGAAGGAGGACACTTCGGTGTTACTGCCCGATCCTACTATTGAGATGTAGAACCAAGCAAATGACAGACCATTTCACAATGGCCCACTTCCAGTCTGCCACACCCAATGAGTGCCCACGGAAGGACCGATTAATCTAGATACTGACTTTGATAGACCTGGTGAAGCATTTGATGACCAGGAGAAGAGCTCCTAGACACTGTCAAAGACATCTCTGAGGATGGTGGTCGGATAAAGGGATGCCCAGGCAGAATGCTGGGGCATTGGGAAGAAAATGAGCTAGAGAAACACTTCCTTCAGCAAGACAAATTTGTGCAGGAGAAATCAGCTTGGCTGGGGAAGCCAGTTGGAAAAGAATGATAGTAGGCTGGTTGCCGAGGTTCATCAAAGTCATTTGTTGCACGTAAGCTCATTTTTCACAGGCCAAGGGGATATTTACCTGCAGTACACCTTTAAGGAATAGCCGACAGATTGAACGGTACAATGCTTTATTATATTTCACACCCTGGTGATTCAATATGATGGAGGCAAAAGGGGATGTGGAGTTCAGGAGAGTCACAGAGAAAGGCAGAAGAAAGAGATCAGAAAATGCCCAGCCATGGGATGCCTTTGCTTCAGTGGAAGGCACTAGATAGTGCTCAGTCCATCTGATGGATGATGACAGACTCATCAGACAATGAGTCCCACATAGGTTGACCTTGTTCCTGTCCAGCACCCGATCCAATCTCTCCATCTTTTTGAAACTCATGTTCATGCACTGGTTGGAATTCTAAAGACTTGACTCTAGTCTGGATTTCACCACAACTTTATCCGGGTGAGTTAAAGCATGCATTTCTGTCTCTGCGCTTAAATATCTTACTCGGTGAAGAAGAGTATTCTCTCCTGCTCTGAAGGTTTCTTTGAATCCTTGTATGTAAATAACCCCAAGACTCACCCTCATCACAGGCGGAAGCCTTCTCAGAAGCCCTCCTTTATGTTTCTGTCACAGTCAGAAGTCTACAGGTCTGCTACAACCTCCTCCAGAAAAACAGTCAAGAGTCCCCAGTGGCTCCTGTCCCAGGTTCCCAACAAGCTCCTTGCTGGTTGGCATAGCTGAATATCTATCTCTTCAGAATTCTTGCTCTCTCTGGAGATTGGTCATGTTATCCACCCCTTTCCTATCACCGATGAACTAGATTCAGATAGGTCTCTATGTTATGTTTCAAATAAAGATTGCCTGAAGATAAGAGGGCTGAGTCAGCCACAGAGTTAGCCATGGAGGTCGGGCAAGGGTAGCTCACCCTTTTCATTTTAGCACTCCAGAGGCAGAGGCAGAGATCCATCTGAATCTCTGTGAGTTCAAGGCCACACTGGGCTACATGAGATTAATCCAGTCCAAAAGAGAAACAGGTACACACCTTTAATTCCAACACTTGAGATCCCATGCCTCTGCTCCCAGTGCTTGGGAAGCACACATGCCTTTAATCTTAGCACTAAGAAAGTTGAAACAGAAATTGATATGTCTGAGCAGAGAAAGAAATATAAGGTAGGATGAAACAGAGTTTGGACCTTCGCTTCCCCTGTTCAGTCTGGGGATTCATGGAGACAGGATCTATTCCTTTCGGCTGAAGAGCTGGTGATGTGAGAAGCGGCTGTAGCTTGTTCTTCTATCTCTCTGATCTTTCAGCTTTTCCCCAATATCTGGCTCCGGTTTGTTGTTTCTGTTGTTTAGATCAATTAGGATTCGTGCAACAGGTCTCTGTGCAAGAAGAGTGGGTTTTCACTGACCTCAGCATCCAGTCTCGATAGAGATTTCCTTCATTTTTCATCTCACTCAAGATTTCAACATTAATCGTTGCCCTGGTCCCTTTATAAACCCTTCCAAGTACCTTTCCCTTCACTAAAACATCATCTACAAACCATTATAGGGAGGTATGGCTTTCCCTCGGTCCTCCTTCCTGTTATCTGGAATAGTATCACTGATAGCGGGAACTGTGACCGCCATCTTGTAATGAAGCCACCTTGAAGATGTAAGATATGAACTAAAGATAATGGGCCAGGTCTCAGAAGATGCAGGGACCATGATGGTGCCTAAGGAAGCAGAGCTGCTGTCTAAGCTTGTTCCCTGCTGGACTTCTGACTGAAAGTTCTTTTTCTACACAGTTTCCTGCTCTAGGTTTCTACTGTGTGCATATGAGCCCAATTTTAGTGGCCATGACTCTCCACTCATGATTACACATTCATGGAGCAGAGCACATATTAAGGACCAAATGGGTGATTGTGGGAGAAGGTGAGAGGTGGTACTCTCTCTCCCCCTGGTTTCTTCATTCTCCTCTGTCCTCTGATTGTACCTGAATGCTAAGCAGGAACATCTGCCACAGGTATATTTTCCATGTTCCCCAGGATGTGATCTGAGCCTACTGAGGCCATTTTTCTTGAGGGGGCTCTGTATGTGCGCATGTGTATAGGTACGTGTGTTCATGAGTGCACATGGAGCACCAGAGGAGAATGTTGGATGCCCTGCTCTACCAACCTCTATTTTATTCCCTTGAGACAGGCTCTCTCAAGCTGGAACTGGGCTGGCGTTCAGGACGGCCCTCCCGCCTCTACCTCTCACCAGAGCTGGAGTTATAAGCATGCACAGAAATGCCCAGCTTTTATGAAGGTTCTTCTGAGCCTCCGGATGCCACAGAAGACACTCTTACCCACTGAGCTATCTCCCCAGGCCCTGAGGCCATTTCATTTCGCTGTACTTCCTGCTTCCTAGAGCTCACATTCCAGAGAGCATCAAGAATGTTTATCCAAAATCTAAACTAAGACATGCTTCCAACAGCCCGGAAAGCTGAATGAGTTGAGGACCGTGAGCATATTAAGAATGAAATCATGAACAGGAGAAGTGGTCTCAGGACAAGGTCTGGCAGGCTGCAGAGACCTCTGGCAGGCAGAGATGTGAGCATGGATAGAATGAAGGGAACAGCACAGCCACAGCAGCATGGGCATGTCAGGGGAGAGGATATAAGAAAAGATGTCTCTCATTTCCAAATTGCATTGGTGGGATGAATGAATATTGCTAGGACACCAGCCTCCTCAGCAAACACCACAGCTTAACTGTTGAGGAAATGGTTATTTTCCCCACACCCGCAAAGATGGGCATGGAGCCCAGTAACCCCAGGTAGATAGCACTTCCTGGGAATGAGTCCAGCAGTAGAAATAACTTTGTGAAATGCAGGTGGCCAATGAGGTCAGCAGGCGAAGTGCCCACATGCATTCTTTATTGTCCCCTGGGATTACACCTGTAGAGGCCAGCCCGTATACACCTCAGTGTCCTGCACATTTTGGAAACACTGGCTGCATATCACAACACTGTAGAAATGTTGGAGCCACATGAATCCTAGTAGAGAGCCCAGAGCTGTCAGGGAGGGTTTCCTGAAGGTAACACCATGATAAGCAGGAAACCTGGACTCCTACATCAGTGTGTATCAGTCACCTATTACCACATTAAGACAAGGTAACAAACATACCCAAAGTCGGTGACTTAAAACAACAATTATTCACATTCAGCCCTGAGCCTGCAGAACATGGATGCAGGCTGGGTCTAGGTATATGTCTTGGTTTCTCATCCTCCTGAGCCCAGATGACATGTTCTGTTCTGATCATTGCAAAACACAAGAAGAGACATCAAAAAAAAGGTCATATGGCCAAGGTCTTAGTCATCATTAGTATTGTTTGTCAGAAACAAACATACATCTTTCCACAACATCAACATTTATTGAATGACAACAAATTCGCAATGCTAAGTCTATTTCATTGACCACAACTTGACACATAGTTCTTATTTCCTGAGTATTTCACTAAGGCAAACACATGTTCTTTTTAATATTAACACGGAGATCTCACATTATACAATAGACACGTGCATGGATATGCAAATGGCTAGAAGAGACTAAAGAGCCTGCATCTGAGTTCAAGGGATCTTAACCCCCCCCCCCCCCAGAGCAGCAGCAGGAGGTGAGAACTGATAAATGTGGAAAGAACTTGGGGTGGGGATGAGATCAGATGATTAAACTTTTTGGATGTTGTGTGAGAGCTATGGAGTCACAGTTTGAGATGAGACTGGAGTCTGTGGGACTATGGAAGCTACAGATGTAAAGGGCAGGACTGGGTTTAGATGAATGAATGGGCAGACAAATGACCATCTGAGTAGGCTACAGTAGCTCAGCTGAGTCCCTGAAGATGATGGTTACTTGGCAATCAGGTGATAATGGTCTTATGACAAGAATGTGGTACCATTGTAATTGCAACCTTAGGTGTCCTTCTCTTTGGGGGGGTCTAGATGAGTGCATGGCACTTTTCATTGGTGTAGTATATCTGATAAGACCTGGCTTTCCCTGATATGTTTTTGATAGGGCCATGTGTTCCTACTGTTCTGATTTAACTTGATGGATGTGGTAGCACCTTCTCTGCTCTAAGAAGTCGTTCATTAGTAAGTGCTGTACAGCTAGTGCTGGACAAGTGGTAATGTTTACACATCCACCAAGGTACAGAGTCATCCGCCATCCTCAAAATGGAGCCAAATGGTGCTTGTAAAGTAGAGGCTTTCAGGGCAAGGCAGAGAGTGGGCAACTACTCTTTGTACATGATGTGGAATGATGTAGATCTCAGCATCAATCAAGGGACACACTATTGTGACATTACAGTAAGCCACATAGCCAAGTCGAGAGGACAGGTAGTATGTGGGGTAACAGTGGAGGGGTGAATATATGCATTTTAATTTACTATGAAGTGATGCAGTAAAAGGAAAAGCTATTTCATCTGAAGGACAAATAAGCATTAAATGTAAAAGTGTATCTGAGTTTGGTGTGGGGTGTGAGTCAGAGGAAATGGGAGGGTTGTAGCAAATGAAGATGTTGGATGGGCCATAGACTGGAGGCCCACCTGCCTCTGGCTGAGAATGGGCAATGAGGCTGGAGGCAGAAGCGGGTAGCCAATCAGCCGACATTCTCTTCCCAGGGGCCCTTGTCTCTTCTTGATGAATGAAGAAATTATGAACTAGAAGTAAGAGAGCTCACTGCTGTGGTATTTTGTCTCAGAAAGAGAGGAAGGGGAAGGAAAGGAAGGAAGAAAGAGAAAAAAGTCAAAACTCAGGGCTTCTATCTCCTTCTTTGCAGACTTGCAAAGTCTGTCCAGCTGTGGGTTTCTGTCTTCCCTTCTCTAAGCAGTGGCCTAAGCAGTGGACATGTGAACACACACACACACACACACACACACACACACACACACACACACACACACAAAGGGCAATGCCATATAAGCATCCAAGAGTCTCTATACTTCATATAGGTCATTGTGACATGGGTGCCTGTCTTAACTTCCCTGGAAAACTCGAGGTTCTGGGGCTGGGGCTCCACTTTGCTGTCTCTAACTAGCTGGAGCCCTATAACCACAGGCAGGATAAATGCCAAAAGGTAGACGATGCTATGGGAACCAGGAAACATCACTTCTGGAATCAAAAACTGAAGAAACTAGGTCAGCTGGCCCAGCCACAATCAAGGCAGTCCTATTAATAGAAAATGCAAACATTATTTAGGGACAGGAGCGTGAAATGGGAAAGGGGAGGGACACTTGAAGGTGGATGGAAACTCAGCCTTGTGTGAAAACACAAACTTGAGAGAAATGAAATTGCTGGGAGATGTCATTCCTAGAGAAATGTAGTTGCAGGTAATGGCCCTGGGGAGGCTTCCATGACAAATCAGCCCAGCCAGCTGCCTCCTGCCATGCCCACTTGGGAAACACTTGTAGAACTCTATCAGCCCAAGGAGAGAAATGCTCTATAACTATACCTGCCTTGGGTCCAACATCTAGGCTCCATCACACTGTCTTAACCTCAAATATGCACATGCATCCCCTTCCATTGACAAGTCACTTAATGCATTCTATTGTTCTGTTTTTAAGACAGAGTCTCATGTAGCCGAGGCTGGCCTTGAACTCACTGTAGTCAACAATGGCCGTGATACCCTTTCCTCCAGCTCCCCACTCCTGAGAGCTGATACCCAATTCTTATTTAACTGTTTTGACTGTTTCCACTCTTCTGGGCTCTGTACACCAGGGAAAGAGTGGCCCATAGCTTTTATTTCTGGTGATCACCTCCCAGCTGGATGGACAAATGTCCAATTCCTAGGGGATTTCTTTCAGCAAAGGTGACAACTACAGCACTACTAAAGACAGCTATGGTTTCAGCAGGAATGTCCCCCACAGGCTCTTGATGATGGAAAGCTGAGGAGGGAGGGCCTAACTGGAGGTTCATCTTTGTAGTTAAAACTTGATCTTTGCTCTCTCACGCTCTCTACTGTCTACTGAGGTGGCTGGTTCCTGCCTCTCTCTGTATATTATATATATATATATATATATATATATATATATATATATATATATATATATCTGTAGATCCAAAAATCTACAGAGCCAAGTACTACAGACAGAAATCTTTGAAACTGAGTGAAGCAATCACCCGCTTTAAGTTGCTCTTGGTATTTTGGTCACAACTACAATAAATGAATACGTTTAAAATTTTTTTAAATTAAAAAAGTAAAGATGAAAATCAGAAATTCAGGACCTTTGGCTTCAAGCAAGAGATATGGATGAATTGAAAGAAATTGTCTTAGTAGAGGGATTAAAAAAAAACATGGTTGATGATTCAGACCTGGCCAAGACAATGGACCCCCAAGACTCTAGGCCACACGTTGTGATCATGTAGCCACAAGAATTCTATCCAAACACCATATCTTCTGGAACATTCTTATTCCTGGGAGACCCACACTCCCATCAAATTACAGGCTATCAGAACAGTGTAGCCGTGCTAGCTCATGAGGGAACAGGTGAGTTGGCCTAGTCCCTGGGACAAGTAAGGCTGATGTAGAGAACTGTCAGCACATTATACAGACAAAGCAAAACAGATCATCAAGAAGGCCTCCAGTACCATGATGACAGAGCTAGGGTCAGGAGCCCGCATCTCTTGGTAATCCTCTCAGGCATTTGTCTCTCTCATTTATTGAATTATTTATTGACTTAGAGGGTATTAGAATGATAATGAGCATCCTAATATACAAGTAATATAGAAAATGCACTGATTACTTACTGCTGTGTAACAAATCAACCCATAAGTTACAGTCAGCAGCAACAAGCATTTAGTGTCCTGAAGTCTCTGTGGCTTGGGAACCTGAGAACTTTAGAATTGGATAGTCCTGGCTCGAGGTCTCCCGTTAAGTTACCATCAGAATAGAGACTGTAGCCTGAGAAATATTCCCAGCATGGAGAAAGCAGTGAAGAGCAGAGATCCAGAGGAAGGCAATGATGAGTCTGGGATTAGGAAGAGGCAGGGAGAGGTGGGGCCAGGGAGTTGTAACCTTCCTTTATCACTTTCCTCAGAACACCTCTACCTCCCCCTCCTCTACCTCCTCCATTCCTTCAAGCTGAGCCTCCCCCTTGTTTGTCAACACAAGCTCTGAAACAGGAAACAATGATGATCATGGCTAACTATTGATTGCTGAGCTCATATCAATAAGCCTAGGCATGTTCCCATACTTTCAGATAACTATTCTTGGCTTACTCAACTTCTTCATTCCGCACGTCACCTCTCTCCTCAGCTGAGAGCAGAAAAATCAGTACAGTTATGGATAAAGTCTTTTTAGTCTGCTAAAGAAATACTTGCTATGAAAGTACACCAGCTTAAGGAATGAGAAGCCCAGAGAAGCCCAATGATAGCATCATGTTTTCGGGTCAAGAGTCTGATTTTGTGCATTACTATTCAAAGGGCTGAAGGGCTTTGACCCAAAGCAGGCACTGGAAATGGTATACGGAAGGATCTGAGGACAAAGTACACAGAGCTCACCCATGGATAAATGCAGGAAAGGGGAATGAGGTTCTCTGGAAGTCATGGCCTAGATCTCTGAGAACAGACTCCACCCCCAAACAACATCAGTGTGGTGTCAAGCAGGCTAACAGGGACCACAGAAGGCTGCACTTCCCGGCCTGTTGAAGCACAGAGCAGAAGCCTTTATGTCTGTCTGCATTCTTTTGGCACCAGGTAGCAAAGATTGAAAAGATATTTATGCTGACAGGTCCTGGGGCACCAAAGCAGGCAATATCTATTAGGAAAGAGTCAAATATGCATACACACACACACACACACACACACACACACACACACAGAGAGAGAGAGAGAGAGAGAGAGAGAGAGAGAGAGAGAGAGAGAGAGAGCCTTCTGTAGTATGAGGTTTCTGGCCCAGACTTCTGGGCCTAGCCTCAAGGTTTAGGCCCACAGACCCACAGACCCGCAGAGACACACAGATGCTTACAATAGTTTTAGGCTGATCAGCCTAAGGCCCAGGCATATAACTTGCTGACTCTTTACCCTTAATCTAACCCATGACTCTTATCCTGTTCAGCCATGCAGCTCGGTACCTTTTCTCAGAGCAGCATAGTTGTCCTCTGCTTCTTCTGGCTTCTCTCTGGCGTTCTGCTCTGTTCCTCCGGTTCCCTGAGTTGTTCTAGTCTGGTAGCCCCACCCATACTTCCTGCCTGCCTCTGGCCAATCAGCGCTTTTAATTAAACCAGTGAGTGGGACAATTATTTACAATGGAACAACATAATCTCCCACATACTCTTACCCCAGACTAAATGAATCTCAGAGAAATGGGAGAAGCTTGAATTAGACCCAGTTTAACTTAACATTCGCAGAAGCAACTTGAGAATTAAATTTTGAGTTATTGTGTGGACAAAGCTCATGAATGAGGTTACATTGGGACAACTGAAGTTCATTGTGCCTAACTTGCTAGGTCCTATCCCACTTCCTGTAAGTTGTGTAGACCCTAGACCTTCCGAGCAGCCCTGTCCCCTACAGCTCTTGTCTCAGGAGACCTCCCCCGCTCTCGCTGCCTCTGTTCTCTAGGCAATCAGCATCCAAGCCACACCTGTGGGCACCTACATCCACCAAAGGGAGAAGAGCAAATAGCCTGCAGAAGGAACTGTCTGGATTCCACATGGCTCACACTCCCGATGAGTGATAGCATCACAAGTGAGTCATCAGCACTCCTAGGATGTCTCCATGTCATATAAGTGGGGGCACTGGTGTTTCAGTCTGTGTGTGTGCAGTTTCTGTGTGGCTCCAGTCAAAGAAAGGAAGTACTGATGGAAGGAGCTAGGGACCCACCCATATGATGCTCCAGACACCTTCCCTGAAGGTTCAATGGATCCTTATAGAAACTCACTGGGATGAACTGTTTTAATAACTCCAATTCACATGTGGGGAAACTGAGGCACAGAGAGAGTTCAGCGAGTTTTCCTACACCACAGAGTGTCAGTTTGATCCTAGACAGCTATTGCTGGTCCTGATGCTCCCACTTCTGTCTAAGGCACTCAAGAGTCCTCTTGTTCTGGGAATTCTGCTCCCCATAGCCAGTACCCTATCCCAGACAATGGCTCAGTGATGGTCACAGGTCACCTTATATGGTCAACCTCCAGGGACTCAGGTGAGCTCTATAGTTGAGGATGATGAGTCCCAGACCATCAAATCTTTTTATACGATCATGGGGACAAGCCAGGGTGAGGCCTATCAGAACCAAAGTTGATCTAACAGGGAAGTAGAGTCCCAGAGGTATCCAGATGTGAAAGTATTGACTGAAGAAAGATGGTGAGGTCCTGAGCAGGAAAGGGAACGGAATGTGGTGAGGGCTGTCCAGAATTTAAGCAACCAATAGAGAAACATTTCAGCATACTGTCCCCTTGAGGAACCTGTGTGCCTTCCAGCCAGCTGCTGATACTGTATATATACTGGGTGATGGGCAACTGGCTTAGAAGGCTGATCTACTGATGACCAGTGGTCATCTTACTGCTCCAGTCAATCATTCATAAACAAGAACTCTGAGAAAGAGTCACAAAAGAAGAGCAGTACTAAGCCTTCCCACAATGCCTGTGTCAGTGACCTTTCCAGTGAGAGCTTGAATACCTGAGTTAGGTTCCTGGGACCCACATGGTAGATGAAAAAAACTGTTTTCTATAGGCTGCCCTCTGACCTCCATATATACAACATGACATACAGCCTATCTCTACAATCAATCAATCAATCAATAAGTAAATGTTTTTAAGCAAACATACAAAGAAAGAGATAATGGACACACTCCCATTTATAATAATCTGAATGAAAACAAAATACCTAGAAATAAGCCTAAGAAGATAAAAGATCTCTAAAGTGAAAACTTTAACCAAGACAGGACATGAGCAGGCATAACTTTAGCCACTTAATATTTGACAGAGATGCCCAAAAAAATGCACTGGAGAAAATAAAACATCTTCAACAAGGGTCCTGGGAAACTGGATGTCTACGTGCAGGAGAGTGAACTCAGACCTGTTCTATTCCCTTCTACAGAAACTAACTCCAAATGGGTCAAAAACTAAATGTGAATCCTGAAACACAGAAACTGCTAAAATAAAACATGAGCGGTTCCTACATGACGTCGGTGTAGGAAAAGACTCCCCAAATAAGACTCCATTTGTCCAAAAAAAATGAAAAGTTTCTGTACAGCTGAAGAAACAGTCAACCAGGTGAAGAAAAAGAAAAAAAATGGGAGAGAATCTTTGCCCACCATACATCAGACAGAGGACTAATTTTCAGAGTATATGTTGTTTTTTAAAGTGGCCAGATGTGGCAGTGCACACCTGGAATCTTAGCACTGAGGAGACAGCAGCAAGACCCCTGGTGCATGAGAGGCAGGCAGCCTTGCTGAATCAGTACAAATGCAGTACCATTGAGAGATCCTGACTGAAAACCAAGGCGAAAGATTCATTAAGGAAGACATCCAAGGTCTACCCTTGGCTTCCCCAGAGATGAGCCCACCTGTGTGTACATACACACATCTGGACATACACACACGAGTATTTGCACTCATATACAAAATCATGGCTCCATCCATGGACTGATTCTCTGATAAGGTCAGATCCAATCACTTCCCTAAAGCTAGTGGCAAAGCAAGATCTTAGTGCCTTAGCCTTTGAGGAGCATTTTGAGTTCAGTCCGTACTGCTCAGCCTTGAGCTATCCTCACCTGCTTTCCCTCTCACCCCAAATCCACACACTGAAGTACAATTCACAGCAGCAGCTAGACATATCTCTGAAGTCACAACCCAGCCCTGGACTCTCTCTGCTCTGGCTGGAGTCTATCTCCTGGGAACTAGCCCTTTTCCCAACAGCATGCTGAGGTGTGGTTTCCCCAAAGGCTGTCCCTGGACATCTGCTGTTCCTGTATCGAGCGCAGCCCTGCAGCCAATTCCAGTCTACAGCGTTCAATCAACCAGCTCACAGTGAACCTAAATATTTAGCCTTTTACCACTGTGGGCGAATATGCACCATTGCTAGTACATCTTGTTCAATCTGTCTGGCAGACACAGGCCTCGAATTGTATAGCAGGAGGCTTCTGAGAAAGGACGTTGCCTTCGGAGTCAAGGCAGACAAGGCTTTGTTTATTTTCCACTCCATTCAGCCAAGAACATCCCTAGGCTGAGGGAACTGAGTCTTAAATCCCTCGTTTCTATTCCCATGGATGGGAGAATGTGTCATCCTCCTCAAGCCACATTATTAGATAACAGAGAAATGAACATTTCCCCTGAGTCTTGTGTTTTGTGCAACAGAGTCAGGATAAAGAAAGGATAAACAACAATTATAGTTGCTATTGCCACATTGTATTTCAGAGTATTGCTGGGAGACACATTTCGATTATACTTTCAGCTGCAGGAAAGCTTCTGCTGTGGACAGAGTCATCAGGGAATATCTGTGGCTCTCTCAAGTCCTGTTTGGGGCTCCCTTCTCTAGGCACCAAGAGCTTCCAAGTAGCCGATGACACGTACAGACAGCGGACGCAGGGCCAGCCTCTTGTTCTCTATCTGGCAGTGTGAAGGTTGACTCGAGTCATTTTGCACCCAATTACTTTGCAGTAAATTTGCCGGATGGTCCTTGTCCTGAAGTATTGATCCAGCATCTCACCTTGAACTTGTTTATTGACACATCAAATTCAGAAGGCAGGCTCGCTCGATTGACCACTTCCCAATTAGGGCATTTATATGATGTCACCAAGGCTCCTTGTCATGTGCCGATAAGAGTCATTTGTCCCGTCAACCACCGCCACCACCCAATCGCCTGCAACCAAGTTGCCATTTTTCTCTGACCTTTTTGGAGACAGATGGCAGTCCATAAAATATATCAGCAGCAGTATGTCATTTTCTCTTGCTGAATCGCCTCACACGAAAGGTGCCTCATTCAACAAAAGCTTTTACAGTCACATATTCCCCAGGCAGAAGCTCACAGTACATCTTGGCTGGGGCCATGGGGGGATTTGCTCCTTTTTCTAGAGAGCACCCATGTGGGCCCTGCTACGAAAGGAGGCACCTGAGCAGAAACATGGGACCAGTTACAAGTACTAGTTAGTTAGGATGATGGTACAAGTGTCCAAAATACCAGGGGTCAAAAAGAAGCTGGAAAGAACAAACCCACACTGAAACCAATCTCCTCGGTGAGGAATCTAGTCAGTTTCTGCTGGTCATCTGCAAATGTGCCCGTGGTGTGTGTGCTGGTGACATGGAATAAAAAGCATAGCAACATGCTCTCAGGGCTGAACCAGCGTGAAGACTCTGGCCTTTCACACCATAGGCAGACCTATATTGGGGAGGAGTTTACACTCAGAGCTCAGTGAAAGCCTGCTTCCTACGAAGCTGGTGCAATGAGGCTGTGGGTCCGTGGAACAGGTGGTAGGACTGGGTAGACAGGATAGAAAGGGTTAGAACCCAGCAGGATAGGACAGGATGGATCAGCTCAGTCCATGCATAGAGTTGGGGGAAAACACTTGTCTAGAGGGTGTGTACTAGGCTCCAATGTAATAATACCATTCTCCCTTAGAGTCATGGCAGACATATTGTGAAAATCTAACAGAAAGTGTTCTGTTCATTTTTTCTGCCTGAAAAGATATCTGTCTATTCAAACCCTTAGTCCTGATCCATACAATCACATTCAAGAAACATCTTCTCAAACACCTACCATCTGACAGACACAAAAGGAATACAAAGCCAAATGATGTCATACTTAGAGACACAAAGGAATTGGTCTGAGTTGAACATTCAGTGTCTGATCAATGCTCTGGCTACGTGAAACCTTGAGCAGAAGAGCCACAGACAAGTGCCCAGAGCTGGACATCTAGTAGGCAGCAGACACATGGGCGGATAAACTGACATGATGGGTATTCAGGGCTGCTCCTGGTGCCGAAAAGGTCACAGAGTAACTGAGGAAAGGTGACCTAAATCTTATACCCAGGGCTTTAAAAAACAAACAAGTATCATGAAAGCCTTCAGCAGGTGAGGGTAATATCAACAGAATGAGTATGACCATCTGCAGTAGGTAACTTCTTACTCAACCCCAGCTGACTGGTTAGAACTCAGAGAATTAAGTAGCCTGAGAGAATGTTGCCAAATGTCCTAATATTTCAAAGAAAGTCCCCAGTTGGGAAGTTTCCTAGTCTCTAAAATATTTATGACAATTCAGATTATATATGTATATGGTACCAAAATAATCCTCAGCAGTTGGTGTCTACCTCTCAGATCAGATCATTCATAGCGTCTGGTTGTGGAACAACCCCCCCCCCCTCATTGCGATATAGCCAAATTGCAGGAATCTCTGATGAAAAACAGATCTTTTTTTTCACAGTGTGGGGGTAAGTAGAATAGTAATCAGTGAATCCATGAACATGGAATAATGTCACCTAAGGAGCGGGGGTGAGGTCAGAAAAGAAAGGATGGAGTTGGCGGCAGCTAATGCTGAATTTTTTGAAAGTATCCCAGTCTGAGGTAGAAATGACTCCATGGCAAAAACATCAAAATTGACTATGATATATCAGCATGAAGGTGGCTGTCTAGGAAATTCATAAAACTTAAGGAACAACTGTCATGCTAGATAGTTTTGTGGCAACTTGACACAGCTAGAATTATATGAAAGGAGAGAACCTTAAATGTCTCCATAAAATCCAGCTGTAAGGCATTTTCATAATGAGTGATTGATGGGGGAGGGCCCAGCCCATCATGAATGCCATCCTTGAGTTCTATAAGAAAGGAGGCCAATCAAATCATGAGGAGCAAGCCAGTAAGCAGCGCTCCTCCATAGCCTCTGCATCAGCTCCTGCCTCCAGGTTCCTGCCCTGCTTCAATTTCTAACCCAATGTCCCTCAGTAATGGCCTCCCCCAAGTTTCTTTGGTCATGGTGTTTTACCACAGCAATGGTGATCCTGACTAAGACAACCCTCAGGACAGTAGCTTTGCCTGCCATTAACCCAAGCGTTTTTCCTACCAGCAGCATCAAGTAGACGCTGCTGAATTTTGTGCCAACAGATCAGAGCACTTCTGGAGTCTCCTGCAGCTGGGGCGCAGCAAAGCTTGCCCTTAGCTCTTGTCCCTGCCTGCACAACTAATTGACAATAATAGTGGAGTCCATTTTTCCTGAGCCTCCTCAGTCAGAAGCCCTGGCTCCAGATGTTCCCATCTCCCTCCAGCTTTTGACCTCTCAGTCTCCTTATTTGTTTGTTGGTTTGGTTTAATTGCTGTTCTAGAACTTGGAGCTCACTATGATGTTGAATTCACAATCCTGCTGCCTCTGTCTCCTGAGCACTAGAATTATAGGGTTACTTCGCCATGCTTGGCTTCTCTCTCCACTCTTCCTTCTCAAGAAGCAAGTTCTGAACAAGGCAGAACAAGGTGTGGGCTCACACCTACATGCTCATATTTCATGCCAGCTTCCTCCACATGTTTCCTAGGGCCTTATTCCTTGTCAAGAAAGGCTGTACTGATGTTACTAAGGAAAATGGGGTTTCCCTTTAGGTTGTTGGCCTCATTAATGAAAGAATTCAAAAATAGATTCAGAAGAAAGCTTAAGGACCATTTTATTAGCGTTTGAAAGAAAGACAGCAGGGTCTTGGCAGATACCATGAGGCAAGAGGTGGATATGAAGATGAGAAAAAGCAGGATTTTAAGGGTTCAAGAGAGCCAGAATGTTCAGCCATGAGAGTCAGCAAACATGGAAAAAGATTGGGCTGACCAGAGAACAAATGAGAAATCCCAGATTGTTAAGAAAAATCATGCTTAAGCTTTTGACCAGTATGGAGGGTGGGGTAGGCTAACTTATTTTTTTATCTTTAATTAGAACTCAGAGAATCAACTAGCCTTGGAAGTTCTTATGTAAGTGAAGTTCTAAAAACACTTCTGGGCAGTACAGTATGTCATCTCATTAAGGAATACTTTACTCCTTCTTCTTAGCATTTCTTCAGGCGAATCAGCTTTACTTGTATACTGTTCTAATCTTTGGAGCAGATCCAATATCATGTTTCCACCCACAGCCAGAGACAGAACTCAGATTATATTTGTCTGTCTACTTTGACCAGGCAGAAATGGCTCTCCCTTATATACCTAGTTTATCCATTTGTTCGTATGGCATTTTCAATCCTAGGAAGGACAGTTGTGATGCTTCTCTGGTGTTGCCAAGTGTCTTAGTTGGGGGTTTTGTTGCTGTGAAGAGACACCATGACCACAGCAACTCTTATTTTAAAAAAAATTATTTTGCCAGCCCAATTACAGTTTCAGAAGTTCAACAATCTACATCACCATAGCGGGGAACATGATGGCATGCAGGTAGATGTTATGATGGCTACATCTTGTTTTGCAGGTCACAGGAAGTTGACTGAGACACTAGGTAGTATCCTTAGCATAGGAAACCTCAAAGCCCACCCCCACAGTGACACACTTCCTCCAACAAGGCCATATCCACTTCAACAATGCCTCACCTTCTAATAATGCCACTCCCTATGAGATTATGGAGGCCAATCACATCTAAACTACCACATCAAGGGAATAGGAGATGGGTTCAAAACCAACCATGAGGGAGGTATACATCCTCAAGGACCTATAATCAATCCCTTTAACATTAACACTGCACTAATTTTTAAATGCTAATAGTATTTACATATGTGTATCACACACACACATAAACGGGGTACATACATCATATATGTATGTGCATATTAGAAACCAAGAATGATCATGATGTCTCTCACACAAAGAAATACACAAAGTGAACACAGCAAATGTACTTGGCTAGACAATTTCTTTTTGAAAAAAAGAAGAAGAATGTGCAAGAAGCCAAAATGGGCTAACAGGCTCACAGGAAAAGAAAGCCATTTGGTTTTATGGCTTTTCCCCATTGGCTGGCATATGACCTCACAATATTTTTCAATTGGGTAGTTTTAAAAGAATCATGCAGAGAAAATGAAGAAAAAAGAGCGGGCCTTGGCTATTCCAGGCCATGAAGATCTGGGGCCTTTGCCTAAACAACGCTTACCAGGTAGGTGAGATTAAATGATTTAATTCCATGTCATGAGAGTTTTACAAAGTGAGGGAGGTTTACGTAAACTATTGGCCCTTGGTAGGCTAGCTACCTTAGATATAAACACAAATACTTCTCACATGCACACACACCGGGTAGTGCTGCAATCTCTTCTCGTTTACCATGGATTTTCTGTTCAAATATGGAGAGGGTATGTGTCTTCTCTCTGGGCCTGTTTTCTGTCTCTGTAAAATGAGAGAGTGGACTGAACCTCACACCCAAGGTCCATGGTTCTCTGTAAAATCGTGGAGGTGAAGGCTCACTAGGAGAGATGCTGTTCTCAAGTGCCTCTTCACAGAAAGCAATAGCATCCCTTAACTAGTCCGTGGTCATCCCTACAGGCCTCTGTGCATCTTGGAATAATCTACTTTGCAGTCCAACTCTGATGAATCATTTATTCATTATTATTAAAGTATTTATAAATGCTCTTTCACTCAGCCCGGTTTCCTCCACATCCTCACAGTATATTGGCCCAAAATAGTACTGCTTAGAGCAGTGTTTCTGCCTGCCTTCAGAGTTTTATTTTAGCAAGTGGGGTGTAGTAGAGGTGGGTAGCCTCACAGTCCAAATGTGAGCCCCAGAATCCAGGAGGCTTGGGAGTTTGGTGGCTTTTTCCACCAGCCCTACCCGGTCTGCTGTGTTTGGACTCAGACTGTGAAAGGGATACATTAAAGAGACACTCTTAGCTCCAGATTCCTTAGCAAATGGCTATAAACGTTCAGTGTGCTCCACACATTGTTCAAATGACTTTGCGTGAATCACCTCAGTTTCTTCAGTGACGATTTTCTAAAACTCACGTGGCATTTTTAAGATGCCAGGCTGTGGGGGGGGGTACTTTGTTTCTATTACCTTGTTCTTTCCAACAGCCCAACACATTGGTAATTGTGGTTTTAGAGACACTGAAACTGAACAGATAGGTTGAATGAATTGCCTGAAGTCACACAGCTAGGAAATGACAGAGCTGAGATTCAGAACCAAGTAATTGAGCCTTGGAAACTACATCCTCACCCAACATTGCATGGCAATTGTTAATTGAGAGAGAGAGACATTATTCTTTTGTCTATCTTAGAAACAACAAACTGTAACACACAGTTGTCCAAGCTAATGAGGCACAGAACAGTCTACAATCCTATTCCTTGGGAGATTGAGACAAGTATCTACTCAACCCTGTTGAGCATGAAGTACAGACCAAAAAAAAAAAAAAAAAAAAAGATTGTGTGACAGTCCAACTTAGTAAACCAATGAGTTTTATTGAGGTTACTTATAGGAATATGGGTGTGAGATCATTTATAGGAGCAGAGGGGGCAGACAGATGCATCACCAAAGCCCATCCCAGTATGAGTGACAGTTCATGAAAGCTGGAAATCTGGACCACAGTGCACAACCTTTGCTTGAAAATGTGGAGAGCGGCTTTTCCACATGACTCGATTGGTCTGAGCCTCTTCCAGGCAGTTCAGCTGGTCTCACCTTCTTCTGGGCACCTGTCTTTCAGTAGTCTTTGCTGCTTATTTAAGTTTGAGAAGGGAGAGGCCTAGTCAACATGATCAGTTTCAGGAACTCCATGAAACCTTTGAGTTGTTTATTTCCTGAACTATCAGACTTTCCTACAGGATGGAATGCCTTCTCTTCAAGCCATGCTGTGTCGTAAGGAGCAATCCTCCAAATGTGAAGAAGGTTTACCTCAGAGGAAATTGCTACCCAACCAATTCTCTGGATTACTCAGCAACATGCCACATATGACCCTGCCTCACTCTGTAACATGCTCACAGGTGAGGAAACTGACCACAGAAGGGTGTCATTTTCAAAGAATTGTCTGAACCCTACCGGCTAGCTCCTCGTGGCTTATTCAGACTGATTTTTTGGTGAATGAATAAAAGAATAAAAAAGGAAGAATATGACTGTTCCTAGGTATGGTGGAGGAGAAAGTTTATTGTAGACATGTGGGAGAGCGTAGCCAGAGACAGGGACATCTGGGAAAGTCCAAAGTGGACATGACCCTGAACCACATGAAGGATAGGGTACAGGGAAGAGACAGATCAAGAGGCTAGGAATGTGAAGAGTAGAGGAAAAGAACCAGGTACTCAAAATGGTTGGATTATATAGGGAAGGGCAGCTCTTGGTGAGGAAAACCCAGCCCTATACGGAGGATGGAGAAGTTTAGGGTCGAGGGCAGGGTGGGGCAGCCATTCCCTGTAACAGGTAAGAACTGAGGGACGCAGAAGAACCCAGCAGCCAGATCTGCTTTGATACATTAAGTAGGTACCTCAGCCGTTTGTTCCAGTCTGAGACTTCACACTTAGACCTGCTAAAGGGTAGCATCTCCCCCGTGCCGCGTGGGGGGAAGGGGCTGAACCCTCCCACATCAATCATTAATCAAGAAAATAATGGTAGACTTGTCTTCAGGCCACGCTGATGGAGACTTTTTAACCTTCCTCATCTAAGGCTCTTCCTCCCAGATGACTCTAGCTTGTCTGAAGTTAAAGAAAAGGAAATCAAAACAAAAAACAGACAGAAAAAAATTCCAGGACATCTAGTTAAGAAATAGGATTTCATAAACACCGAGGGCCATGTGTTGTGCTCATACTGAGGAAAAGAGACTAATAAAATGTAGGCCTGCCCCACAAGGGCCTCTGTAAATAGGAAGGTTGACCAGACAGAGATGGAAGCTATAAAGTTGCACAACCCTCTATTGATCCCCTGCAATGAGGGCTACTCTGGAAGCTGGAGAGATTCCCTGGTCCCAAGTCACTCAAATACCATTTGAACAGAGGAGATTGGCTCCACTGCACAGCAGTACTCACTGCCTCCTGAGGCCATCAGGTGCAGTCTGCCAGCTCTGACTGTTTGGCCCGCTTGCCAGCCCCTTTGGCAGGTAAGCATCGTCTTCTGAGGCTACACAAAGAAAAGTGGAGAGCAAGCTAGTGTCATCCTGTTTGCTGCTGTTGGGTGATGGCATGATGACTTTAAATGACACACGCAAGGCTTACAACAGAGTTGACAAAGAGTTCAGTTTCTGGGCCGTCCGGGCTCTGAGGCCATCCCTCCACCTTACTGTCCTGATGTCAAGCAAATCTCCACATTCAACTTTGCTTCTGTGCCTCTCTCTCTCTCTCTCTCTCTCTCTCTCTCTCTCTCTCTCTCTCTCTCTCTCTCTCTCTCTCTCTCTCTCTCTCTCTCTCTCTCTCACCTCAAGTCCCTCCAAATGTACCAAAATAGTACAAATGCTACATGGCAGAATCTGATAGATGCCAATTAAGCCTCCTGACATTCACTGTGCAGCTTATTCCTGGACTGAATTATTTATTCTTTACAACTGACTTCTAGCATGCCACTAGCTGCCCAGCTGATGTAGCTGCCTCTAAATTAGGCTCCTGTTCATGCTTTTCTGTGATCTGAGAGTTCGCCCCTCTTCCCTTCCCCCATCCACAAACTCAACCTCTTAGCTGCCCCCAGCTTTTCTTAATAATGGAGGTGAACTTGGACTTGCTTGACCCATTCAAGGAAAGAACTGTGAAAGATTTGCTAAAATACCTAGCATGTCTCATTTTGGTAATTGATCACTAAGAAAGCATTTGAGTTGTAAAGTAGTGGTGGTCAGCTTTCCATTTTGCAGCAAACCCAGAAATTAAAAATCACCGCCGGGGGATAATTCCTTTGAAAATAATGAGAGCTGGGCTATTTCTGTTTGCATCAGGTGTACCGATGGTCTAGGCCAGGGTCTCATATGTTATTCTGGCAGCATGAGAAAAGCTCCTAATAGTAACATTTGGCAGCAAATGATGACAAGAATTGTAATGTCCGTTTATGATCTTGAAATAAGATGAAAGCCAGACGTCTTGATAAAAATGTTGATGCCCACTTGAGACAAGAGGAAATTACAAAATAGAATTCCTAGATCAGAATGGCGTAAGCCACAGTGAAGTGGGTTGATTTGGGGTGCTGTGCTCAGCTGTGGTCACCCGAAGATAGGCCAGCTTTGTAGAGGAAGCAGGGACCTTGAAGTCATTGAATAAGCCCAGAATGATGGTACATGACTGCAATCCCAGCCTTTAGAGGTAGACCCCAGAAGGTGAGAAGTTCAAGGTCATTCTCAGCAACATAACAAACTGGAGTCCAATTAGCCTGAGCAACATCAGACCCCATCCAGAAACAAACAAAATTCAGCTGCCTTGCCACCTTCTGCTGCTAAGATCATGGTCATGAGCTTTAGATGCCTGTCTTTTGGTCCTGATGGCACTTATGAATGTTGGGAGCTCATCACCCTTGCCATATAGATCATTCTTCCTCATCTTTAAAGGTATCCCTCAAGTGTTGCCTTTTCCAAGAAGTCTTCTGGGATTTCATCTCTCATCTCTCTTTGTCCCCAGCCCAGTTGTTATGAGGTTTTGGAGCCAGGAAGCAGAGGTCAGAGAAATGTGGATGAGGGAAAGAGCAAGTGTTCTAACACCCTCACCTTCCAGACCATGACATGAGTGGAGACATTTTCAATTTGAAATGGAGTTTTACTTCTTGGTGGCCCCAAACTCACGTGAACGCTCTATGGTGATCACACAAGATGAGAATGAGTAGCAGGATGAGCTATCAGTGGTCACTGCCTCTTAGTCTGGTGATCTATTTTACATACATCTAAATGTGTAATGAGTGACAACTGAAAAGTGGTCCCAGCTTATTAGATGTTGGTGCCACCACCTGCCTTGGTCCGGAGGCTCTGTGAGCAGGGCAGGTATTGAGAGGGAACACTACATTCTTGCTTTCTCCACTGAGAATGGAGCTTGTGACATCACTTTTTAAAAAGCCCCTAAAGACAGATCCATTTACAGGGATCCTAAGTCATTATATCTCAATACTAGTGGAGGTCCCGGGTGCAAGGGAAGGGAGGGGAAGAAATGGGACTTATCTACTTGGGCACAGAGCTAAGTGTGCTCTCAATCTTCCCTCAGCCATGTGGTGGCTCAGCTGTCTATGAAGCCAGACTGAGGCACATTTGAGAGGTAGCTGGAGTCTATGAAGCCCTCTTCCCCTTTAAAATGGACCGAGTGTTAACAGTGAGATTGGGCTCGGTGACCACACCCAGTGGCATGCTCTGACAGTGGATGTGTGGGACCTTTTCACACCACATTTCAAATGTATCTCTGTCTAAAGGAGAGAGCTGACAAACCCAGAAAGACGTAATGGGAAACAGCAGCTAATACTGCTAGTCAGCAAAGCTTGTCAGCAGAGGCACCATCATCCCTCACACCTCCTCTTTCATTTTTATAGAAATGGCTCAGAAACAGAGAAGAGAAATGTCAACCGCCAAACAAGAAATCAATACTACGGGAGATAGCCCAGCTTAATACAAACGCCAGGGAGGGCTGCTTCTTCTGATGACTCAGTGGTGCCATCAATCACATGCCTTGGATGGATTTGGAAGGCCACCATCACTAGGAGCCAGCAGGATCCAGTTTAATTATAAGGCCTATAGAGAGAGTAGCAGGAGGATGGATGTAGTCCCCAGCCTCAGGCGACCTCTCTAGAAGTCACAGCCACATTCTAGAGGCCAAGACCTAAAGTCATATGAACAATGGAGGACTTTGAGTGAAAAGCCAAATTGGCAGGAAAAGAGGAAGTAGGAAGTACATTTTAGACTTAAAAAGCCACCTGTGTGCTTAGGTTTGCACCATGTGCTGCATCATCAGGACCATCAGATCCCAAACCAGCAAGACCAGAGCTCAAGCAGCCATTTCTAGCCAGGTAGAAACACTCTTTCCTTCATGACCTAGGACCCATCTGCGCTGGTTCACAGACCTCCATACACCTTCTGCTATAAAGCATCCAGGACGGGAGCCTCCTCCTACTCCGCTTTTCCTAATTCCATTGACTTCACCAACTCCCCAGTCGGCATTCGAGGCCTCCCTTGTCTTCCCTTCCAAGGGAGCCTCTGCCTTTGCACACAATTACACGTTCCCACAGAGAGTTATTCATTCATGTCTTCACAGCTCCTGCTCACACAGAAACACTACATGAGCAGAAGCCCCAGGAACACAGCTTCTTTCCTCTGTACCTTACTCTAACTAGCTCTATCAGACTACCTAGAATGAGCCCTTCCTCTGAGGGCTTTGCTAAGACTTTCCTTCCTGAAGGAAACCCCAGACTCTCTGTGTTCATCTCCAGACTCCCAGACTTTAACAACATAGAGGGTCGGTAGGCAGACAGAAGGTCAGAGTCACAAAAGAGTAACTTAATCATTTCATCGCTGGGCAACGTTAACAGATGATGGGAATGCCCAGGTCCCGTTCCAGAATTACCCAAGGGCAGCATCCACCAAGGCTGAGATCTATGGTGCCATCCAATCTTTCCCGGGAATTCCATGTGTGTTGTGGCAGGTTGTATCCTGCACAACTACACAACTCTAGAGGGTGCCAGGCACCTGTCATCCATGATGGCAGTGCCCTTAGAAGAGCTGTGAAGCTCAGAGTCTAACCAAGGACATTTCCCCAGGTGATACAACTCAGAGAAGGCCACAAAGCTGTTAGTGCCCAAGTTTGGTTGAGTGCCCTGAGGGCAGTCCGAGTCTTCCACTGGCAAGCAGCCTGGCCCTTGCCCCTACTTGTGGACAACAGACTCACAGGCGCCTCAGCCTTCCTGGATGTAGACCTGCATTTGCTAAGGCCTCTGGACTATCTGAAAATGTGTCACCTTTAGGGAAGCCACACCTGTCACCCCACAACCACAAGAAAGCTTCTTAGAGGCTAAGCCATCCTTCATATCTGCCACTGCTCATGATCTTCTTTGCACATAGTAGGCGATCAATAACTCCATGCTGATTGATTGATTGAAAATTTGTGGTTTGCATTAGATACAGGCCCCCTGAGTGTTGCTGTATTGGAAATGACCATCTTCCCAAGTTCCTGTAATCAGAGATTACTGAAACAAGGGAACCCCCTCACCACAACAAAGGCTGACCTTTTGCAGCTATTGAAGCTGTGACATATGCATGCCCAGGGTCCAGTGGATGGCTTCATCTGCCTCTGACCCCTCTGTAAATAGTACCTAGGAAAAAATTAAAAAGTCAAAAAAGGGAGGGACGTAGGGTTTGCTGAAATATCAGCTTCCTTTGACTTCAGGTTAGTTACTGACTCTGATTATCCACCAACACGGAGCAGGGGCCATAGTTTCCTCCAAAGTTTCCATTTCCCTTCCCTCCCTACTGACTCCAGCTCTGTATTGGCCATTAACTGAGTCACAGCACACCTTGATGACTATCTTAGACAACTGCTTAGAAGCTTTGTGTGTATGTGTGTGTTTGTGTGTACATGTATGGAAAATGCACCTGTGTGTGCATACGTGGAAAACACCAAATGTGCTAGGCTGACAAGCATGTCCCAGGGATCTGCTTGTCCCTGCCATCCAGTTCTAGGATTAGAGGTGTGTGTGTTACTTGCTTTCTTACATGGGCCCTAGGATCTAACTCAGATATGACATGTCATGCTTAGGAGGCAATAATGACATGTTATCTTTTCTCTATACACCTTTCACTATCATGTCATGATCTGCTCTGATCTTCAGCCCAAGCACACAGGCACTCTGGACAGCCCCTCTTTCTGTTCAGGGCTATAAACTACAGCCCAGTTTGGCTGGCTGACTCATCCTTCAGCAGCAGACAGATGGCCTCATGGCTTCATCAAATAACCCATTCAGATTCCTGGCCAAATAGACGGACCAAATGAGCAGTGATCAAGCAGCTGATGGAGCCACTTCTCTGATTTAGAAGTCTGAACTTGGAGAGAAAAGTTATGAGACTTCATGCCCAAAAATGTGCATGGCATATGCCACCCAAATTTGCAAGTGCTATCAATTGTCCCTGCCTCTCAGAAAAGGAATTTAAAAATCTTGTGTCAATATTTTAAATATTTACGTTGAGCTGGTCATCAGGGGCTGGGGTCTGGAGCTGTTATTCTTGTGTTGTTGTGGACATACCCTCTGAAAAGAGTGTCCACTAAAGGCCATTTCAGAATCAGTCACCTCCGCTTCCCTTAGATGGCACAGCTGGAATTACTGTCCACTTCCTTGCCTGGCTTCTTCCTCAAGAGAATCTGCGAAGTTTCTCTCCAGCCTTCAAGCCTTGTGCCACGATGCCTATATGCCCCACTGTGCCTGGCTCCATTCCATTTGACATACACTGTGAACCTTGGATACATCACATTTCTTTCTCCACACAGCCAACCAGGTATCTCAGACCCAACTTGTAACTTAAAAATATATGTCTTTTGGAGATATTAGCCTTATTTGGAGTATCAACCTCATCTGGAAACCACATTTACTTATTCACTGAGATTTTTTTCCCCTCATAAGTCCTTTTGTCAATGCAGTGGAGTCAAAACAGGACAATTAATTATACAACTATTTCGATTATTATTGCTTTATTCCCAAAGATTAACAGAGAGATAGATGCAAAAGAGATAAGAGTGCCATAGGTGAGATACATCTCATATCCACAGAGAGAAATGACAGGCTGAGAGTCTGAGATGGAGCATGCGTCATGTGGGGGAGAGAAGGTGGCAAGAAAGACCCTCGGGGAGAGACTGGGCCCTGTGTGGGCAGCACTGCCTCACTAGGGGACAGCTATGCTGACTCCATTGTCTGGAGGATTAGTGGTTGGAATAGCTGTCTGAATGATGAGAGGTGAGTTGGAGGAGGCTCAGGGTTCTGGGATTCAAGAGAGCTCAGTAGACTGAAGAGGGCTGCTGAACTGCCTTGTTCCGTACTGTCTCCAGATGTCCTGTATAGAGAACTGCCCTGCCTCAGGTGAGTCTCTGGGGAGATAGAGAGTAGTATTACTTACAGGGATTTCTTATTGCTTTTCTGTATGTGGGAGAATGCCTTTCTGTGGGGTAAACAGGATCCAGAGCAAGCCTTCACTGAAGAATAAAGACTTTCCCCTCTGCCAAGTCCCTTGACTCTACAGAAGCATCTTGGCCTCGGTTTCCTCACCTAATCCTCAGAGGACTTCAGCTGGCTTTCAGAACTTATCTCTGGGTGATGAAGGAATTAGTACTCCTGAGATCTTCATAAAGATGAACCGCATCTGTCAGCAGCTGATGAGTATCTAACTGGTGGTCCAAGAACTTGGACGGGACGGAAGAAGAATTCAGATACCAAAGGCTGAATATCACTCATAACTTCTTTCCAGTAGGATGAAACCTTGCCCGGGTAGCAGAGGAGCTGACCACACCCACTCTGGCCTGACCAAACTGTCTCGATTCTCCTAATTGGTTATGTGTCTTCCCTAGCTGGCATGGATGACCACATGACCCAGTGGCCACCAAAGAGATCCAAGAGGAAGTCTGTAAGGAAACTCCAAAATGTTCTTCCTCCCTGCTGAGGAGAGCCCCTTTTAGCCTAGGCTGCCTTTCTGGGTGCTGCTGAGAGGCTGTGGAGCTCAGTGGCCCCCCTGTGGCCACCAGGCAACAAACATGGAAACAAGACCACAGACTAGGATGGGAAAGAAGAGGTACAGGGAGCCTGGGTTAGGATGTCCACCCACAAGGCCAAGCGCCAGACCTCCAGATGGCCTGCCCAAGACCAAAACAAACACACAAATAAACAACTCCTGGCTTCGAACCCCTGGGGATTGAGTTTCCTAGAAACAGTCTTCACGGGATGCATGTAGAGACTCAGGATGAGAACTATCTGGATGCTGAGCTGTGATGTAAGGAATGAGAAATGGAAGCCCACAGGAGGCTCAGAGAGCTTCAGATGTGAGCAAAGATGGCTGTGGAGCATCCCAATCCTGTTACAGCCTCCACCAACATTAGCAAACAAAGAAAAGCCTGGCCTGCTAGGTGAAGTCCAGGACTGCGGAGGCCTGACATCCCCTAATCTAATTTTAGTTAGGGACCAGCAGGACAATGACCTGAAAGGCCAAATGGAGCCTGATAAATATATTGTAGACCTGGCCAGAGGTGGGGAACTTAAAACAAGACCAAATGCTTTGACCCAAGAGAAAGCCCCCGAAGCTAGACTCTGTGTCTACTTAGGGGAAACTGGCAGGGGGTGGGGGGTCAGCTCTGGGCGAGCATCCAGGTACCCTTTCCAGCCTCTCAGAAGTAACCAGCTCTCACTAGGACTTTGGTTTCTTTTTAAATGTCATCAAGTCACTAACTGGTGTAGAAATTGTTTCTTCAGGGGTCCACTGGGTGCTGAACCACTGTGGGACCTGGCTGGACAAGACTCTGAGACCTGCAGAGCACCTAGGTGCTGATTCTGTCTTCCCACTTCTAGGGCCTCCTCAGCACCACCACACAGGGCCTGGGTCCTGCTCAGACCATTTTTCCTTCTGGTCACTAAGCTCCTCTTTCACTAAACAGTTACAAAATCACTCCTGAGCCAGGCATCATGGGAAACCGTGAGACGAAGGAACAGACAGAAGCTGTGCCTTCAGAGAGGCCCCAATCACAGAGGCAAAACCTATCATTGCAATATAGAGTACAAAATGGTCAGGAAAGGTCTGGAGGATGAAGGGTTATCCAAGGAACTGAAAGCTAAATAGAAGTCCAATAATCAGGTAGACAGGATGAGACGGGGGTACGACAAAAAGGGTGTAGATCTGCGGATGTGTGGGTGTGAGCATGTCTGTGTGGGTCTCTGTGTGCCTGTGTGTATCTGGCTCTGTGTGAATGTAAATGTATGTATGTGATGTGTGTATATGCGTATGTGTCTCTGTGTTTTATCTCTGTGTCTGTGTCTGAGCATCTATGCATGTGCCTGTATGTCTGTGCCTCTGTATGTATAAGTCTGTGTGTGCCTGTGTGTCAGTGTCTGTGTGTGTGTCTGAGTGTGTGTGTCTGTGTGTGTCAGTGTGTGTGTCTATGTGTATCTGTGTGTGTGAGTATGTGTGTGTATTTGTGTGTGTATGTGTGTGTGTTTGTATGTGTCTGTGTATGTGTCTGTATGTGTGTATGTGTGTGTCTGTGTGTATGTATCTGTGTGTCTCTGTGTGTGTCAGTGTCTGTGTCTGAGTGTGTGTGTCTGAATGTTGTGTATATATCTGTGTGTCTATGTGTGTATCAGTATCTGTGTTTGTGTCAGTGTGTGTGTGTCAGTGTGTGTACATGTGTGTATGTGTGTCTGTGTGTGTCTATGTGTGTATCAGTGTCTGTGTGTATCCGAGTGTGTGTGTGATTATGTTTGTGTGTCTGTATGTGTATGTGCGTTTGTCAGTCTTTGTGTGTGTCAGTATGTGTATATGTGTGTGTATCAGTGTCTGTGTGTCTGTGTCTGAGTGTATATGTGTATGTGTGTGTATGTGTGTGTTTGTGTGTATGTCAGTGTCTGTGTGTCAGTGTCTGTGTATGTCTGAGTGTGTGTGTGATTGTGTTTGTGTGTGTATGTGTGTGTTTGTCAGTGTCTGTGTGTGTCAGTATGTGTGTATGTATGTGCATCAATGTCTGAATATGTGTATCAGTGTCTGTGTATGTCTGAGTGTGTGTGTGTTTGTGTGTGTTTGCCAGTGTCTCTGTGTCAGTATGTGTGTGTATCAGTGTCTGTGTGTATCAGTGTCTGTGTGTGTGTCTGAGTGTGTGTGTATGTGTGTGTCTGAGTGTGTATATCAGTGTATGTGTGTGTCAGTGTGTGTGTCTGAGTGTGTGTGTATATGTGTATGTGTATCTGTGTGTCTTTGTGTGTGTATGTGTGTGTATATGTATCAGTGTCTGCGTGTGTGTCAGTGTCTGTGTGTCTGAGTGTGTGTGATTGTGTCTGAGTGTGTATATGTGTGTCTGTGCATGTGTACATGTGTGTCTGAGTGTGTGTATGTCTGAATGTGTGTTTGTGCATGTGTACGTGTGTGTCTGAGTGTGTATCAGTGTCTGTGTGTATGTCAGTGCCTGTGTGTCTGATTGTGTGTGTATATGTGTATATGTGTGTGCCTGTGTGTCTGTGTATGTGTATTTCTGAGTGTGTGTTTGTGTGTCTGTATGTGTGTATGTGTGTGTGAGTGTGCACTCAGACAGTAGATTAGTGAACAATGCAGCTGAGTAAATATACACAAGCACAATTACAATGCAAAAGCTTTTGTACTTTGTCCTCAGGTCAACAGGAAACCATGGAGGAGGGGGCAGAGTTCCCTCAAAAGTTTATTTCAAAATGGTTCAGGGTGTAGAACAGAAGGGGAAACCACAAGATTGATAATGAACAAGCACAAGAGATGGCCTCAGTAATCCAACAAAGAGCTCACACACTAAAGTTGGGTGGGGAGTATGGAGCAAGCACAAACTTCTAGAACAGAGACGAAGATATGGCTCTGAAGTTAAAAGCACTTGTTGCTCTTACAAAGGATGTGGGTTCTATTCCTAGCATCCATAACCATCTGTAATTCCAGTTTCAGTCGTCTAATGCTCGCTTCTATCTTCCACAGGCACCAGGCCCACACATGGTACACACACGTACATGCAAGTGAAATACTCATACACATGAAATAAAATAAATAAAATCTTAAAAAATAAAGTAGGACTAGAAGAGACAACTCCCACACTAACTTCCAGGCTATCACCTGGAAAGGATTTCAGAACAGTAGAAACCTGGGCTTCTGCCTTAAGAAACTCCTTAAACATTAGTTTCCACCTCCATTTTGCACACTTTTCCAGGCCCGAGTAAAGACACTGCCTATCTAAGTGTGCTCACTCAACAACAGATCACTATGAACCTGCTTCATATGTAAAAGCAGATCATACCTTCTACTGAGGAGAGCCTTACAGTCCCTGGTGTCTATAGGATCCATGGTCATGGTCATGGAAGCTTGCAGTCTCGAGGACCAGAAAGCAAGTGCAGGGAAGGCACCCACATTTGGCAGATTACATCTGCCTATAACTTCAGCTCCAGATCAAAGACTTGTTGGAGCTCTGGGTTCAAAGTGAGCATGTTTCATATAGCCTGGGCTGGCTGGTTTGTGTGTCAGCTTGCCACAAGCTGGAGTCATCAGAGAGGAAGGAGCCTTAGTTGAGGAAAAGCCTCCATGAGATCCAGCTGTAAGGCATTTTCTTATTTAATGATCAATGGGGAAGGGCCAGGCCATTGTGAGTGATACCATCCCTGGACTGCTGGTCCTGGGTTCTATTAGAGACAATGCTGAGCAAGCCAGGGGAAGCCAAACCTGTAAGCGGCTCCACTCCATGGCTCTGCATCAACTCCTGCATCCAGGATCCTGCCCTGTTTGAGCTCCCGTCCTGACTTCTTTCAATATGAACAGCAATATGAAAGTTTAAGCCAAACGAACCCTTTCCTCCCCTTCTGCGGCTGTATAACATGGTTGCAGAGCTGAGTTCGAAGAGGTAACCTTAGAACCTAAGGGTTGACTCACGGGACGTAAGATTATCCTCAGTGTGTGACAGCAGGCTTCCTCTCCCAAGACTGGCAAGAGAAAGCCCTGACCTTTGCAATACAAACTTTTCTGAGGTTACAGCCAGCCACATCTGTGTCTATCTCCCTGCCACCTGTGAAGTCTGAAAGGAAAGCTTTTATCCCTTTCCCTCTGCCTTGCCAACACCCAGTATTTTATCTGATAAGAAGGGGGTTACAGATGAGTGAGAAGATGAATGAATGAGTAAATGAACATAGAACTGGGTTAGTCTTGTCTTTTATGAATGAGAACATGAGAGTTATGTCATACGAACACATAGTTCATGACCCAAATCCACCCATCCCCTGCTCTACATCTCCAGTTCTGCTACTGCTCCGTACCTTCCCTTCATGATGTCCTCAACACCAAAGGTTTCAGGGTGCTGTGTAGACACGCACGCACAAAAGGCATAACATGGCTGCTGAAATTGCCATTGATGAGAGCAGAATGAAGATCGCTCAGGTGGTGCAATAAAGCAAGTGCTCCAGTAGTTACAGCTAGAGGCATCTGCAAGAGCTGTTACCTGATTGCAATAAGCCCCTTCAGGTGGAGGCACAAAAGCCATTATGCCTGTTAGGGTGGTTTATAGCCTTTAGGCCTTATGTAAAGCTCATGAGGCAGGAGCCTGAATTACCCTGAGGGCTGGGTGGAGCTCCCCCCCCCCTTGTTTCTTTTTCGTGGGAAGGCTTTCTAGGGACAGCTTGATGCAATGTGAGGGCAGTGGGTGTGGCTGTTCCCCAAAGTTCGTTTAGTTCAAAGCTGGTCTCATCTTGGGACCTAGACATTCACCTAGCATGCATAGTGTCAGCACCAGCCGGTAGATAGAAGCAGCCAAACAAAAACTGAAGGTCCCTGAAATTCAAAGGAAGCCAAACGAAGGTTATATAGTGTTACACTAATTCTTGACGCTTAAACTATACCCCAGGAAGTAACTAGCCTTCCCATCCCCCAGCACTGAGCCCACACTAACACTGATTATTCTCCTGGCTTGCCAGCTACAAGAACAACTACAGGGTTATAACTTATTAATCTTCTAGAATTGAAGAGAGACTTTGGAACAAAAAGTACATTAAATGTATATTGAATAGATAAATAAAAGAAGTATGTTGCTGTATCCTGCCTGGAATGTATTGTAACCTCTGAATTCCAAAATATTTTGCTAATACAAGAGGGAGATAGTTGATCAGTTCTTAAAGGGATGAGTGGGTGAGGGTGTAGGCTAGTTTTTGTCACTATGCTACAAGCTACAGGCTTCTGGGAGGAAGGAACCTTGATTGAGAAAATGTCTCAATTGGCATGTGAGCATGTCTGTGGGAGCATTTCTTGATTAATGATTGGTGTGGGAGGGTCCAGATCACTCTGGAAAGTGCCATCCTTGGGCTAGTGGTCTTGGGCTATATAAAAAATAGGCTAAGCAATGTTACTACCTATACAATTTCATGTTGCTATGTCCCCACCCAGAGACCTCTCAGAGACCAAGATAATCAGGTGACTTCAACCCTTCTGGTACTCAGAATATACTTGCAGCTTGTGCACATGCCAGCTTTGAGATGCCATCAGCCCACCCTACCAGAGCCCATCCTACCCCAGATTCTTGCTCTCCTCATCTCCAACCACTGCCTTACCAAAGAACTAAACAGATTGTACTGGTTCCTCAAAGGCAGGAACTCTCTCACTGCCCAGCCATTGCCTCCA
This sequence comes from Phyllotis vaccarum, assembly GCA_033318265.1. NCBI lineage: Eukaryota > Metazoa > Chordata > Mammalia > Rodentia > Cricetidae > Phyllotis > Phyllotis vaccarum. The sequence continues at coordinate 12,586,305 of JARWLC010000009.1, read as the reverse complement.
GGGCTGGTCCTGAACCAAACAAAATCTCAGCTTTTGTAAGAGAAGCAGCTCCAGATCAGCAGAGTTGTGGCTGTCCAAGGTGCTGAAATAAGTGACGCTTGTGGACTCAACACTAAATTAGATAATTAGACCATCCAATTCTAAGGCTCAGGAAGCATTTCAGAAAAGGGGGCAGAAAATTCATCAGAGCCAGAAGATAAAGTGAGACAGGCCATTCTCTAGACTCAGATCGGCCATTGCAGTCACTGAATAACACAACAATGGTCATCCACACTGGGCCACACAAAACAGTCAGTCATGGATCCAGGAGGAGCCCATTGGACCCAATCCTTTACTATTGACTAGTGATAGGTAATGGGAGAGAAAGGATCCCTGTTCTCATCAGTGGACCTACCGCTGAGCCTACCAACTTCCAAGGGAGAGCTCCAACCCTATAGTGATACAAATGACCCTGGTTAAATTTAGTTGGTCACAAAACAAAACAGACATGGACATGAGAGAGATAATTGTGGGAAGAGTGGGGTGAACACGGATAGTAGGTAGATGAAAGGAAGTAGGGGAGAAGCCTGAGATAGAAAGTAGTTGGCATGCATTATGTACATGTGTGAAACTAAGAACAAATTTTAATTATAAAAGAAATTACAATAAGTTACTTTTAGTTTAAAAATCTAAAAAAAATCAGAGGATATATTTCCTCAGTAAGCTGGCCCCAGTACCCTGGGTATCTCTAACTGATTGCTGTGAATCTCATGGAGATGTGTTCATGTATGAGAGGCTGATGTTTATTTGCTTACCTGCTGGCTTGTTTTAAAGGAGAAAGTTTAGTTTGCCAGGTGTCGTGGTTTGAAAGAAAATGGCCCTCAAAAGGAGGCACTATTATGGGATTGCTTATGTTGCTCTGGCCCCACCCAGAAACCTCTCAGGAATGGCATTTGGAGTATGTGTGGCCTTGTTGGAGGAAGTGTGTCATTGTCTGGGTGGGCTTTGAAGTTTCCTATGCTCAAGCTATGTCAAGTGTCTCTTTGCAGTAATAGAAACCTCAAGACATTTAGCAAGTAGTTAACACATGCGGATCCATTCTGGTTTAATCTGGCTTGGTTGAGTGTAGCCAGATGTTTTGGTCCCATCTGGCCCGAGGTCCAGACCAGCAGTCTAGCAGCCACTTAGCCCCAAATAATTACACAAAAGCTTATATTAATTACAAACTGTTTGGCCTACGGCTCAGGTTCATGATCAACTAACTTTTACAACTTAACCCAACCCATTTTTATTAATATATGCATTCCCATGTGGCTTTGTGGTTCTACCTGTGTTCTATTACATCTTGTCTTTTTGGCAACAGTCTGTGGTGTCTCTGTCTGACGTCATCCTCCTCCTTTGTCTATGCTCGGATTTCTCGCCTGTCTCTAAGATGCCTTGCCATAGGTCAAAATTATTTCTTTGTTAACCAATAATGAAGCATACAGAAAGACATCCCATATCAGCTGGGCCTAGTACAAAAGCACAGTGCAAAACAACGATCTCTTTGGAGTTTCATTTAACAACTTTATATATTATTTTATAACGCAATAAATTAAACACAACAGGACCAGTGTAAAAGATAAAACAAAGCAATGTCTTCATAAAATATGAGTTCACTAGTTAGAGAGGTCGACATCACGTGCCCTCCCTGTCATTGAGGGGTTTCAGTGGCAGCAGACTACCCGTCCCAGGTGTTAGGCAAGTCAGTCTTGCCAGTAGATCCAGAAGGAGGTAAGAGATTTCCTGAGACTATGTAGTATCTATTCCCTTAATGATTCCCAGAATGTTTACTAACTCACCTTAGTCTCCACAAGGAATAAAAGCTCTCTAGGTTGCTAACTGGAACTTTTAGCCTTTGATAAACAGCTCTAGTTCCTTCAGCCCACTGTCCCAGACCGACTCCCACTGCTGTGCTTTCTACTTAAGAGTTTGCATTTTGAAGGCTCTGTAAATGCTGCTATCACCAGTGTTCCTTTCTGCGTCTAGATCATTCAGGATGATATTAACATAGTACATATGTGTATGCATGCAAAGGCAATATGTAAAGGTGTGTTTATTTAGATTGTATTTAGGTTGATTTCATTTTTCTTAGTTATTATGGAAAGTGCTGCAATAAACACAGATATGTAGTTCTCTCTTTGACACACTGCTTTTATTTCTTTGGGTGGAATGGCTGGATCACACCATAGGTCTGTTTGTAGTTTCCTGAGGGACCTCATGCTGTTCTCCATAACAGCTGTACTAATTTACACACCCACCAAGAGTGTACAAGCGTTTGCTTTTCCCCATATCCCTGCCAACACTTGGTAACATTTGTCCCTTTGATGAAAGCCATCCTAATAGGTGTAAAACGATGTTTAATTTGGTTTAAATTTGCACTTCTCTGATGATTTATGGTGTTGGACATTTTCTCATATACCTGTACAGTTTGTACGGCTTTTGAGAGATAGCTGTTCTGGTTCTGTGTCCACCTTTTAAAGGCAAGTCAGTTTAGCTGTTCTTTTTTGTTTCTACTTCTGACTTGCTGGCATTCTTTACACATTAGATATTAGATCCCTAGTAGGGTATGTCTGACACAAGTATTTTCTCCTGAAGAGCAAATGACTCTTCGCTTGCTGTCTGTTTTTACTGTTGGACAGAGCTTTTCTGTCTGATGGAATGCTGCTTCCCTTAGGGTAGCCTTGTTTATAGAGCCATATCCAAACACAGAAGTTCCTTCATTTTTTTCTACTAATTTTAATTCAGGGTCTAACAATTTTGAGTTTATTTTGAATACAGTGTGAGATAAAGGTCCAACTTTATTCCTCCACATATAGCTCTCCAGCCTTCCCACCACTGTTTCCTGATGATTATCATTTCCCATTCTTGAAAACTCTGTTGAGATAAGTTAATTAAGTCAACATCAGTTGATTGAATAGTTTTACATTGGTAATCTCTCTTCTGGCCCCTGATCTAGGTGTCTCTATGCAGGACCATGCTGTTTTGCTCAGTATAGCTTTGTAATTGATCTTGAAGTCAGATATCATGATGCTTTCAGATTTGATGGTTTTAATTGAGAGTTGGTCTGTCTATTTGGGGACCACTGTAGTTCCATATAAATTTTAGAAAATTTTCTGTATCTGTGGAAAATGGTGCTGTATTTCTAAAACTGAATAATTGTAGTATTAAGCTTCTGGCCTGTCTGGCCTGTGATCCAAATCCACAGACCTGCAATCCCACAGAAACACATAGGCACTATATTAATTTTATGCTGATTGACCTAGGGCACAGGCATATAACTTGCTAATTCTTTACTCTTAAACTAACCCATGATTCTTATCTTGTTTAGCCATGGGGCTCGGTATCTTCCTTAGAGCAGCATCTTCGTCTCATTTCCTCTGGGCTGCTGGTGTTTTTCTCGGTGTCTCTTCTGGAGTCTCTGCTCTGTTCTTCCTGTTCCCAGAGTTTTCTTAGACTGGTAGCCCCACCCACACTTCCTGTCTGCCTCTGACCAATCAGTTTTTTATCAAACCAGTAAGAGGGACAAATCCCTCTACAAATAATATCTAAACTGCTTTGGTAGTAGAACACTTTAGCAGTGTATCTTCTAAATCATGAACATGAGATATCTATCTTCCCATTTCTCTCTCCCAGTTCCTTTGATCAGTGTTTACTAGCTTTCCATGTACACATCTTTTAGTTCATTGATTAAATTTTTTTGATAAGCAATCTATTGATGCTATTATAAATGGCATTGATTCGTTGACATTTTTAGGCAGCTCCTTTTTGTTGTTTAGAAATGCTATGGATTTTTTATGTTAACCATGTATCTTGTAATTTTATTGAATTCATTCATTAGTTCTAAAAGTTTAGGAGTAGCCTTTAGAATTTTCTATATATAATTGCACAAACTGTAAATGAAAACAATTTAAGTTCTTTCTTTTCCATGTTGATGCATTTTATTACTTTTTCGTGCATAATTGCTTTAGCTCGGACCTCTGGTCCTATACAGAAGAGAAGGAATGAGGGTGAACATCACATCTTACCTCCGACTTTAAATGACAAGCCTTCAACTTATCACTGTGAATAAAACTGTCAAGTGTGGATGTATACATGGTCCTTGTTACACTGAGGTACATTCCTTCTATATACAATTACTCAGAGCTTTTTTTTTTATCATGAAGGACCATTGAATTATATCCAATATTTTCTCTGCCTTGATGACTAGATGACCATTTTCCTTCATTCTCTTGGCATGGTGTGTCATGTGTATTGAAGAGTATTACTAAACCATCTTTTCATCCTGGGAACAAGTTCCCCACACCCACCATTATGAGCCATTCTCCCAAGATCATGATTGTTATTAGATTCTGTTCGCTAATATTCTTGAGGATTTTATACCCAAGTTCCCCAGGGATATTGATTTATATTTTTCTTTGTTTACACTGCCCTTGTCTAGATTTGATGTAGAAGAAATAGTAACCTCTAAAATGTATGTGGAAGTATTTACTCTGCCTAATTTTTTGGAAAAGTTTGAGAATGAAGAGTATTAGTTCTTTAAATGCTTGATTCCATCAGAGAAATAATTAGTCCCTAGGATTTTCTTTGGTGAGAAATATTTATTACTTGGTTAATGATCTTAGTTGCTATTGCCTTGTTCAAATATTCTATTTTTTTATTTATTTTTCTCTGTGGTGATTTTCAAAGATCTTTTTCTTTCTTTAATTAAGAATTTTTTAAAATGCATTTTACATACCAACCACAGATTTCCATCTCCTCCTTCTTCCCGTTCCCTTCCCAGCCTTCTCCCCTGACCTCCCCACCCCCATACCTTCCTCTGAAGAAAAGATAAGGCTTCCCATGGGAATCAGCAAATCCTGGTACCATTGTAGTATCACTATCCCTGACCTCAATGCTACTACAAAGCTATAGTAATAAAAACAGCTTGGTTTTGGCACAAAAACCAACATGTCAACCAAGGGAATCAAATTAAAGACCCTGACATTAATCCACACATCTATCAACACATGATTTTTGACAAAGAAGTCAAAATTGTACAATAAAAAGAAGAAAGCATTTTCAACAAATGGTGCTGGCATAACTGGATGTCAACATGTAGAAAATTGCAAATGATTCATATCTATCGCCCTGCACACAACTCAAGTCCAAGTGAATCAAAGACCTCAACATAAATCCAGTTACACTCAACCTGATAGAAGATAAAGTAGGAAGTAGCTTTAAATGAATTGGCGCAGGAGACTACTTCCTAAATATAATACCAGTAGCACAGACACCAGGAGCAACAATTAATAAATGGGACCTGCTTAAACTGAGAAGCTTCTGTAAGGCAAAGGACACGGTCAATAAGACAAAGTGACAGCCTACAGAATGGAAAAAGGTCTTCACCAACCCCACATCTAACAGAGAGCCGATCTCAAAAATATATAAAGAACTCAAAAAGCTAGACATCAAAATACCAAACAATCCAATTTAAAAATAAGCTACAGATATAAATAGAGAACTCTCAACCAAAGAATCTCAAATGGCTGAAAAACATTTAAGGAATTTCTCACCATCCTTAGTCATCAGGGAAGCGCAAATCAAAATGACTCTGTGATACCATCTTCTATTTCTTTATAATTAAGATAACTTTGGAGGTATATTCACACACACACACACACACACACACACACACACACACACACACACACACACACACCCCGTATGCATGTGTTTACAAGTGCACTTGCCTGTGTGTGAAGACCGGAGGTCAACATAGGTATCTTTCTTGTTTATTTTCCGCCTTGTTTTTTGAGCAGAGTCTGTCACTGAACCTGGAGTTCACCCACTAATTAGACTAGCTTACCAGAAAGCCTATGGAATCCACCTGTCTGCCTCCCCAGCACTTGGATTTATAAATGAGAGTTACTGAAATATGCCTTACACATGGACAATGGGGATCTAAACTCATATTCTTATGTTTGCTCAGACATCTCCCTAGTCCAAGGTTGCTGTTTTTTTAATAGAGAAAGAGAAAGAAAACTGTCAATGCTCATTTCTAGATTTGATACATGTCTTATCAGTGTCTCCTGAAAATAAACTCAGTGGCAAGGATTTATAGGAAGTATCACCACATGAGGGTTTAAGAAAGGCAGCCCAACTGTGCAGAACATATGACTGAATGAGTTCCTCTTAATAAAAGCACTGCCCAGAGATCTCTGACCACCCCCCCCCAAAAAAAAACCCTTGGCCCATACACAGACCCATCATCGGCTGTCCCAGGAGTGGGCACAAAGGAGGAACTAGGTAAGCAAGACCATTTATATTGTGGGTAAGGCCCAAGTGAGAGCTATCAGTGAGCAACTTGGACTGTCTGGAGAAGTGAGTGCTTCAGACTAATGGGAGCAGATGGGATGGACACTCTGCAGAGTGTCCACCACACATAGCCACTCTCGGAGATTGGCCAAAGAAACTGGGCAAGTCAGCTAAAAGGACAGTGATGCCCATTAGGCCGCTGGAAATTGAACTTTGACTCTATTATACTCTGTAACAACTTTTGCAAATGTTTTTAATCTTCACATTCAAATTAATATGGTTTTGGCTGCTTGGTATGGATCAATAGTGTACTAAATATGGATTTACACACAAATAGCTCTATGAGCCTATGTGGTCAATAATATATGTTATTAAAGCTCCATAAATACATACTTACAAAGCTAAACCAAGGATTCAGCCTTTCGAGGGTCCCCTGTCTCTCCTGGAAAAGAACTGGCGCTTACAGGTGGTCAGGTTTTTATTTTGTTTTGTTTGGGTTTGTCTGTTTTTATATCAAGACATCTGCAAAAAGAAGGGTATCAAGTCATAGTACTGCCCCCTAAATAATTAAATAATAAATTAATAAAACAGGACCACAGACAGAGTGTGCTCTTCACTCGACAGTTGTACTACTGAAGAATCTAATAATTTGAGAAACAATTACGACTTCCCATTGATGTGGTAAAGCACCATGGCCAAGAAAGCTTATAGAAGGCCTGGAGTCTATGATGGCAGAGCAAAGGCATATCAGTGGGGGCAGGAAGAGGGGAGCTCATAGCTTCAACTGCAAGGCCAAGCAGAGAAAGCAAACTTGAAATGGCTGAGTCTTTACCTCCAGTGACACACTTCCTCCAACAAGACCACACTTCCTGAACCTCTCAGACAGCTGCATCAGCTGGGAGGTAAGTATTCAATGGCCAGGACTATGGGGTACATCTTACTGAATCTACCACAGCCTTTATCCACAAGACAGATAAGGATCCCAGACCATAGCTCCAGCTCCAAATCTCTCCTCAGTGCAGGGTAGTGTCCATCGTACAGTTAGAATAGAGTGCCTGGAGTCTCTGCCACCTTCACGTGCTCAATAAATTAGGAGAAGTAATAAATGTACCTACTTAGTGGTGAAGTGAAGGCTGAGAATTAGAGTTCTCTATAAGGATTCTATCTACCATCTGTCTAAGGCATCCAATAAAGATAAGCCATTAGTGCTAACACTGAAGACCAAGGCTACTTGCGTAAGAAAGAGTTTATTTGGACATACAATTGCAGAAAGTTAGAGTCTACGATGGTGATGCCAAGGCACAATGACAGGACCAGGAAGCCAAGGCTCACACCTTGAACTGCATGCACAAAGAACAAAGGAAGACCACGCTGTTCCTTAAGTAGAGATTGATGAGTCATCAAATTCTGTGTCTCCAAATATATATGTTGATGGTGATGTTACTTGTGGTGATGATACTGAAAAGCAGGTGCTTTGAGAGATAAGTAGGTTAGATGGTGGAACCCTTATAAATAGGATTAGTGCCTTAGCAGCAGAATAGGCGAACTTGATAGAGAGTAAGGGCAAGCAGGCAAAAAAAGAAAAAGCTTCCTCCTTCCACATCCTTTTAAGTGGGCTGCCACCAGAAAGAGTGTCTCAGATTTAAGGTGGTCCTTCCCACCTTAAATGATCTCATCAAGAAAATCCCTCACAGGTGTACCCAGTTGCTTGGGATTCACTTGATTCCAGATGTAGTCAAGTTGAAAACCGAGATTAGCTGTTACAAGTAGTATTGACAAACTGAGGTGGCTTGAGCAGGTTTCCATTGGGTCACCTCATTTGTTATTTCAAATGAAGATTTTTTAAAAAAAAAAAAACAATAGCAACTCAATGACATCAAGAGCAAGGCATATCTCCATGCTTCACCTCCATGCTTGGTGGCTGAAATACTACTATAAGTCCTCCATAGGAACAACCCTCCCTCTCAAATGTTTCTACGTCAGCCTTTCTTGCAGGAAATGGATCTACTCTGGCTGTTTTTCTCTAGAAAGTAGGAATGAGAAATTGTAAAACAGGCCACTCCAAGGCTGCTTGGTAGATATTGACATTCACATACATGCATGTTGGCTTTACAGTATCACATGGGGGAACATACAAGACCTCAACTATTTCCTACTCTCCAAAATCCAAGTGTCTCAAACATCATCTGCAACCCATGCCCTTGAGTAACCTCCAATTTTTTTTTTCACAAAACAACACTATTTAGCTATATTGTTAGCTCAAAACTAAACAGGGTCCTGAAGTTGTGAGACCGTTTTTTTTTTGTTGTTGGTGGTGTTTGTTTGTTTGTTTGTTTGTTTTGTTTTGTTTTGTTTTGTTTTGGTGTGGAGGAAATTCCCCACAGATTAAAAATGTGCTGTGTTAATGCTTGTAGGTTTTCATCTACCAAAAAAAGTTAAGAATTTAGATTCTTGTGGAAATTCTATGTAACAACAGGTTCTACTCAAGAGCCCTGGGGCACAGGGGACCCTGGGAAAGCTGCTGTTGCACCAGGGGCTAGTCCTATTGTAGGGCTGAGTAGAACTGTTGGGGGGGGCACGACAAAGGGAGGATTGCTGGCATTGCTGTGTTGGTTTGAATGGTCAGAGCCTGGAGTCCCAAAGGCCTAAGAAGAGGGAACAGTATGAGAACCTTGGATGGTGATCATGGGACAGAAGGAAAAGCGGAGTTGACTTGCTTCTGTCAACAGCCTCCAGTGGGCCAGTTTTGCCAAGCCATGGGACAGGCTACTACTACACAACCATCTTTGGACAATGATCCTCTCAGAATGTCCCCCTTGGTTCTAAAATGGAGCTGGTCAGTGAACCCTGAATAGAATTTATCTTAATGTAAACTGATCTCATCTCAGGCAAATTTCATTTCTCTCTAAAAGACCAATCAAGAGGATAGAAGTCTCTGCTGGGGTCATCCAGTAACCTTTTCCTCACCGTCTACAGCTCTCCATACTATTAGTTCTCTAGTAGCTTTTTTCTATTCTCAGAATTGCTCCATGCTTGAGGTAACCAAGCATAGATATACTGCAAATGGCCAAGGATGTCAAATACAGTCAAGACACTTGCTGACCCCTCCATGCCTTTCTGTGGCTTGAGACTCAGGGAACAAGATCATGATGTGAAAAAAAAAACTTTTCTTCTCACGTTCATGAGGGAAAATGTCCAAGGTGGCAACGTTAGAGCTTCATTTCACCTTGGTGAAGACAACATATGTTTGTAGATGTGCACACCCCTGCCATTCCATGCACCATGTATTAGAATTATCATCTAACAAACTGAAGAGATACAACACTTAAATGTCCTGGAGTCAGGATGGGTGTGGGCTTCCCCTTTATTAACCTACACCTCCTGTGAAATTGGAATTGACCCTACTGGAGTGATTTCACTGAACTTCTATCAAGACCACATAAAATGGTAGACAATTAAATGCCTATTAACACTGACTGTTTCTCAGAAGGAAAGGATCAGAATTCACAATAATGCAGGTCTGGCCCAGATGTGACTGTTAACTGATCACCAACAGCTCACTCACACCCTCTGGATCTTCATGTCTTCCCATAGAAAATGAGTTCTCTAGTACAGACCACACACATCTCTTGTATGTGTGAGCAGTTATAGAAAGGGGCATTTGGTGACTCTGACTAGGCAAGGAAAGCACATTTAAGGCTTTACATGTCTACTAAAATGTAATTGCTTCACATATATTCAATTGCTATACTGTACCTGCACACTCCACTGCCTGGTGTGTGTGCCTCCCTGAGTCTGTTTTAACCAATCTAGATGTACAGGACCAATTGCTTCCTTCCAGATCTCCTTCAGTCCTGTACACCTGCTCCACAGGTCTTCCTTGAACTTCACCAGACTCTGGTCCTTTTTGCATATTCTGCTTAACTTGATCTTTCTTCCCTTACTGTTCAGTGGGACTCCCTGTCTTCATGTACATGTTGGCACCCACTGAAGGCAAATGTCACCTGATTTGTCCCTGTGTGTATCTTTAGCTTATAACCAGTACCTTTTACAGTGTGGGTGTTTTATGACTATTTTCAGAATGGACAAATAAATAAATGGATGATCTTATGACCTATATTTAGAGATTTCCACATCAGAACTTCTATGTGTTTGTATTTTTCATCTAAATCATTTTACATTAAACATCTGAAATAAAAAGATACGTATTATCTACTTTTAGGCATGGCAACCCCTCTAAACAACAGATCTAGTTCCAGACTCCCTTGAAGCTTTAAGCAGCTCTGTGACTCATTTCTTTCCAATGCAAACATAAGACTAGTGGGTCCAGGAACCTATCTATAAAAAAGATTCTGCCAATACACAGCGCCTTTTACCTGAAATTTAGACCTGATCTCTTGAAGTAGAACAGCCTTCTTTATAATACAGGGACAAGTGCCAAATGTTTAAGGATGACAGTAAGAAGGAACAATGTTGCCTGGTGAATTATACAAAAGGCTACTTTATTTCTGGACAGCAGGTTACTGGCTCTATTTCTCTATGAGAGAAAACAAAAGTTCCTATTTGTTGAAGCCACTAGGATCAGGTTCTGCCACAGAGAGCCAAATGGAATCCAGACTCAGTTCATCACCTGCTGTGATACCATGACTATATTATAGGACAAATCTGGACACAGCTCAGCCATTGCCCTCTGGAGAACTAAGTGATATATGCCTTGACAATCCTTACAGATTCTTCTTTAGCTATTTTTGTTACTTCTCTTCTGTGAGACCCCCTTCAGATATCTGGTCTCCCAAGATATAAACGAAATTCAAGTAACCACTGGTATAAGCCAGAAGTTCTTATTCACTTGCCTTTTTAACTTAAATGACACATTTCATCCTTCATGGGAATCTTTGCTTTTTCTCTGTGCTCTTGAATTGACCTCTGTCATAGCTGCCACCCATAGGACAATATCCCCCTTAGAAAAAGGAAGCATAACACTTCCTGCCCCCTGAGTCTGTTCCCTTGCCTGGACAGTGTTAATATTGGGCTATTGTCCCTCTAGAGATCTACTTGACATCTACAGCCTATCAAGTGAAACAATGGTTTGTCACCCTAACACGCCCAAGGCTTGGCTGTCTAAGGGAGACACCAGCCAGGAGCTGACCACTGCTGCCATTCCTGATTCCATGGAAGTTGTGGTGACCCAGACATCTCCCAGAGGCCTCCTTACCATGCCTCTGTGCCTAACCCCAGAAGCACCAGCCCTGCCTCCACACATTCTCAGAAAGAGCAGCAGCACAAGACCAAATCAGGAGGCGTACTCCTGAACCAGTCTATGCTGAGGGGTCAGTAGCTCCAGAACCCTCATGCCAGCTTCCCCATCTTTGAAAACCTACAATGAAAGAAAGAGTAGAAAGTCATGGGACCATCTTACCTATCAACTAGGCAACAAAAAACAGGTATGGATGGGGTTTCTGCTCTTGGCAGCGTGCAAATACAAAGTGTGGTAGTGGCATCAAAATTGATTCATATTTTGGTGCCTGATGTTTTTTTCAGTAATAATCAAAAAGGCTATTGAGAAGCAAAATGATCTGAAGAACATAGAAGAAAGACTTCAGGTTCCCTAAGACACAGAGTACTGTTTAAACACCAGTGGTGCCCATGTGAGGGGGGGGGGATAATCTGTACAAAGACGAGGCCATTCCTCAGCATCTCACTCCCATCCTCAGAAACAGCTGCTCCTTTCCTAACTGTCAACCACCCTTCTGTGATTAATCCCATCCTCCCAGGCAAGAGTGGCCAGGACAACAATGCCCTGCCTCCTGCCATGGGAGCCATCTTGAAACCAAGACGAACTCCGGGATGGGGTGCATTGAGGGGGTTAATTACACCAGCGCCAGTGCTACCTCCAACCCAGCACAATGACAATTTGGCAGCGTTACTGGTACAAAAACAATATGCCAAGCAGCTGGTGGCAGAGAAGTCTGATTTATTAACAAAAATCCTGGGATGGCAGCCAATGTGCCCCTCTTTCCAGAGGAGCAGCAGGGCCCAGCAGTCAGCTGATGTGCACCCTCAATCAGGGCCCAGCTCCTATGCAGACAACTGAAATTCCACAATTAGAACTCTATGGCCTCATTCTTTGTGCAGTTAAGTTGTATCTCGAAGACATGCAGATCTCCTACTCAAAGGATAGCAGGTTGATACCAGGCAAGGGCAAGTCGTGTTTACCCCTAGGAGGAGATCATTCTATACTCGGCGATCTGAGGCAGGTGTACAATGGAGCCCAGCACCAGGATGTTTGGTGGCATTTCAAAACCTTGGGATGGCATCGTAGAAGTACACTAGAGTATCAGGAGAGCCCACTGGAATGGGAGGAGGGGCCCTGAGAATCGAGGGCAGCAGTGTGCAGATACAAAGAACACTGGTATTGTTTTAGCAATGCCACTATCCTTGTCAATCACCTCTTCCACATAGTCAATGCCATCTCTCATGCCAGCTAGTCAAAGCCCCAGGACCCCTAATAGCTAACTGCCCTGGTGGGCAGCCAGTGGATTGAGGAATCCGCCATCCATCATGCATCCTTCCATCTGGACTTCACTCACAGACAGGAAGAAAAGGGGAACTACCTCTCTACCTCCATGAGATGAGCACGGAGTCCACTGAGGATGAGCTATCCATGGAGGAATTGTGGGCTCAGATTAACTCTGTTTTGTTCCCCTCTCTGGGAAGACAGTACAGGGTAATAAGAGGTGGGAGACAGATTTTCAATTAACCTCTCTACCAGCCATCTATTTAATTCTGTAAACTTCTCTAGCCTATGGATTGTGAGCATTAGTCTCTCCACAGGGATGTTGTATCACATAACGCGGTGTATAAGAGGCCTTTACAGACTCTTAAGTTCAGTGTGTATGAAAGGAATCACTGTTGGGACTGTGCTCTCTGGAGATAGGGCATGAAGCAAGGCCACCCTGCCTGGCAGAACAAATACCTTTGGACTAAGCTTTAAGCTCTGGCAATGAAACTTCAGACCAAGTAACCTGAGTCTGTATGGCCGTTGAGGGAGAGAAAAGGGGGCTATGTTTACCTCTGAGGTTCCCATGAGTGTCTAAAGTTATGGTTTTCATCAGTGGTGTGCCTCTGACAGCTACACCACCCACTGTGTGTTTCCATAAGGAGCCTATGTTTATGCTTAGCCTCCACTATAGACATGTGAAATCAACTGAGTCATGCCATGTCATCCCTGGGTGCCTGTTTTATTTATAAGAGACAATGCTTGCCCAACCCATTCATGCTTTATTAAAAGGGGTCAAATCTGCTCTAGTATTTAATCCACTGTAACATAAGAAATAAAATATATAGTCAGTCTTTGTTCCTAGTTTATGACACAGATTTCCAAATCTCTACAATTTTCTAAGTAGTTGGAGTGATAGAAACATTAAATGAAGTCCTTTTTGTTCTACTCAAGTCATTTTTGGCAGGCTACCAGAGAACCTCGGAACAGATACCTCTCTCTCTCTCTCTCTCTCTCTCTCTCTCTCTCTCTCTCTCTCTCTCTCTCTCTCTCTCTCACACACACACACACACACACACACACACACACACACACACACACACACACACACACACGAGAAGGGATGGGCAGCTTGAAGTTTTTAGCTCAGCCCTATTCTCTAGAAGAGAATGGGAAGCAGAGACCAGAGACTGAATCTCTAATCCATGATGCCTGTTAAAACCTCCATCAGAACCCCTGCACTACAGGTTTCTGAGAGCTTCCCGTAACAAATGCATCCCGTGCTGGTGGTGCAGCCTGGCACCCCAAGGACAAAAGCTCCTGTGCATGAGACCCTGGTAGACTTTACCCTATGCGGCCTTGCTCTGGCTGCTCATTTTCATCTTTCATCATGTACTTTCCAGTTAGCAGGTGTATGTAAATAAAGCGCCTGATTCTGCTATCGAGGGTGTAACCTAAGGGATTCCTGACTTCCCAACAGTACCTGAACAACTGGTCTCTTATGATCCTGAGACCTTAACCTTTGGGAGTCTGCCCAAACTCCCAGTCAGAACTGAATTCAAATGCTGAGCAATGAGTTGTTGCCTGCAGAGTTCTGGAGAGGTTCCTGAGAAGGAGACCCTAAACATTTGGTATCTAAAGTGGCGTGTGTGTAGAAAAACAATTCATTCTTTTATCTGCTGAGTGTGTCTCTGGTGACAAACACACTTGCTCTTAATTGCCTGAGTGCTACAAGCTATGTGCTGCCCAGGCGCAGATAGCCACCCAGCACACTGTAACATTCCAGACTGCTGGAGTCAAAGCTGTAAACCACAGGCAATGTTTTCAAAGCCAAAGTTTTGACATTGCCCTCTGTTACACTCCCGTCCATTTCTCCCTGGGCTGTTCAGATTCGCATTTCCATTCAGCACTGGACCGTGAAACCCAGTTTGTAGAGATCTATGCAAGCAAGAACCATAGAAAGTGCTCCTTTAAAAACAAGTACAATAAACTTTCAGCCCAGAGCATTTGTTCATTTTTAATGCAGGTGATTAAATAAGTGACTTTTTTAAAAAAAAAAAAAAAAGGAACTCCAATGCCTTTGGTTAAACACATTAATATAAATGATTTAAGAAAGCTGATTTCCTAATGAGTTGAGAATTTTATATTGATTCAGTAATTACAAAGCATATTGCAAAATCAATGAAATCCTCCTGAAATTCACATTGATTGGCTAGCTTCAAAAACATCATGTTGAAAGAGACAACGTATTTACCAGTGTGAATGGGTGCTCATGTTAACACACTCAGGGACAAATGGAGGTACTTGGGTGGACCTCGGGCCACTTGAAAGGGACTTGCTCTGTGCCCTTGATTCTGCTCTCTTCCCTCACTTGGTTCTGGCTTTCAAAGCTGCTGGTTAATGAAACATTAGATTATTACTCCCTTGTGCATTTAAGTTTTCAGGTCTTTATACAATAATTAATTAGGATTATGTGACAAGGAGAGAATTTCCACCAGGAAAAGAAAAACTAATGGTAGCGCTTTAACAAATGATGCTTACACTCCTATTGACTCAACTTAATTTATTTAATCTTTCTACCTAGACCACCCTGAAGGTAATTATTCACATTAAATACTTTTAAACTAGTATCTTTTAAGTCTGGGATTTCTCACGTAGCCACTTAGTGTCTAATAACATAGGCTTCTTGGGAATGAGTGTTTCAAATTATATTAGAAATGGATAGGTCCTCAGAAAACACGCCTCGGTGCTTTTTCCAAGTGTGATGAATGGATCCGCAAGCATCACCTGTAATCTTATTAGAAATCCAGATTCTCAGGGTCTAAATCAGACCTGAGCTCAACCAGGAACTGGGGATTCTGCTACTGGCTCAAGTTCAAGAACATAGGCATCAACCCTTCTGATTTTCCTGTGGGTTTTTTGTGCTACAACTGTGTTGTGTGTTGTGGGGCTCTGGAGAATACATGGAGCCTGTTCTCAAGGAGCTCACACTTAGGTAAGCTGGACTGCCAAACCTAAAATCATGACAAGGAGACTTATTATTAATTATGAATGCTCGGCCTTATCATAAGCTTGTTCCACTAGCTCTTTTAATATGTTTCTCTTCATCTAATTTTTTGACGCAGGGATTTTTACCTTTATTTCATTCCCATATGTTCTACTTTCCTGCTTTCTCCATGACTGGCCGGATGGATGGATGGATGGATGGATGGATGGATGGATGGATGGTGGGTGGATGGTAGGTGGATGGGTGGGTGAGTGGATGGGTGAATGGGATGGATGGATGGATGGATGGATGGATGGATAGATGGATGGACAAACGAGTGAATGGATGGATGGATGGATGGATGGATGGATGGATGGATGGACGGATGGATGTATGAATGGGATGGATGGATGGGTGGGTGGGTGGATTGATGGATGGATGGATGGATGGATGGATGGATGGGTAGGTGGATGGATGGAATGGATGGATGGATGGATGGATGGACAGATGGATGAATGTATGGATGGGATGGATGGATGGATGGGTAGGTGGGTGGATTGATGAATGGATGGACAGATGGACAGACAGGTGGATGAATGGATGGATGGATGGATGGAGTGGATGGATGGATGGATGGATGGAATGGATGGATGAGTGGGTAGATGGATGCACAGATGGATGGATGGATGGGTGGGTGGGTGGGTGGGTGGGTGGATGAGATTGATGGATGGGTGGGATGGATGGATGGGTGGGTGGATGGGATGGATGGATGGGATGGGTGGGTGGGTGGATGGGATTGATGGATGGGTGGGTTGGATGGATGGGTGGGTGGATGGGATGGATGGATGGGATGGATGGATGGGATGGATGGGTGGGTGGGTGGATGGGTGGATGGGATGGTGGATGGGTATGTTGGTGGGTGAGTGGTGGGTGGATGGGTGGATGAGATGGGTGGATGGATGAATGGGTGAGTGGGTGGGTAGGTGGGTGGATGGGTGGATGAGATGGGTGGATGGATGAATGGGTGGGGGGGTGGGTAGGTGGGTGGATGGGTGGATGCATTGATACACAAATGGATGGATAGATGGATGGATGGGATGGACAGGTGAATGGGTGGGTGGATGGGTAGGTGGGTGGATGGGTGGATGAGATGGGTAGATGGATAAATGGGTAGGTGGGTGGATGGGTGGATGGGTGAATGGGTGGGTAGGTGGGTAGGTGGGTGGGTAGGTGGATGGATGGGTCACAATACTTAATGTCCCAGGATTTGGTTCTTTACCCATAAGAAGACAAAGTTGGCTTATATAATTATTCAAAACCCCTTTTACCTCAGGTTATCACTCTACGGGCAACCATGAAGGGAATGATCTGTTTTCAGAGCTTCCTCAACACAGGCAGGAGTGACTGGAACATGAGAACTGGCCTTGTCTGTTTCCCAGGTAGTTCACCTATGGAATGCTGTATTGGGATTCCCAGGAGGGAGAACAGAGCAACAGGAGATGGAAAAGGGTAGAGGGTGGGGTGAAGGGGAATGAGTCATCATGAGTCTGAAGAATCCTGGGATATACCATCTTTAAGCTAAAAAGCTAGAAAAGCTAGTGTTATCGTTTAAAGCCTAAGAGCCTAAGGACCAGAGTGAAAGGTATGAAGTTTACCTAGGAGTGGGTGTGGTGTCTCAGCTCAAGCAGTCCGGTAGGAAACAGATTTCTTTGTTCAGCCTTTGCACTCTGACGATGTCCTTGATGGGTTGGGTATGGCCTCAACTTCATCCGGGCCATCAACTTAAACACTAGTCACAGCCAGAAACACCCTCACCCTTACTGCTCCATCCTCAAATCATGGTCATCTAGTTGAGGCTCTAGATGTTGACACAAAAATATTAGTTGACTCAGGTGCTTCTGACATCCCTATCAGTCTGTCCTCCAGATTTTGAAACACAAAACTCTGACTTGAAGATGGAATTGCCGTGGAGAGGTGGTAAGAAAGGTCTTCATATCCCAGAGGATTCTAAGTGTTCCATGGGGTCAGAAGTGCTCCCTTCTACTTGGTCCTGCCTTGGCCTCTCGAAGTCTGGGCCTGAACATAAAATACTGGGTGAGGAAATTTTCCTGGGTCTGTTGGGAAGGGAACTGAATGTCTACCCCTTGAGTGGTGATGAATACCGTTCATCTGGAAGCAACGAGAAAAATCCTG
Organism: Phyllotis vaccarum; assembly: GCA_033318265.1. Classification (NCBI taxonomy): domain Eukaryota; kingdom Metazoa; phylum Chordata; class Mammalia; order Rodentia; family Cricetidae; genus Phyllotis; species Phyllotis vaccarum. The sequence goes on along the minus strand of JARWLC010000009.1, from coordinate 12,568,312 downwards.
AATCAAGGAAGGCAAAGTCTGTGCGATAAAGGGACCAGGTAAGAGAAGGATTTAGAATACAGTTCTTACAACTTCACAACTGTGCCCAAGACTGACCCAGCCTGGCTGGTCACCTACATCTGGCCTCCTCACACCTCTCCACGCAACCTGTAAATAGAAGAGAAAATGTGCTCTAGAGAATGATGTTCAACAGAATGACCCAGAGGGCAATCCTCCAAAAGGTGTTTCTGATGTGGCTTTTGTTATGATAACACCACTGAGGACTTGAGAATTTTTAAGCATTGGGGACATATTTATTTGGAAATTGTATTCTTTAAGATGAAAAAAAAAAAAGCCTCACTCATTACACAATGTTATGTTAAACACGTTAAATCCTCTCAATGATTACGGCATATTAGTTAGAAGGGCCCTCGAGGTTATTCAATGCCTTTTTATTATGATAAACACATAGCGAAATTTAGCAGTTAATTATATAGTCTTTAATAGAATCACAAATGATTTGCTGTTCTTATTTGTTAGGCTGAGAACCAAAGCTTGGACTCAGAGTTCTGAGGTGAATTCTCTGGTCATCTCTGAGTGAGGACTCCTAAAAGCAGGAGTATACCGTCGGCATCTTCCTCCATGAAAATACATTTCAACAGAAGGGATATTTCACCACATCTTTGAGTACAGGCAGTTGCAGAAAGTACATTCTCATTCCTGCCTCCTCCAGGTCCACATGGATGCACTAACAATGTCTGTGCTCTGGCAAGATGCTGTCTTCAGAGTTCTAGATGCAGTCAACCCCAGCAAAATACCCGAGACTCTGCCATCCTCCATCCCCTCTTACATCCTCCGGGAATCAGTTGCATCAGTTTTTAATGCAAAGGAATTCAACATGAAGAATGGGCTTTCCATCCCACCTCAGGGGGTGTACATATCAGCAAAGGACATGACCCTTACTCTAAAATGGCCTGGCATCTAGGGCAACTAGTTCAATAAAGGTTATCAGCAGAGAAGAAGTACCCGAGTGCCTCTTGGTCATGGGTATGGCTGATCTGAACTCAGCTGGGTCACTTGTCCCCTTTTGACAAGGGTTCCCTTTTAAATGGCCCAATCGATACTCATTAGGCATTGCCAGATCCTTGTCTCTCCTGAGCTGATTTATCCACCATGCTATAAAACCCATTAAAAATTAATCCACTAATATATGGGGCCTCAAATTGGCTCCTCCAAGGTTCCAGGCACAGGGCAAATGCCCATTGCCTCTAGGAGGTAATACCAAAAAAAAAAAAAAAAAAAAAAAAAAAGTCATCTCAAACCCATTGTCCAGAAGACTATAGGGCCAGCCCTGGTAACAGAGAACAGTCACCTGCCCCAAGGAAAGGTTGTGAAGTCATCCTTATGGAAAGGGAAAGGCCTTAAGTGAGGTTTTCTGGCAGTGTTTGCCTGCTGCTGTCCACAGGCCCTTGGGTTAGTCATCACATGGAAAGGCTGCCAGCTCGACTGAGGAATCTCCCTAACAAGGGGAAGGAAATAAGACCTTGAGCAATTCTCTACCTCCAGTTGAGCCCAGGTGAAGCAGTGGCAGGGCAGGGTGGCAGCGGTAGGGCGGCAGCGGCGGGGTGGCAGTGGCGGCTGACGCTCTTTACAGGGAAGGACCAGCCCTGTCGTGTGGCTGGCAATGCCTGAGCCACAGGGCACATTTTCCTCTTGTGCGTCATCCTCTCCCTAGCTTCTGAGTGCAGACATCCTCCGAGTCCATTCCCTCAGCAAGTAAAGCCTGTGTCCAGCAGCGCCGTACATCAAGCGCTGTGGTCTCACCACGCACTCAACCCTCTCCCTGCTTCTGGCTGGCTCCAGTTTTGTAATGGAGAGAGAGCAGGTTTAAATGTGTGATCCCAGAGAAATGGGGGTTGAGAGAAGGGAAAGCTGAATGCAGGGAAGAACAGAAGGCAAGAAGACAGCCTGGAGGAAGCTGAGAAGTCTGGCTGGAGCCCTCATGGCCTGGTGTGGAGGAACCACGAGAGAAACCTGTGAGGACAAGGCCCAGTCTGGTAGAGGGCTGAGGACCTTACAGCCTCAGGATCTATGAGGCAGGAGTGGTTAGACCTGGGTGGGGCTAGCCATGGGGCAGAGCTGGACAGCCATGAGCTCAGAAAGTGAAAAGCAGCTTTCCCTAAGAGAGGAAGATGGCCCAGGTCACTGTGGGTTCCGTGTGAAAATGGCAAGGGCCTGTACACATCATCCAGAGGACCTACTGGGATGATATTCTAAATACTTTTATAGTGGTGGCCTGACCCAAGACAACAGCATGAACATAAAGAAATAATGAAGTCAACTGAGGGGAATGGCCAGAGGCAAGCCCTGAGCCAGCTTGAAACATGATGGATAGTGACCAGACTTAGTGATAAACTAATAGATTTGAACATAGTGTATTTTTGTAATGCTCCATAATATAGATATCTCCAAAAAAAGCACTGTTCATTACCTTATCCTAGATGCTTATTAAAAATCCACTATATACCAGTCACTGCTATATGCTGAAGAAATGATAATAATTTTAACCATGTAGGGTCCTAAGAGTTGTACTGTTGTTGACACTGCCCGTACTAACTAATGGTAGGAACACCTACCATTCTTCTTCTTTTAGTCCATTCAACACATGGTTAGCAGACCTTCTCCTGAGAGAAAAGCTGGCCTCTCTCTCTGGGGAGAAGTGTCACAGTGGCTGTACCATAAAGGTGGAGCCCTCCTCTCTGCTTTATCTGGCCTGCATCTAACCTGGCCAGCACAGTATGGCAGCCCCTCTGAAGGCTGTGTGAAGAGCCTCCCACTCCTAAAAGACCTCCAGGGCTTTGCTGCACACTGGATTAAAAGCCGACTTCCATGATTTTGTGAAATATACTGGACACTACTAGATGGCAATAAAGTGGTCCAGGAGCAGGGAAGACACCAAAGATGACTTCCCAGTGATGGAGTCTGAAGAGACAGGGCCTGAGATCGTAGACCCGGGTCAGGAGAGGCATGGAAGCAGAGTAGACATTAATTACATCACAGATTGTAAAATTAGACCATCCACACCTCTCAAATCTAAAAATAGGAAGAAGAGAGTTTTTGAAGCCTTGAATGGATGGCCATCACATGTCCCCATTCAGGGTCAGATGTCAAGATTGGGTGAGCCGACAGACACCCCATAATGATGGTCCTCATGCACACAAGACAATGGCATCCAATGAAGGCCCATGTACACCTGAGAGTCTCCTCCATGAGATCATGGCAGGGTTTTCTTATCACAAACCTAAGATTTATCATCGCCAATTCTGTGGGCTCTGTATATCTCCAGGCATGTATGTGTTGGTGAACTTTCCTCAAGGAACCTCACCATTCCCATGGCATTGCTCATCAATTTCTTCAGAACCTTCAATTAGGCAGGTCCCCACATGCCACAACCAGACTCCTCAAAAGATAGTATGGCTGAGGAGATGTCTCTGTGGTTAAGAATATTTGTTGTTCAAGTATAAGGACTTGTTCAAAACTCAGCATCCACATAAAAGTGGATGTGTAGCGGCACACACCGGCAACCTCAGCACCAGAGGAAGTAGGAGACACTGTAGCTTGCTGACTATCAGTCTACCTAGAACAATAAAAGCTCCAGGCTTAACAAGAAACCTTGTATCAAGGGAATAAGTAAAGAGCTGATAGAGGACACCCAACATCCTCTATCCTTGGCACATGCACCATGAGCATACACATACACACGTGTGCACATACATACACACACACATATGCTTACAAACACACATAGACACACCACAAACACATAGCACATACACACATACATACATACATACACATATACACACATACATATATACATACATACATACACACATATGCTTACAAACACACATAGACACACCACAAACACATAGCACATACATACATACATACATACACACACATATATACATACACACATACATACATACACACATACATACATACACACATATATACATACACACACATATATGCATACACACACACACACACATACATACATACATACATACATACATACATACATACATACATACATACATACATACATACAGATGTGGCTTTTCACTTATTCTCTAGCTCAGAAGCTGGTATGAGTAAAACCCTTCTTTCCCTTTGTTCTGTTCTCACACTCTTGCTAAAAATGGGTACTCAGTTCCTAGATTCCTGGAACCAAGGGTGTCCAAGACCCGCATCAGAGGGGCTGGATCCCTGAACACCTCTCTTCCTCTGCTCAGCCCTAGACTCCAGCTACCATCTCCCACCTCTCCTGCTGCATTCCGAGTCCAAAGCTGCAACCATACAGTGATGGGCCAGTTGGCGGACTCTCTGATCACCTACTCCGCATACATTTCTCGGTGAGGTGAAAGAGTGCATCAGGGGATCGCTCTCATCCTTTCCACGGTGCTCAGCTTTGCTGCTGAGTCCACGAATGGCCCAAAGTGTTGCCTCTGGATTTCTTTCCCAGGCAGCAAGGCACCTGGCTCACACCATGCTACTTGTGGTCATCTGTTCCTGGCAAAGGGATCCATGCAGCTTCCACTGTAATGTACTGTCCACAGACTAGGGCAAGCCAGTCCCAATAGACATGACATGATGACATTTTGCACATTCTACATAAGGACTCCATGGCCAAGGCTTCCAGGCTCGGGGGGGGGGGGGCGAGTATTTGAGCCTCCAGAGGCTTTCCCCATCCATTCTCAATATTTTTACAAGGTTCTCAACCTCTCCTACCCACCCATTTATTTACTCAACAATACATTTTAAGGACCTACTGTGTGCTGGGTATTGGAAATGGCAGGTGGACAGGGTAGCTCTGCCTCCTACCTTCGTGGAGTTTATAATAAGAAAGGGAACAGACTTGATTGCATTTTGCTCATCAATGTTCAAGACTGAACAGTGTTTTTATGAACGTGTAGCCCCCAAATTTCTGGTCCCCTCTGCAAAGGAGACTTGAGCAGAAGGGTCGTTCTAGGGCTTAATCTCTGTAATCCCCAGTGTTGCCTTCTGTCTGCACCTGTCTCTCCTTTTTGCCTGCTCTGCCAGCCCCTCCCTCCTCTGACCACTACAGCCTCAAGCTAAGCTCCTGCCATCCCTGCCCCTCCTGCACCCTTGGCCTTCAACCCACCCCTAGCTCGAAGGAAGAGAAGCAAGACTAATTTCATTTCTTTTTCTTTAGTGAGTCGATCTGTGACAACCCTTTTTATGCATTTAATTCATTCTCAATTTCTCATAATCAGGGGGAAGGTATCCCCTAAGGTTAGGCTAGAGCTTGTCAGAAAAGAAAAGAGAAAAAAAAAAAAAGCCAGTGTAAATTCACAGAGGTAATCATAGTCTATCTCCACTTCCCACTGCCCATGGAACTATTAACTAATATCGCTCTCTAATCTTTTTTTGTACTTATTTATTTTGTAGCGAGAAACTAGCGTTATAAACACCCCTACTGTCAAAACTTGTCATCCCCATTACCTCTAGGCGGCCTTCATCTCTGTTATTCTAATTTCAGAGTTTCTCAAAATTCACAGCCGCTGGAAATTGAGTACAAAATCCATTATCATTTGTATATTTTAATTATGCAAATGAGGCAGCTCAGCTGCGATGTCCGGGACCTGCAGGGATGCCTGACTTGATTCTGGGTGATTACAATTTATCCAGTCGAGTCACTTTAATTGTAACAAGCTAATTACATTGTTTCATTTGGCTTTAACAAAAGAAAAAGAGACAGGAAGCTAGATGTGGCTCCAGGCCCCCAGAACAGACCATTGCCTCTTTCTTCCCAGGCTGAGGTAGGCGGTCAGGAGAGTGGGTACAAGCTTTCACTGCTCAAGGGATCACTAATAGGGAACTCTGGAGGAAGGCTAGCCAGTGTCCAGGTAATCAGAGGCACTAGCAGTCTGTGATGGCAAGCCGACTTCCATTCCAGCTGGGAGTTTGCCTAGAGGTAAACCTGACTGTGGAGAGATCTTGTAGAAGGGTCCTTTTCAAGCTTATCTGGACCCCAATCTCATTTCTGGGAATCCACTTAACTTCCTCTGTTGGCTCTGTGTGTAAAGGTGATGTCTCTGGCTAAGTCTGCTCATCCCTAGCAGCATTAAAGGACATTGAGAACCCAATGGTGTGTCTCCTGCAGTCAGATAGAAGATGCAGATGTGGGTGAGGAAAGCAGATCTGAGTAAATTTGGCCAAGGTATAAGGATGCTTCCAGAGCCCATTCAGGAGGACTACATTTTTATATGTATGATCAATGAGAAACATTTACACACTGAACCAGTCGTTGCCTCTCATGGTCATTACTGCCAGCCAGCAAAAGAAGGTGCTTAAGCCTACAAGTGTGCTCGATATTTCAGCAGCATGACAGTCCCAAGAAGCATCAGGCTCACTTCCCTTAACAAATGAACATTCCTCCAAACAGAATATAGTCGAAGCAGAATTAAAGTGTTTCTACAAGGGAATGACTCAAGTCTGGACCTCAGTCACCTGATGAAAGATAGTAGACTCCACACCAAGGTCCAAATTCATGACCAGTGACGTATGTCAGCTAGTCAATCAAGCAGTAACTGTTCATTGAGATGATATTATAATCACCATCTCTGATTCCAAGATAGAAGTAAGCTTTACACATTTTCAAAGGAGCAACATAAGTAGTTCGGAAGAACAGTGTTGGGAAATTCTCTAAGTGCCATGGTCTAGTTCATTTCTGGAGGAGTTAGATCCAAGCGAGGCAGACACTGAACCACGCCAAGGCTGATTTGATTCTGTTATGATGGGTGTTACAGTCCAGAGCTTCCTAATGTCTAGAAAGAAACAGGAGACGTGAGAATAGACTCTGCTAAGCCAGGGACAAAGGGAGAGAAAAGACGTTTGCTGCCAGCCTTCGCCTTCAAGAGCTAAGGTAAAGGGCATCTTCCCATGAAGTCCACTGTGTGGCAACCTTGTGTGCACCTGCAGTGTGTGGATATCCGTGAGCTGAGTAGTTGGGGGGGGGGTAAACAAAGGGAATAGCCATTAGCAGGATGTGTGGCTGAGGTGCTGGGTGTGTATTGAGAAGGACTTAGTCTCCTGAGATGGGCATGAAAAAGAGATCTGAAGAGGAAGGAGCAAAATGGCCAAAGATGTAGAAAGAGAAGTTGCATGGGCGAAGTCAGATGCTGGAGGGAGGAATGTTGGAGAAGTCAAAGCCAGCCACTGTGCTTGTTTCTGTAGTGTTGTGAGTACTAGGAGCCACCGGCTCCAGCTTGGAAATGTCTCGTTTGTCTGCCTGTTTGTTTTTGAGAGAGGGTCTTCATAGTCCCGGTTGGCATAGAATCCATTATGTAGCCCAGGTTGGCCTTGAACTTGCATCAGCCCTCCAGCCTCTGCCTCCCAAGAGCTTCGGTTAATGGGCGCACAGCACAACATCCGGGAGAAATCCCTCTCTGTTGCTGGACAACCAAAAAGGAAGCTAGTGCCACTCCCAGCATGATGTCTCAGGAGTAGAAGACACTCCAACAAATACATGGGGCAGAAAGAGAGAAGGGGAGAGGAGGGGAGGGGAGGGGAGGGGAGAAGGGAGGGGAAGGAGAGGGGGAGAGATGGGAGGGGAGGAGAGAAGGGAGGGGAAGGGGAGGGGAAGGGAGAAGGGAGGGGAAGGGGAGGGGAAGGGAGAAGGGAGGGGAAGGAAGGGGAGAAGGGAGGGGAAGGAGAGGGGAGAGAGGGGAGAGGAGAGGAGGGGAGGGGAGGGGAGAAGGGAGGGGAAAGAGAGGGGGAGAGAGGGGAGGGGAGGAGAGAAGGGAGGGGAAGGGGAGGGGAAGGGAGAAGGGAGGGGAAAGGGAGAAGGGAGGGGAAGGAGAGGGGAGAGAGGGGAGAGGAGGGGAGGGGAGGGGAGGGAAAAAGCAGCACATGGTTGAAATAACATGAAGATATTTTCCTACACTCACTGCTACCTGGATAGTTGAGATGTGTAATTTAAAAGGTCAGAGTCTAGCCTGCTCAATGGTGAGGTGGGGTTGGGTATAAGAGGTTCCTCTGTGGTGACCCTTCCCTTCCAAAGACAAACGGTTTGGATGTTCATATCTCTCTAGGTGGTGTCAGCCTCTGTTTAGATACTTAGTGCTGTGTTGAAAAATAAATAATCACGGCTGCTGCTGCCGCCTGGATTTTCCAGCTCTAAGTAAATGAGAGCCAGATGCCCAGTTCCTCGTCACTTTATCAGATGACTCCATGGAGTAATTAGAATACTTTATGGCATTAACTCACTGATTCTCATTGTGCCCTATGAGGGAAGCACTCAAGAATATTACCCTCCTCCTCCATGCCCAGGGAGGACCATAACATTCTCTCCATGTGCACATCCTCACAGCACCTGTCCCCAGACATACTGGAAGAGGAGAGCCAAACCCAGCCACACACTCAGGGAAGTTAAATAAGCTGGAGCCAGGGTTCTAAGAAAGGGGACTTAGTGATGGAGGGAAGGTCCAGTGAGGTACAGAGATGTCTCAGGGGGGAAGGGATTGAGCTAGACATTGAGAGAAGTGGAAAACCAATAACAAATACTGGAACAACCTAGGCATGGAAGAAGCAGAGAGGGAGGGGCAGCATGCAGGCCGGCAGAAGCTGACCTGGCATGAAATGAAGACAGAGTGACATTGTGAAGAGGAGATGGGTATAGGGTAGACTCGGGAACTCTGTGTGGGGATTCAAGAAAGCCTTTTCCAGCCCTCTGCTGCTCATCAAAGCCTTCCAGGTTTGGGAACAAATCTTAAGCCCTCTTCATGATTGGAAAAGATGGCCTTAGGGTTCACATTAATCTATGCTATTGATTAGTAGCTGAATTCTGGAGAGGGAAGTAAATGACCCAAGAGTCCAGATGTCTGACTCCCACTGCTAATACCTTTATCCCTCCCGATTCAATTATTTCACTTGACAAGAGCCATATTAATGGATCAACAGGTTCTTATTTTTATGCTCACGTTCCACTCACTCATTTTCTGGTCCAAGTCAGTCAAGAAGCTATTACGTATCAGAACCACATTTTAGGTGTCCTGTGGGGCAACATTAGAGCTTAACACAAGACTACAAGCAGAGACAGGATGGCACTGTCCAGCTTGACACGGCCATGTGAAACGGCTATGGCATGGCCACATGACATGGAAACGCCAAGGCTCCAGGAAGCGAGGAGATGTTCGTGGAGCTTGACAGAGGATGAGGGAGGATGGAAGGAAGCAAGGAGTGAAGAGAAGGGGGTCATAATGGCATATAGTTTCATCACTGAAGATCTCACCCACTGCTGTGGAATGTTTGTTTAACTATGTAAAAATGTGTTGCTGTTTTACCTTGCCTTCCTAAGGCATCCATCTGAAAATAAAATAAAAAGCTGAATGGCCAATAGCAAGGGAGGAGGCATAGTTTGGACTTCTAGGCAGTGGGAGTAAGTTAGAGGAAGAGTTTAGGCTTAGGGAAAGAAGGAAAAGAAATTCCAGGGACATGTCAGGGGCCAGACAGACAGACAGACACAAAAGAAGTAGGAAAGTAGGACATACAGAATGAAAAAAGATTAAAAAGATTATGAAACAGAACGTAGATAAATAGAAACAGGTTTAACTAAGTTATAAGGGCTAGTGGGATAAGCCAAAGCTAAGGCTGAGTATTTATAATAATAAGCCTCCATGTATTTATATGGGAGCTCGATGGTGGCTCAAAGAAAATTCCAACTACAAATGGCACCCAACATAGGGCCCAAATTTCCACATAGAGTCTAAGAAAGCTGGGGGATGGGCATGTGGAAAACCTTTAAGAGGCGCTACTGTGCAGCAAAGTACTTGCGGATCTGGCATGCTAAGTAGACACAGAAAGTTAAATAAAAGGCCTTCCACAATTTGGGCACCAACTTACTAAAGCTGGAACAATTAAATGCAACTCCCAATTAACCATAGCTCTCAGACAAGCCTCTGGGCTTAAGTCTCAGCTCTCACAAACTTAAGGAGGGTGCAGAGCCAACTATCAGAGCAGCACAGTGGAGGGACTAGCTGCTGCTTAGCTGTTTAAGGTTTGGTTTGGCTCATGTGGTCAGAAAATACTACAGGTGCACAGTAAACAGGTACAGATTGAAAAACCTTTAAACAAGTTATAATGTACATGGGTGCTTAAGAAAGAAATGAAAATGGGTGTAAAAAGTTGTAGAAAAAAGTTTTAAAATAATAAAGTCTTTAAAGAAAAATAAAGGAATATAAAAAGAATAAGTCATGTAAAAATGGAAAATACGCAAGGAATCTGGATCCTGTATGGTGCATTGTTGACTTTGAATTTATTGAATGTTGGTGAATGAACAGCAGCGGTTGAGAGACTTAGGATTGTAAAAGAAGCTGCTTAATTAAGCTAGCCTAGATACTTTAAGGATGTCATAAATTTAAAATGGAATTCAGAAAATGTATTGAGTTGGGAGAGAGGTTATGCTTTATTCCACAGAAAATGAAAGGCTGTGAATTCCTTCAAAATTAATAGAGACTTGATTTTATTGGGCAAGACCCCCTGAAAATCTTAGATACAGACATAAAGAAATAAACCTAGAAAAACTATAAGACAAGTAATATATATGCTGATCCCTTGACAGGAGAACAGCTCTGAGACTGGATGAGACAAGGTAAGTCTTGTTTGTTACAGAATCCTTATGACTTACTATTACATGCCATCCTTTCATATGACATGGATAGAGGTTTGGTTATACAGTCCAAACAAATTTATAATGTCAACAGATGTCTTTTACTTGCTCAAACATAAAACAAAAAAATCATCTTCGGCTGGCTTGTGTATAACAAACAGTTCATACTATATTAATACAGATATGTATGTTACCTGTAGTAAGAAGTTTCTCTGTCCTACCTGTCTGGTCCCATAGCCACTTAGTCCCAAAGAATCACAATGAGGCTTATATTAATTGCAAGCTGATTGGTCTATATCTCAGGCTTATTACTTGCTAAATAATGAAAATTAGCCCATAAATCTATTTATGTTTATTCACATGGCTTGGTACCATTACTCAGAGCAGCATTCTTACCCCACTTCCTCTGTGTCTCGATGTCATCCGTTGCTTTGCTCTCAGAATTCTCTTCATCTGGCTTCCTCTCCTCTACTTCCTGTCTAGCTACTTGACCAATCAGCATTTTATTAAACCAATATTTACAATGACAAATATTTGTAGTATGCAAAAGTGTGTGTTTTCAGAGTAAGGGGACCAGACACCAGGTAATCCAGTCTCTTGAAATGCATCTGTTTCAGTTTCCTCAGAGTTCTGCATTCAGAACAACTTTAAGGCTACTAGCTGAAATGGTCTAGCCTCACATTCTAGCCAAGACTTCAGATAAGCCTTGCACATTTCCACTACTCAGAGACTGAACAACAAATGCTATAGCTGGTTTTCTTAGAACTTAACGATTCTCTCAATTTTCCCCTCTTGCAAATCTGTGGACTAGGCTTGGAAGGAGATGCACCTGTGCTTAGCATTCCTTAGACTCTGAAACTCATTGGCATGTTGCTGAACCCTGATAAACTCAACCTCATGTAATAACCACAAAGAGCATATGTTCCCACACAAGCCCAGGTGTGATTTGAATACATTATCAGGAAACTCTGCTGGCATTTGAATTAACATTTACCACAAGCATAACAGGAAGCATTAAACATTCACTCCACATGATAGAGTAATCCACAGCATAGCAGACAAGGAATAGAGGGTCTTTCTTTTTTCTCTTCTCATCAGCTTACATGGGACCCAGGAGGGAGGGACCGACATGGAACCACACAGTGTATGTGAGGACCCTACTGTCAGCAGGCACTTGCCAGTAGCTGTCCAGGGTCCAGGGATCATTATGGCTGTTTCTTCTCAGTTCAATAGCATTTTCATATAGATGACTGATTATATGAATATCAAGTTATGTGAAACAGGATGCATCAATCTTTCCATCCCTTGTTTGAGAGAGCAAGACGAGATATGCAGAGTGCTGGCCGTCACCCAGCCGACAACTCAAAGTTCAACCAAATAGGTCTCCAGATTTCCGCAGCCAAAGCTCTATTTGATCAGCAAGCACCTGTGTTGAGTAGGTTCTTTGTACACTTGCTCTTCCAGATGCCCAGCCCCAAGTGAGACTGGAATTGCAGTGGCCTAAAAGTGGAAAAGGCCATGGGCCCAGTCAGGGTGCCAAGCACTACTCACTTCAGAACTTGGAAATCTTCTCCCACCGCTTCTTCCAACCTTGTATATCTAAATTCCTTTACCAGAAGACAGAAATGTCCCCAGAGCGAGAGTAATTTGTGGGGAAAGCACTTGTCACTGCTTCCTGTTGGGTATTTTCTGTGTACAAGAGGTCACCCAAGCAGGATGTACATGAGTAGTCCCCCATCTGCATGCTGACTCGGTACCAATCACTTGCAAGCACCTCTGACTTTCATCCTTAACATACTAGCTATTTTGGGTTCCACTTCACAGAGTATATTACTGAGGTCAGCATAATCACTGGTGAATCTGCCCGAGTCTCAGTTTTCCACTGAGCAGGCCAAGGGCATTGGACCTCAGACCCATGTATTTGACCACTGAGTTTAACTGCCCCAGCTCCTTAACCAAACATTTTTATTCTTCTGAGCTCCTTTTTGTTCTGATTTTCTTCAATATCTCCTCTAGTCTTCATAGCAGCATTGGAGCCAAAGAAGGGTGGGGAAGTTTACCCTGACCTGTAGTCAACTTGGCCCCACATCAGAGGAAAGGCTCCTCTTGGACTCAGCGGGTGAGGTGAGATTATGAGCAAGGAGAAGCAGAACCCACACTGACAAGGCAGGACACCAAAGAGCTGTCAGACTCGGTTTGTGAGAAGGAGATAACAGGAGAAGCAGGTCGTGGGCTTCCCCCACTTCCCCTGGAGGAGACAGCTGGGTAGACAGCTATAACCTCCTACATATTATCTGGATCCATGCTTTTTCTCCCAACATAGATATAAGAGCCAATGTCACCTGACACCAAATAACACAATTCTCAAATGTCAGGCTTTCTGTTCAGCTGTTCCCACTTCCTACAGAGACCCAAACCCAGACTCACCATCTAAAGATGAATGCCAGATGATCCCAACCTCCCCTCCCCCAGTGTTTCAAACTAAGGCAGCCACCCCCTCCTGGTCATCTACACCTGCCATGCAATAGATGGCGGTTCTAAATAATTAAGGAGAATCAATTTGTAACGTCCTGACCCTTGCACATTGCACATCACTCACTCTAAGACCCCTACTCTGCCCTTCCTATTTCCTCATCCCTCTCACCCCAACAGCTAGGCTGTCACTGAACACCCCATCAACAGACCCCCTGAATATTTTACGACTGAATCTGGCGCTCCTCTCACACCCCTTTCATAATACAGTGGAAATGGGCAAACAGCCCGATGGAGTGACTCTAATGCCCCTACTTCAGCCAAGCAATGTTCAAAAGCTCTGCTATAGGAGGCCACCCCAAAGAGTAGAGGTCTGGCCAGGAGATTCTATGACCAGGCATGCAGTCCTTCCCTCCAGGGCCTTTACTCACACAGAAAACAGGAATCCATCTGTACAAGACAACCAAATAATTTTTCTGTTCCTGAATTTTGCACAGTGTCTTAGGATGGGTCGCCTTCTGTGTACCCAGGCCCATAGAAGATGACAGGAAACTGAGCCCTGGAACCCAGGGGCATGTGACCCATATGGGAGGAGAAAACTCTCTCTTGAAACTATAAGAGAAAATGGCAGAGGTCTAAAGCTGGTCTGTAAGAAGTATCCAAGAGCTATTACCAGCTTCTTGTGGAAACTGACAGGGGTTGGGAAGGTTGGAGCCCTACTCTTCACTGTATACATTATATACTAAGGATCATTTGCAATTTATCTCCCCCCACCCTGGTGATAAACACTTAGGCTTTTTTTTTTTAACATGTTTATACCACAGAATGACAACTTCTAAACCTTTATGGAACAGAATCTGGTGTCTCTGCTACTTTGAACACTTTTATTAAAAACTCACCAAATCAAGACTGAAATATAAGCTGCTGGAGTGAGGTCTATCAAGTGTCTGTTGTCTGTTTGGGGTTTACAGGATCTAGAACACTCCCTGAGCAATGGAGATGTTCAATTAAAAGTTGCTGGATGTGAAATAAAGATAATACTATTGTTGGGTTTAAAGTAAAAGCCTGAAAGACTTAGGGGGAGAGGTACCAAGATCAACCAAGATTTTAGAAGATATAAATAAGTAAAATAAAATAGTGAGAAAGGACAGTCTAACCAAGATAGCATTGGATGGACAGACAGATGGACGGACAGACGAACGGATGGATGGATGGACAAACAGACAGACAGATGGATGGACAGGCAGATGCATGGATGGATGGATGGATGGATCCACCAACCAGGACAGAAAGAGGAGGAAGAGAGAAGCAACCCAGTAGGTAACAAGAAAGAACAAGAGATAAAACAGATGGGAACTTGAAGCCTTGAAAGACAGGTAACCTCCGCTTTAGGGTTGTCACCAGACATGCCATCGCTGAATGATCTGTCTGCAGCTCTGCAAGCAACAGCTGGAGCTGAGACCTGCTCTCCTCATTCTATTCACTCCGTCCACGGCACTCGTCTGCCCCTGAACCGTCAGCACAGAGCCACCTCGATTCTGAATCTGAGTAGGGATAAAATCAATGAATAACACGGTTCTAGGTGGTATTCTCTCAGATTCCAGTGTAGTAAACTGCACCCAGAAATCTGTATGCTGTTTTCAAATTGACAAAAAAAAATTTCAGATTGACAAAGTGACAGTTTGATATTTGTACATTAGGAGATGGTTAAACTGAGCTAATTAATCCATCATTACACATACATAAACTATTTTGTGATACAAATATTTTGTTGCAATTATAGTTGGCAACTTTGAAATACACATTACAGTGTCATTACCATTGTCACCAAAGGGTTTTGGTTTCCTTCTTAGAAGAAATAGGAAACCAGATACCATGTGACCCAACACCAATACGTGTTAACTCAGGGTAGATACAGAGTTTACACAGCACACACTTCTTCATTTTTTAAATGTTTCCTAATTTGAGGGGAAAAAAAGCTCACATAATAAGTGATTTTGAATAGTCATTAATAGTTGTGGTCACTCCCAACGGTCATCTGCTTGAAGCATCAGACAATGTAATGCAAATGGATGCTCTGTGGCCAGGATTACCTGAGAGTTTCATCAGTGTCTGAAGATAAGAGGGAAGAAAGCCCACAAGGAAGGGCTGGTGATGCTAAAGACAGAATACCAGCTGTGTAATTTTGTTAAAATCAATTTCTTCAAGCACAGTTATAGGCATGCAACCAGTACTCAATAATTCTCTGCACTGGGGCTGGGGGATATACTTTCCTAATTCACACAGGGCCTGGGTTCAGTCTCTATCATGGAAGAGAGAGACAGAGAAAGGGGGAGGGGAAGAAAAATGGCAGAGAAGTGAGGGAGGGAGGGAGGGAGGGAGGGAGGGAGGGAGGGAGGGAGGGAGGGAGGGAGGGAGGGGTCATAGTTCTGCTATGGATCTCATTAACCAATACAGGACTGGGTCTGTGGCCACTTTCAGTACATCTCAGGTCTGGGCCTTGCTGTGAACTTTATACTCCTTCTACAACCCTCACAGGAAACAGGAAGTTACCTTCCCACTCCTTCACCTCCCTCTTCTTCTGGGGAAGTGGAAACTATAAAGCATGAGGCTCCTTGGAGTACAGCCCAAGTGTGATTATGAACCCTATTCAGTAGTTTTTGAGTAAGACAACAGGAAAAACAAATTGCTTTTTCCCCAGTTTGAGCCCAAATAATGCCAGCCCCGAGATTTGAAGACTCTAGGCCCTGGTGAGAAGCTGGGATAATTATTCTGACAAGCTTCCAGAAGATTGCAGAGAAGTAATGATTCCGTAAACAACCCACAGCATCCTTCTCTCCCGGGCCCTGCTGACGCTGGTGAGGTTCTTATTATCTGTTTGCCAGAACAGAAACTCCAAAGCCCGGGCTTCGGGATTCATTCTGGCCTTTATAAACGCACCTGCGCTCTCTAACCGCCTGTCAGGTACCCAACACATCCTCGGCCTCGGCCTCTCTTCATAATATAGGAATGAGGAGTGACCTATTAATACTTCCTTATTTTCATTCAATTCTGTGCCTCTCTAGCAAGAAAAGCCCTGTGCTCATCATTACTGCCAGGGCAATAAACATCAGTAAGCACTAATTCCTGTCCCTCATCTGCTAACAGGCTTGGTGGCAGAGGGACAAACTCCCCAGGACAAGAAAGTCAGGCAAAAGCCACAGAAGGAATATAAGGAGTGTGTAGGCAGGAGCTGGAAGAAACATTATTCTCAGAAAATCTGAGGAGATTCACAGTGGAAGATGGGCTTTAACTTGGGCCCTGAGGGATGAACAGCTTCGATGAGGGAAGACAGTTTCAAAAGGGACCAAGGTCACAACACAGCATGCGGAGAGTTGGAATCTGAGTTCACTTTACTGCAACACCTATGGTCTTCCCATTGGTCCTCAGCTACTTTAACTTTGTGCAACAGGAGCCAACCCGGAAAAAGGCTGGGGCGTGGAAGGGGGTGAGTTGGGGGTTCGTGGCCTGCTGTGGAGATCTCTCAAGAATACCTTGGCCAGGTTGTTTCACCTCTGGGTCTTCCTCATCTAGAAAACTGAAACTGAAGCTGTGACTAGAAAAGCATCCTGAGGGCTAGTGAGGTAGCTCAGTAGATAAAGGTGCTGGCTGCCAAGCTTGACCACCTTAGTTCTGTCTTGCCAATCCTTATGGTACAAGGTCCTCTGACCTCCACATGCCTGTGTCATGTACATAGAGACAAGAGTATCATAAATAAATAAAAATGAATGTAAAGAAAATTTTTAAAAGAAAGTTATTTTTTTAAGCCAGGTATGGTGGGGCTAGAGAAATGACTCAGCTAATAGGAATAGTTGCTGCTCTTGCAGAAGACCTGAGTTCAGTTCCCAGCACCCACATGACAGCTCACAACTATCTGTATATCTAGTTTCAAGGGATCAGATGTCTTCTTGCCTTTACAGGCACCAGGCATTCATGTGATACACATACATGCATGCAGGAAAAACACTTATAAATACACATAAAATTAAGTGTCTTGTCTTAGGGTTTTTATTACTGTGAAGAGACAGTGTGACCATGGCTACACTTATGAAGAAAAACACTTCATTGGGATGACTGGTTTACAGTTCAGAGGTTTAGTTATTATCATCATGGCAGGCAGCAGCCAGATTAAAGCAGTAGCTGACAGTCCTACATTTTACAGACAACAGGAAGTCAACTGAGATGCTGGGTGGTGTCCGAAGCATTGGAAACCTCAAAGCCCCCCCCCCACCCCACAAGTAACACACTTCTTCTAACAAGGCTATATACCCACTCCAACAAAACCACGCCTCCTAATAATGCCACTCTTTATGAGATTAGGAGGCCAATTACACTCAAACTACCATACTTCCTTAAAAGTAAATAAATAAAAGTCACACCTATAATCTCAACTCTTGAAAAACTGAGGATTACTTCAAGTCCTAGGCCATCCTGGCCTATAATACTCTGCCTCAAACTATACCTATATTTAATCAGAAGAGCCCTTTAATCAACATGAGATAAATGAACCACAATAAAATAGATAAAACTGAGACTTACTGATTGATGCTGATGTAACAAGTGGCAAGGACATAGGCCCTGATGCTACAAACATGTTCTTCAGGCCCCATGTTACAATTAAGAAGCAGACATTTAGGGAACTGAGTGAGCTGGGCAGAGCACATAGCCACCCAGAAGCTGAATTGGATGCTAAGGCGCAGTGTGGCATCTCAAATCAAAGCCTCTAATGCCACCATTTGTATCTTCATGTCTTCTGAAAAGGAACTAGTCTAATACTTCATTTAAGATGGCACATTTACAGCAAGCTATCAGACACAGAAGTTAAGGTTCATAAAGGCAATAATCCCCCACATTGGCCCATGTTGATTGGGATAGTGCTAGGTAGGCAGATATAAATACAGGCTTTATTACACCACATCACAAGGCAAGAGAGCTAATGTTGCCAGAAGAACATGCATCCCCACATTTTCTTACTTCTGCGCATCTTAATTTGCAACTTAATGTGGCATTATCATAATTTTTTGCATTATGTAATGATTAAAGTGAGGCATATCATATTTATTGATTTATTTGATTTATTTAAAATGTAATCATTGCCCTAGGGCAGGTGCATGTACAAAATACAAATGCAACAGTTAAATTGAATCTAACAAATAAATTCTCTATTAAGAAAAGACATTTTAGAGTTGTCAAGATGATGAGAGATGCGTTCCTGGCAACATCTGGAGAGGAAGGATCTTAAGAGGTCATCTAGTCCAACCCTCTGCCTCAGGCAGAGTTGCTCCTAATCTCCCAAGACTAAGAACCAGCTGGTTTCTCTAATAATTCTAGAAAGACCCACTTCTTACCCCGTTCTCTCATCCACCCTCAACTTCAAGACCACCACCCCTGGCCTGTAACTGTGAAGCCTCTTTTCCTTAGAATTATGTCCCCAGTGGCACACTACTTTAGTCTATAATCATCACATTCTTAAAGCCTGTTGCTCAATCTCTTACCCGGCCGTGCATCCTAGAAGGCTCATATTAGAGCATCAGGCTCTGGGTATAGCCTCCATTTTCCAGGGAGGAGGCAGAAAATGCAAACGGGCACCCTCTGCTTTTCCTTTGGCTCCTCATCACCGCTGGCTTCACTCAGTTCCTCCAGCAATCTTTTCCATTTCTGAATCTCACTTCAGCCTACCAACTCAAGAATGACCGTGCTAGGACTATGTCATTTGCTGTGACCTTGTCCCCAGAATTTAGCAAAACATGAAATTGTTGGTATAATCCTTAGTGCTTATGGAAGGAAAGCCAGGTCAGGAGAAGAAGAGGAAAGAACAGAGGAAGAGAAGACGAGAAGGAGGGAGGAAAGAGGAAGACAGAGGGAAGAAGCAGGAGAAAGAGATGGGAGACAAGGAGAACCAAATTATCGAGTCATGTCTTCCCACCCCTTTTCTAGAACATTCTAGGTGAAGAAGTCATAGGCAAAGAGAACACTGCTGATGACATAAAGGGATTTGAGAAGTTATGAGGGGTGAGGAGAGTTTGCAGACTTGTTAGGAAAGTTAGACTGAGGCCCCAGGCCAAAATTTCCTTAACAAAAATCAACAAAAAAGAATAGAAAGAATTACAATTGATCTGTGAAAAACATAACACCCGAAGCAGACAGTTTCACAAGAACAGCTACTTAAATTAAAAAGATTCAGAGGTGGACAGGTTTTTCAGTTCATCTCAAACTCAGTATGAATTAATAAAGCAATATAATTGTCCCCCCAAAAGCTAATTAAAATCCTTATGTGGTATTAATACAAATTTAACTTCTGTGTTGAAAAAGGTGAAGCTCCCACTGTGTGGTCTGTGCACTGGAGAGGCCACATCTATGATTCTGCTTTCTTCTTCTGGCCTTGCTGGCTTAAAAAGAGCATTGAATTCAGCTTGGAGAGATAGAGAAGACACTGGAGGCTTCCTTCCCTATGCAATACTAGAATTAGAAAATCCCGGAGTTCCTTGAAGAATTTCAGCGTTCTTTGAGCTGATTCCTTTGGCTCCTACTGGCTTCATCACTGCTCTCTGGATTCCAGGAGCTTCACTGCAGAAGACTACAGGTACACTGTACGGTGCTCAAGGCAGCAGGGGCTTAGAAGCCTTGCTGCTGTCTTCCCTCCCCTTCTGCAGAAATGGCCCTCTGGGGAGGAGGCTGTTGCTACTGCTGTCTTGTACCTGCCATCCTCTGTGTGTGATTCTCAAAGCTGCATTAGCAATTCTCCTGGCCTTGGACTCTCCCACCCCAAGTTTCTGGCTTATTGCTTGGAAATACCTGATGCAAGGAAAGAACCTGAGTTCCATGTCATTGCAGAGCCAGGCTCCTTTTCCAAGTCAATTTCCACCATAGATGTTTAATGAAGTAATCAAGAAACCCAGAGAGAGAGAAATGGGGTGTAGTTCTCCAGCCAGACTCAAACAAAAAGAACTTTTGTTCTGTGGTTGTAGGGAAACCTGAACATTCTAACTTCAAAGACAGTTACCTACTCTTATTGTGTGTGTGTGTGTGTGTGTGTGTGTGTGTGTGTGTGTGTGTGTGTGTGTGTGTGTGTGTGTGTACAGCCTTTCTTTCTCTGATAATTCAGTGGGCATGGCTTCAACACCCTGTGTCTGTTCTTCCCTTTGCCTGGAGTATAAACACAGCTCCTCCCACATAGATAGTCAGGGTATAAAGTCAAAGTCATTTGATTGCTTTGAAAACCCAGCAAAGCTGACAAATACATATCCCGTGACTCAGAGAAAGGCCAGATAGAAAGCATACATGTGTTTACTAGAAGGTCTGGGCTAAAATATGCTATAGTAATACTGTTTGTAGTGGCTAAAACCAGAGACTATCCTAATGCCCATCCACCATAGAGTGGGTAAATAAATACATGTGGTGTCTTCCCACAGTAGACTATTATACAGACGTGAGAATAGATAGCCTTTACAACTCACAGCAGTAAAGACGCTCTTAACAAAATGCTGAGCAAGAAAAGCCACATACAGAAAAATGCAAGCTGTATGATTCTACTTACACACAGCACAAAAGCAGGGTCCCCTTACGTGCTTGGGATGTAGAGTACCAATCCCTTCTGAGGCCTTCGAGGCTGCAAGGGGACATGCCGGGGGCACCTTGTGCCAGTAATATTCTGCTTCTCTTCACATGGTGTGCCCAGCTAATGGCCATGTAACAGCTTCACTCTAATGACTTCATTATCTTTCTGTGTGTCTGTTCACAGTCCAAACTGTAAAACGCAACAACAGCACGGCCCTAGTAGCACAGGTTATCAAGCAGGTCAGTCTTGGCATTAAAAGATGTGGTCTTGATCTGCCTGTGCAGCTGGGACCAAATGCCTCCCACTGTATGGCTTAAATGGCAGATGTTATTTTCTCACAGACATGGAAGCTGAAAGTAAAGGTGCAGATGGGGAAGTTCTGGTGAGTTGTGGCTTCTCCTTGCCTTGTAGCCAGCAGGTTCTCACTGCATCTTTACACTTGTACTATATTTTTCTATCTTCCTCTTATTAAAATATTAGCAATCCTATTGTGCCTACACTCCAGCCCCAGGACCTCAATTAATCTTTAATCACCTTCTAACACACCTGACCCTTAGTCTTTCTTCCGTGCCCGTGATGGATCAGTTCTAGCATTGGACTCAGATACCAAACTCTCAAAATGCCCAAGTTTTGCATAGAATGCATAGAACCTATGCTCACATCCTGTGTCTTTGACTCATCTCTAGAATGCCAATAATATCCAATACACTGCAAATTCTACATGAAAGACCATTATACTGCTGTCTAGAGAATGATGACCCCCCAAAAGTCCAAAGCTGAGCTTCGTATACCCTAGTGCTCAGGAAGCAGAGGCAGGAGGTTCACTGGAAGTTTAAGGCATGCCTGTTCTTCTTAGGGAGTTCTGGTCAGCCAGGGCTACATGGCAACACCTTGTCTCAAGAAACAAGAAATCTGGCCATGTTTAATACAGACATGGCCAGTGCAGGCTTAATTACATGAGAAAAAAAACCCCAAACCTTTCCCCAGTATTTCCAGGCCTTCAGTGGCTGAATCCATGAATATATTAGAATCCACAGTTGTGCATGTGAAGAGTAGACTATGTAGACACATTGGGGTCAAGGCCTTAATACGTAGATGGCAGGAGGACACAATTCTGCCTGTAACCAGAGTCGCACTGTAAGCAGTCAATGAAATATAGAACTGTCACTGTACAGTGCTGAATCCGTTCAACTGAAGGGAACGGAAGAGTAATGGAAGGGAGGGTCTGCTGTTTTAAGAACCACTTCCTTGGAAGGGGAATCTCAAAAGAGAGGAACGAGGCAGGGAGAGATCTGTGTACGCCTGGATCCCAATGGGAAAAACACAGAAAGTTCAGACCCCAGGAAGTGGATGGCAACAGTAGCCTTGCGTAAGACAGGCCACTTGGAATTGAAGGACAAAGGCTGCAGCCATTATAGGAGAGGTCAGAGCATCAGGGTGGGCATATTTTTCTGCCAGTGAGGAATGTTGTATGTGGAGACAGACGGTCACCAAGTAGGTGATGGGGGGTGGGTTTGCTAGGGACTAGATGACAGACAAACAGCATGGGAATAGTGAATGTGGTGGATTGAATAAGAATGGCCCCCATAGGCTCATAGATTTGAGTGCTTGGTCATCCATCAGGGAACAGGACTGCTTGAGAGGATTTAAGAGGTATGGCCTTATTGGAGTAGGTGTGGCCTTGTCAGAAGAAGTGTTTCACTGAGGGTGGACTTTGGGGTTTCAGAAGCTCAAGCCAGGCCCTGTGTCTCTCTCCTGCTGCCTGTTGATCCAGATGTAGAACTCTCAGATACTCTCCAGCACTGTGTTCTACCTGCGTGCTGCCAACTCCTCATCATGATGTCAATGGATTAAAGCTCTAAAACTGTAAGCCAGCCCCAGTTAAATACTTCCCTCTATAAGAGCTGCTGCGGCTCTGGTGTCTCTTCACAGCAACAGAACACTGACTAAGATAAGACAGCTAGGGACAGGGTTCTAGTTAGTTCTCCACTGCTGTGAAAACTAAAAGAAGGAATGTCTTATTTTGGCTCCTAGCCTCAGAGACGCCAGTCGCTTCAGCCTTGTTACTCCAGGCTTGTGGTGAAGCGGAATATCAGACAAAAACCATAGTGGAGGTCTGCTTACCTCATGGCACTAGAGAGGAAGAGAGGAACAGTCAAGGGTCCCACAGCCCCTAGAGGTGCCACCTCTTCTCAAATAGTGTCACAGACTGAAAGGCAAGCTTTGATAGCCTTTGAGGTTATTTTAGGATCCAAATTATATAGGATGGGGACGTGAGAAAGGAGCTGATGAAAGGTTCTGGGAGAAGGCAGTGGCAATACCTCATGGCAAAGCAGGCGGAAGCCAGGCTGAACTGATCAAGGGACACCACGAAGGACTTGTTTAGCCCATAGAGAGTAGCACTACTAGGAGGTGTGGCCTTGTTAAAGTGGGTGTGGCTTTGTGGGAGGAAGTGGGTCACTGTGGGGGTGGGCTTCTCGCAATAACAATAATGGACTAAACCTCTGAAACTGTAGCACAGCCCCAGTTAAATGTTTTCCTTTATGAGAATTGCCGTGGTCATGGTGTCTCTCCGTGGACACCTGGAGACTTGCTTCCGTCCCATCTTGAAGGAATCAGCCCTCCTTACAGAGAGAAGGGACGGCCTAATGTTGAGTTTCCATGTCCTTCCTCATCTGCGTCCCCCCCAATGGCCTGTTTGATGCGTTTGTTGACACCTACTCTTAGTTGGCCTCTGTGTAAAAGCCAGCTCAGCTCTCAGACTGGAGGTCTTGAACCATCTTTAGTCATCTTGTTGGTCTCATGTTCCTGCCTTGAGTTGTGTCCAGTGGTTGTCATCAGGACCCTAAGGGTACTGGGATCATGCTTCCTTTGGCTCCTGATATGTTACCTGTGGTCAGCTTCATTGGGGTGAACCCTAGCTGAGACTTCTTTTTGACTCCTTTAGATTAAAACCCATATCCTGAACCAGACCCTCAGTGTTCTACAGGATCTGGTCCCATCCTATGTCGTCAGTGTTGTCCTATGCCACAACCCCCTCATGTGTGCCCCAATGACTCACGGGTTCTTTACTCCTGGGGCTTTGATTTCTGCTACTTCTCCATTTCCTGAATATGCTATCCTTCAATCATAGAGATTTGCCTTCTTGCCCTTCTGACTCTCTTAAGTCCTTTGTTGGGAGATCCCTGCCTGTGTAAACTCACCAGACTAGCTGCCCATCCCTGCCTATTTTGTGGTCCGGGTACTCCCTTCATC
Organism: Phyllotis vaccarum; assembly: GCA_033318265.1. Taxonomy (NCBI): domain Eukaryota; kingdom Metazoa; phylum Chordata; class Mammalia; order Rodentia; family Cricetidae; genus Phyllotis; species Phyllotis vaccarum. The sequence goes on along the minus strand of JARWLC010000009.1, from coordinate 12,544,310 downwards.
TGAAATAATTTGCTCATCTATTTGTTATCTCCTTTACCTCTCCTGCCCCCTTTGAACACAAGCTCTGGGAAACAAAAACCAGCTCCCACCCATCCAGCTATCATCCCAAGTATCAGGAGGACTGGTACACAGATAAAACCAGGCTAACTACTGAAGAATGAGCAAAGCAGGTGGAGACAGCATCACCAGAGACCCATCTTTCTCACATCACCATGTTCCCAAGGATCAGCCATACCCTAGAACACGCTTGGTGGGCAGAAGAGAGGCCTGTGAAATGCCAGCGGCCAGAGACTGCCAACCTGGAGTGGGCATAGCCTCTAACAAAGGATCAAAGACACGGAGCAGACCCAGCATAGCAAGGATAGCCATGCTCTGTCTTTGCAGTACTGAAGGGTCATGGGAAGAGAAGATTCATAGACTTCCAGGCAGGGCTCTGTACCATCTGGCTCCTCCTCCAGAAAGCTTTCTTTCTGAATCACTCCCACTCCCAAAGTGTGGAAATGACATCAAGACTCATGTCCTAGAGTTTGTCACTGTTATGCTAGGCAAAAAGGATCTTTGCAGATGTTATTAAAATACCTTGAGATGAAGAGAGAAGCCTGGGGTGCTGGTGGACCTGTAGGGCAACCTGTGTGTCCTGTACCAAAGGCCCAGGATATCTGTCACATATAGAAAATGGAAAGTAGGAAGACATGTGAGATCAGGAACATAAACTGGAATCGTGTCCCTTTGCCAAGAATAGCAAGTGAGAGGTAAAGAATTGTTTCTTTCCTCCTCTCCAGAAAAATAATCAACCCTGTGAACCCAACAATTTCCACCAAGGATATTGATTGCAGACTTCTGCCTCCAGAACTGTGAGAAATAAACTTTTGTTTTTTAAAGCCACAAACACAGTAGTGATTTGTTTCAACCATCAGAGAAGTCTAATTCAGATCTGTCAGTGTGGTCTCAAATTCCCCTTCCAGCACCACTAGTGAAGGCGGTAATGGCTGTACCAATGTCCAAGTGTGGGTAAGAAATGCTTGTCACTGAGTATTTTACTTTTTGTATTTAATATTTTTCATATTAACTTTTTAACTTTGTGGGTGTGAGTACATATGAGTTCATATGTGTCTATTTGTGTCCATCTTGAGGATGGGGGAGTCCAGTAGTCAAGGTTGATGACTTTTGTGTCTCTTTCCACCTTATAAGGTCTCGCTGAACCTAGAGCCCACCAGTCGGCCAGGCTGTCTGGCCTGTGAGTCCCATGGATCAGCGTGTCTCTGTCTCTCACTGCTGGACTTAGAGGCACATACCACTGCCTGAAGGCTTCGCTATTTTGTCTCATTAACAAGGGTGCTGAAGACCTGAACTCAAGATTCTCAAGTTTGTGTGGCAAGAGCTTTACCAACTGAGGCATTCGTCTACTTCCCTAAAATTAAATTTTTTATAGCTCTCTAGATAGTTCTAATACACTAGGAAGCACCAATTTGGGGTAAAAACATGAATGGTAAAAACTTACCCTCTCTGTGTATTTAGGACCCCAAGATAACATTCACACTAACAGAGGAAGTGAGGTACAAAGACCTGGGTAGCACATCTAAGGTCTAAATACCTGTGATCCAGGCAGTGGGCAGCAGATCCTACAGGGCCAACAAGACAGATGAGGCCTTGGGAGGACCCAGGATAGCCAGAGTGACTTCAGTATTTTTATGGACATCTCTTCTGTTGAGCAGCTTGGGCATTGACCTCATTCTAGAAGCACACAAAAACATTATCAAGTTCTCTTTCTGCCCCTGTCTTGGTTACATTTCCTCTCTTGCCCACCCCAGCTGCCATCTCAGCCTGTCTCTATCCCATCTCCAAGCTACAAAGGGATGCCCAGTCACAGAGCTGGTCAGCTGGGATTCAGGCTGAGAGAATTACCCATAAAAAGAGAAGAGACAGAATGAAGCCCTGAGGGCTCAATCTTTCCTTTCTATAGCAAGAGCAGATGGGGGAAGGGTGGCTTCATGAAAACCAGATTAGCTGGGCCCTAGACCAGTGGGGGGGGGGGGGAGGAGGAAGGAAGTTGGGGGAGAGGCATAAGCATGCTAGAAGAGAGGCAGGAAGCACTTACTAGATCTATCTCTAAAGGCTATAAGCAGGAGGAAGTTCCCCTCCAACAGCTCGCAGATACTCACCTGCCCAAGTGCACCCATAGATAGAAGAGCACACTCACACAGGCATACTCCCAAACATACAATCATACCCAAAAGCACACAGCCTTGAGTGGGCAGGATGTGTTGGTTCATCTTAACTGTTGACTTGGTTGAATTAAGAGGTATGCATTAGAAAGGCAGTTGGAAAGGCGCATGTCTGAGAGTCCAGCCTGAGTGTTTCCAGAGTCAAAGGGTAACTGATTAGGAAGACCTGCCTTGTAGAAGGCTTAGGGGAACCCAATGAAACAAAGGAGAAAAACAGAGAAAGCCAGCTAGTGTTTGCATTTGGCCTCTCCTTGCTTGCTGGCTGCCATCTTGTGAGCTGCTGGACTCCACCACACTAAAATCACTCTCCCCATCATACTAAAATCAAACCTCTGAGGCTGTGGCCAGATAAACCACTCCTCTCTTTATATTGGTTCTGACAGGCATTCTGTCACAGCAGAAAACATCTGACTAACACACAGGCACATCCCACGGAAGGCAAAGGCGAGGTCCGGAAGCCAGTCTCTTCTAGTCCTGTCTGCTGCCAGCTGTGCACAGTCCAACAGATCATTATTTTTTCAGTCCAAATCACCCTCTGGTCCAGTCTCTTCATTTGTTATAATCATGCCAATATCCCTTCAAGATGCTCCAAGCCAGTCAATCCACCCTTTCTACTGCTGTTGCCTGGCCCCAAGCAGAGGAATCCACAGAGATGCTCCCTTCCCTCACCGCTCCAGTTACACACCAGTCTGAAGGGTCCTTTTAAACCCAAGCCAGGTCATGCCACTTAGCTCAGAGCCCAGCCAGGTCTTTTTTAGTATTCCACTTATGGTCCCCACTGTGCCTCTGATCACCTACCTACCTGCTCCCCTCATCCCCACTTCCCTGCTCTGGCCCAGGCCTCAACCCTGTCAGCCCAGGGTCTACCTCATAGCATTTGCTGAACTCCCTTGGGGGTGGATGATTCCCCCATCTCCTGTGATGCTACAGGACTTTTCCTTTATGGCCTCCCATTCCACATTCTTCCTTCTCTGCATCTCTGGTCCTTTCTGGTCCCTACCTACTTGGTTTTTCTTTGCACGGGTGTGCAGAGAGAGAGAAATAGATATAGATAGACATATAGTTAGATATAGATATATCTCATTATACCTTGAGCCAATGTGTGACTCCCGTGAGAACAGACATTTTAGTCTGTATATTCATTGTATTATCGACCCCAAAAACACTTCCTGAAGTTGGGATTAGTCTCAGTGAAGAAAGATGTACGACAAGAATCTCTCTAGGCACTCACAGGTGCTCCCACCAGCTCCATCCAGCTGAGAGCCAGTCTGAGAACAATTATGATGCTCAGAGCCTTTCCCAAGCAACCCTGAGTGAGGCTTGGGTCAGCAGAGTCAGATTGAAGAATGCAGAACTGCCATCTCAGACCGGCCACACCCAGGGTTACACACTGCCATGGCTCCTGGAATACTCTAAATGGAAGAAGAGGGAGCAAGACAAACAGGTCTGAGAAGGACCCAGCAGAGCAAGCAAAAGGAGTTCTCAAGATGGCTTTTTTGAGGACAAAAGCACCTGGTCCATCTGCAGGGAAACTGGTGCAGTCACGTTATACAAGTCACATGCTTGTCATTTTGCACTTGTCTTACAGGGACAGAGCCATGGTATATCAAGCAAGGATTCCACCAACTGAGCTGGTGGTGGCACTGTTCACAGCTCTACAGACTTTTGCCTTTTGCTTTTGGCTACATAGCTATTACTGTGTTTGCTTTGCAATAGTCTAACACAAGAAGCAGAAAAGGAGATGTGTGTCTCTATTTCTGCGTATGTGTGTGTATGTGTACATGGGTGCACACATGTGTGTATGTGTGTTTGCGTGTGTGTGTGTGTGTGTGTGTGTGTGTGTGTGTGTGTGTGTGTGTATGTGTGTGTTACAGATAAGGGTGGTCATGGTTTGAGTCTGAAGTGTCCCTCCACAGGTTTACATTTCGAATGTTTGTTCCCAAGCTGTGGAACTCCTAGGAGATGAGGTCCAGATGGTGGAGATAAGATATTAGATGTGACTGTGAAGGTAGCATAGACCCTGGGACAGCTTCAGTACCCTGGTACCTGGTACCCTGATGTGGCCAGCTTCTACTACAAGCCCTGGCCACGTGAACTGAGCTGCACACCCATGCCTTCCTTTCTCCCAAACATGGGTCAAAATAAATCTTTTATTGCATCTGACTTGAATCATGGACCATATCGGGTCCCACATCTGCTCTGAGTTAACACTACTCTAAGCATTCATCTCCAAAGGCCAGCCTGATAGACACTCCTGCAGTAGGGATGTGGCCCTGAGGCTTAAGTTAGCTGATAGATGTTAAGCCTCCAACACTGCCTGAGCTCACTGCAGACAGAAAGCATCAGTTGAGGTCATGTGACAGTCCCCTGTTTAAACAGCCCTTCAAATAGCATCACCATGGATTAATATTTTTGTTAAAAAAGGGGGAATAAAGGCAACCTCTTTGGAATTCCTAGGAAAGTGTCCGCGTTGCAGACTGACAGCCCTATATAGAAGGGCTTTCATGAACAAAAGGAGATAAGTCTAAAGATGAGAAACTATCAGGGTGCCAGTGAAGACAGGTGTGGCAGGGGGACATGCAAACAAAGAGATGGACCACCAAGACCCCTACTCAAGGACTGGTAGCCTGGCTACCAGGAAGACAGAAGTCATTATAAGAAACAGATCAACTCATCATGACAGCCTCAGCTGCAGAAAGCCACCAGGCCCTCCAGGGGCCACCATCAGTGATAAGGCAACAGTATGAAGGCCAGGCAGTGCCAGGCATTTCCAATCTACTATTTTAGCCACAACAGTCCCTATGGGCTCAGCTAAGGTGTGGTGATCATCACCAATGGACTCTCCTGAAACAGGCCTCCTTTTAACAAAATCCACCAGGACTATCAGAGAAAACGCCACCGGGTTGGTGTGGCTGGAACGCCACAATGGCTGTGATCTGCTAAGCTTCCTTCCTCTATGATCAACCTCAGTGGTGCCTATGGCCTTGGCTCTCTCTCTCCATCCTGCTTCCTCCCTCTCAGTGGGGCCCTTGTCCTTTGTTCTGTAAGTTCTCCCCCGGGAAGCAGGAAACATCAGTCACCACACAATTCACCAGAATCCATTGTTCCAGTTAGAGAGCCAAACAAAGGAAAGAGGGAGTAATAATATCTGTGTCCAGATGGCAGCCAGCCTCAAGTCAAGGAATTAGGTTTCCCCACCAGACCCTACTAGCTAGGAAACCTTTCACCTTCTCCCCAGACTCTCCAGATCTACTTATGATAGGCAGGAATGTGGAAGTGGTAGGGGTAAGAAGTGGGAAGGGGAACCAGGTTCAGAACACTGAAGTTCTTTGCATCCATCACCCAACTGGATGAAGGACCAAAGACAGCTCACTCTTGTTCTTCCTTTGTAAAGAAAGTACCACTGGATGCCTGCTTCAGTAGGGCGTACTCTGACCACTGAAGTCAGGGAAGTTCACATCTGACTCAGAAGGGTCAGAGGTGGCAGTTTCAGATCTGGGTCAGTGATGTCACTGAGGCTCTGAGGTCTTCCCCTTGCTCAGCTTTGCCTTTCTTATGTCAGATTCAAATTAACACTCCCCCCTTCATCCCCCCCCCCCCCGGCTTACAAGATACTGCCAGTGGCAAGAGGGCTATGTACTTCTTATTTCCATGCAGCATGAAGGGAAAAGAAGCATCTACCCCTCGTGTGGCCCCTTTTCCTCTCTATCTGGGGAGTTCTGAACATACAAGGCACCTGTGAGTACTGATATGTCACTGAGATCCTGTGGCTTGGCTCCCCTCCGTTGTCACTACCCAGCCCATGGAGAGTCTGCATCCCCACACCTTCCTCCCAAGGCATGCCTTCCTTCTGGTCTGCCTGAGATTCTTGATTCTTCATGCCTGTTGCCCTAAGTCTAGAACAGTCATAGCTTTCTCGGTCCTTTGGATCTTCCCCAGTGAGACTTGAAAAAAGAAGTGGGAAGTGTAGGCTAATTTAAAAATAAGTGGAAAGGAATACCCGTTTCCTGGCAGTCGCTCAGTCTGTGTGTAATGCTTGGGAGAACAGATGTAGCATATGGCCCTGGGGGACCCAGTAGAATGGAGCAATTCAACAAACTACACAGACAGGGATGTCATGGAACTGCTGAGCTATGTACCACAGAAGTGCCCCAACCCTGGGAACCTTGTCCCATGAGCTAATAAACCTTTTAAACATTACCTTTAACATATTACCTTGATTCTACTTGCAGCCAAAACTTTCTGATGATAAAAACTCAGGGCATCAGGTCCTAAATGATATCATTGTCTCAGTCACACCACAAATGAGCAGCCTTGGTGGGGACCCCAAAAGAAGCCCTGGAATACTCAAAGAGTTAACTTATATAAAGGAAATCAGGGGAGTCAACTTGGCTCCTGAATTGTGTTCATGGGGTGTGACCAGGGAAAGTGAATGAGTCATCTCACCAACATGGAGAAACAATAGATTAGGGGGGAATAGACAGTAACCTCTGGGGGCTGGGAAGGTGGATTCATTGGTAAAGGCTTCACCAAGCAAGCATGAACACCTGAATTCAGATATCTAGGATTGCATAAGAAGCCTGGCATGGTGATGTGTCTGTCTATCACCCTAGCACTGGACAGCAGGAGATCCCCATCACTAGGCAGTCTAGCCAAATCAGTGAGTTCCAGGTTCAGTAGAAGACCTTGTCTCAAAAACTGAGGTAGGGAATGACCGAGGAATATACACTGGACAGGAAGTACCTCAGGTGAGAGTGGACACTGGAAGTCCTCTTGGTCCCACGTGCAGGGGTCTTGCTTGTCTGGCCCTGGGATTCATGAGACACAGGTTTCTATATCCTTCTGTTAAGTAAAATGTTGTCCTGAAACTAAGACCTGGGGACTCTGTTGACACAGTCATTCATCTGAGTCTTTCTTCAGGCTGCTCTAAGATCAAATGAATGGGCAATGAAAATGACTGGCATTTCTAGATGTGACTTATACCCACCCAACACTTTCTCAGCATTTACATATTCATTAACTCATGAAATCCTATAAGCAATGCCCTATAAGGTAGCATCTCACTTAACCCACTTTGCAAAGTAGAAAAGTGAAGCCCTATAAAGCCAAGCAGTTGGTCTTGGGTGATCACCAATTAGGAGAAGCTGGATGAACTCAGGCATGGAGACTGGAGGCTTTGTTCTGTGTCATGAAGCTATATAATGCAGCACCCCTATCAAAAGCTCCCCAAGAAAGGAGGCTCACTCATTACTGCAATGGCAATAAGGCATTGCTTCTATTGGGACTTGTATGTTAATGAGAAAGGTCAGCTGATAATCCTTTCCAATAATGAGCCCCTGGGATCGATCCTGTGCTCCAGAGCAAGTGGGGTACCCACAGACCTATCTGTCTTTTTTTTCCTTTGCTCATAACTTCTTAGGAGACAAAAAAAAATCTTTCATGAAGTATTAGAAATGTTCTCTGATATCAGGACCAACTCTTGGCCTCTCCAAATATCCCTTTGAACTCCAAGGTGTCCCATGTGGCCTCATATTTACTGTTAGCCCAATATAGAAGTGAGGTGAGGAAAGAATGGTAGAACGGGTGCACTCTGTAGATTACATTCTCAAAAGCTAAGAATTAGTATGTCCCAAGCAAACACCATAAAGATGTCCCCAAAATCTAAAGCTACTGGGAAGGAAAAGGATAAAGTGCATCCTAGGCCCTTTAATGTTCTGCTTTCAAAGGACAGAACAGCAAGCGCTCCCCTAACTTGCCTGCCCAAAGACCTTCTCTCTCTCTCTCTCTCTCTCTCTCTCTCTCTCTCTCTCTCTCTCTCTCTCTCTCTCTCTCTCTCTCTCACACACACACACACACACACACACACACACACACACACAACCCTCCTCTCCAAGTAGGTATCCCAGACTCCTATGACCAACTCCAGATAGCCCTGCGGTCTGAAGACTTGTCCTGCACATACCTCCCCAGACTCCTGAAGATTGGCTGTGAGAATCTTCTAATTCTATAGGTCTGCTCCTGAGCTCAGAAGCTACACGTAGCCCCAGCTGAATCAAGATTCCATATCCCATTTGAACATCAGTGTCAAGTTGTTCCAAATCTGAACTTGAAGCTCCATTCAACTATCTCCAATCTGATAAGTTGAGGTAACAGCCAACAGAAGTGCAAACACCTAGCCAACAAAAGTAAGAGCAGCTATCCATATCAAGAAATATCAACAGCAAATTAGCTCCAGATGTAAAGGTCTCATAATAAAAATACAAACATGAATATCTAGCATTTATTCAAAAGAGTACTCCCACAGATATGTTCCCTAGGAAAGCAACTTAGATGCCATGTGTGATGGATACTGTTGGTTGTCAAGCTGACTATATCTAGAATCAATAAAAATCCGAGCAGCTGGGCATTACTGTAAGGATTCTCTTGACTAAATCATTTGAGTTCAGAAGACCCACCACTGCTGGGAGCCACAGAAATACAAAATAGGAACGTTGGCCCCACAAGGCTGACCCACCACAGCCAAGGGCCTCTGAAGGAGGGAACGCCAAGATCTCAGGGAGTCTTGAAGCTAATTGTTTTTGCAGGTGCTGACCTCTTCCTACAGAGGATTTCTGTGCTGAAGGCAGCCCCCTCTATTTGTTATTTCCTTAGAATTTATGGATACATACATACATACATACATACATACATACATACATACATACATACATACATACATACACATATACATATCCAGTGAGAAAACAGTCACATAGATAAAATCTTCCAGACCTTTATTCCCCCTGCTCAGAGCAGGCTCATTGTCTGTCTTCCCTAGATTACCTTCAATAGAAAAAGAGTACTAACTCATTTGAAATTTCTGTCTGGCATCCAAGGTCTTCCACAGACAAGATAATTCACTAACATGACATAAAATCACCTCCCCTGCTGATAAGAGAGCTATCCAGAGCTAATTGACCCAAGACATCATAACTCTGAATGACACCTTCTGTGGTAGTCCACTTGAAAGGACATGGATAAAGGAAGTTTTAGCATTTTGTCTACTTTTCCTCACTCTCGCCAGCGAGTTCATCCATCCCGTTGCTGAGGCACTCATTTGCTGGTACTAGAACCCACTTCTATGAGAGTCCACCACGGACTAAAGACCAGCTGCTCTGGGACATCAGCCCAAGATTGTGACTCCTGAGACATTCAGTCTTTCAGACTAAACAGTTGCCAGATTCTTAACCTTCCACTGGGAGACAGTCATTGGACTACTCAGGTCACAGCCTGCATGACACTCTAACAAGTCTCTAACAAATCATTTTAATATACATACACTCATTCTATCAAGTATATTCTTTTAGTGAATCCTGAATAATATAACATACAAGTCAATAATTTTAAAATAGCAATAATATGTCTGATAAATTGAAAGAAGGTATGAATAAATTCTGAAATAAAAGCTAAAGACAAAAAACAGATGGATGAAATTATGAAAAAAGAAACCCAAGTTATAAAAATAGAATTTAATGAAGAAATGTAATGTTTGAAGAAAAGTCAAACCAAAATAAAACAAAATGAGAAATTCATAAAATCAAATAAAATGCTCAGAGGAGCAAGTGGAAGAAAGAATATCAGATATTGAAGACATGGTAGAAGAATTAGATAACTCTGTCAAAGAAAGTGTTAAATCTCTAAAAACTCAAAAGCACAACATTCAAAAACTCTATTACATTATAAAAAGACCAAACCTACTAATTATAGGTATAAAAGGACAAGAAACACAGGTCAAAGATTCTGAAAATACTCCAACAGACAAGAACTTTCCTAATCTAAGGAAATCAAAGTGCAAGAGACATAGAGATACCAAATGGAAAATACCAGAAAAAAAGAATCTCCCATCAAATAATAGTCAAAACACAAAAGGTACAAAACAGAGGAAGTATTGAAAGCTGTGTGAGAGAAAGAGAAAGACTGGGGCCCATGTAACGGCAGCCCCTGCAGAATAACTGACTTTTCAGTGGAGACTTTGAAAGGCAGAAGGGACTGGACCAATGTTCTACAAATTAGGAAAGACCACAGAAGTCAGGCTGAAGTACAGTGCCCATCAAAACCAGCAGTTAGGATTGAAGGAGAAAAACAGACTTCCACAACACAAACAGACTTTAGGAATTTATGATCGTTAAACCAGCTATTCAAGGATCTGGGGAGGGGAAACAAATCTGTAGAGCTTACCTACGCCCCAGGGTGGCACTGGATATAAACAATTCCAGAACATTTAATCAAAAGAAGTCTAAGGAAAAAACACAATGACAGGAATTAACACACATCTTTTCAATAATGAGTTGATATTAATTGTCTCAGTTCCCCAGTAAAGGGACACAGACTACAGATTGGACTAGAGAAGAAGAGCTAGGTTCTTTGGTGCTTCCAAGAAACACGCCTCACAGTCAACAACAGACACCATCAAAGGGTAAAGGATGGAAAAAGTATCCCAAGCAATCGGAACTAGGAAACACGCAGGGTTAGCTAATATTAACCTGATGGAGTTGGCTTCAAACCAAACTACTCAAAAGACATACAAAGAAACACTGCATACCCATTCAAGGAAAGCCAAGAGGATATTACGGTCTTAACAGAAGATGGAAAGACCCCCCCAGCTCAGGGACTTGTAATGTTGTGAAAATGACCATGCTATAAGAAGCAGTCTTCAGATCCAATGAAATCTCTATACAATGTTTCACATACATTGAAAAAATTCTTAAATTTCATAATGAGAATTTCATGTCTCATTTTTACAGAAGATCCAGGATAGCAAAAACAAAAACAAAAAAACAACAAAAAACCCCACTGAAGATATCACCATCATATATTTCAAATTTTACTACAGCACTACAGCAACAAGAATAACTTGGTACTGGTATAACAACCGACACTTTGATCAATGGAATAAGATCAGGTACCGACATATTGAGGCTACGCTCTTATAATCACCTGACCTTTGATAGGAAAGACAGTGGTACACACTGGAGAAAATAATGCATCTTCAATAACTGGTGCTGTTCAAACTGGAATAGGTGCATGTAGAAGAATAAAAACAGATTCTTGTCTCTCACCCTTAACAAAACTCTAATCGGATCAAGGACCTCGGCATAAGATCTGAAACCCTGAATCTGATGGAGGATAAAGTAGGGAATATCCTTAAAAGAACTCTCTGACCAGGAATCTGGTAGCCCAGGCATTACAATGAACAGATGGGGCCTTGTGAAACTGAAGAGGCGTCATCTCATTTGAGTGAAGACGCAGCCTACAAAAGACACAGTCTATAGTGTACAACTGACAGGAGGCTAGTATCTAGACTATACAAAGAACTAAAAAACTAAACGTCAAGAAAACAAACAGCTCAATTTAGAAAGAAAGAAAGGAAGCATTGAAGGACTGGAGAGATGGTTCTGTGACTAAGCACACTTGTTGCTATTAGAGATGATCTCAGTTTAGTTCCATGTAGCCACATAATGGCTAACAATTACCTATAACTCCAGTTTCATGGGATATGTGTTGTATTAGGTTTCTGTCCCAGACTTTCCAGCCTAGCCTGGTAGCCTAGACTTTCAGACCCATAGTCCCATAATCCCACTGAAACACAGAGACGCTTACATTAATTGTACGCCGATTGACCTGGGGCCCAGGTATAAAACTTGCTAACTCTTTACCCTTAATCTAACCCATGACTCTTATCCTGTTCAGCCATGCGGCTTGATACCTTTTCTCATAGCAGCATAGTTGTCCTCTGCATCTTCTGGCTTCTCTGGCAACTCTGTGGCATTTCTGCTCTGTTCTTCCTGTTCCCAGAGTTTTCTTAGTCTGGTAGTCCTGCCCACACCTCCTGTCTGCCTTTGGCCAATAAGTGTTTTTTATTAAACCAGTAGGCAGGATAATATTTACAATGTAACAACATAAATCCACTATAGATATGACACTCTCTTATGGCCTTTCTGGATTCCAGGTACACACATGGTGCACATACATACATGCAAAACATTTAAACACATGATATATACAATATACAATTTTAAATGGGGCATGAAACTAAATAAAGAATTCTCAAAAGAGGAAATACAAATGGCTGAGAAGTACTTTTTAAGTGTTCAGCATCCTTAGCCATCAGAAAAATACAAGTAAAAAAAAAAAAAAAACACTTTGAGATTTCATCTTATACTCGTCGGAGTAGCTAAGATTTAAAAACTAGAACGACAAAATGCTGGCCTGAATGCAGGGACAGAGGAACATTTATCCACTGCTGGTGGGAGTGTAAGCTGGCACAATCACTGTGGAAATCATTATGGAGATTCCTTGGAGACCCACAAATAGATATGCCACATGGTCAAGCTATCTCATCCTTGGGCACACACCCAAGAGACTCTGTATCTTACAACAGAGATACCTACTAGTCCACATTCAGTGCTGCTGTATTCACAAGAGCCAGGAAATGAAAATCACATATATGTCCATCAGCACACGTCTTCTTTCCTGAAAGGAATAAGTGGAATGTCATTAGACTGTTAAAAAATGAATTGTGCAGATAAATGGATGGGAGTGGAAACAGACTCAGAAAGACAGGTCTATTTTCATCCGTGTATGTTGTATTTGACCCTTCAAGTGTTAACGTTTCATTTGGATATGCATAGAAGTCAGATATTAATTTAATACAGATATTAAAAGGTCAGCAGAGGTGTGGTGGCCTTGAAAGAAGAGACGATAGAACGCAGTGACATAAAGGGAGAAAAGTGGAACCATGGAGAAAGAAGGATCAAATGATGTGGGCGGAGGGCGTATAAATAACAACAAAGATCTTTGAAAGGATTGTTCTACTACTATAGCAGCCTTAAAACACACACATACACATATAAAACTATTTTAAATGGAGTTACTCTATAACAGAGCAACAATTTCCCTACTAGACATACAGGGTGACAAATTAAAAGCCTAGGACCGGCAATGGGTTATCTCTTTTGAAGTTGTTGTTGGCCAGAGGGGTCCCGTGGATACCCCAAACAGTACAGGCTATTGTCAACAGTCTTGGTTACCCTCCAGAATTTGAGGATCAGACCCTATCTGTGAAGACACCACATATTTAAGTGAAGGATCATGGAAATGGTTCTGGAAGCTTCAACTTTATTGGCTCACTTTCACAGCGCTGGAAGGTGCTGTGCACACTACAACAGGGCAATGTAATCATCAGTCTTATCCAGCTATGAACCTTGTGAACTACAATAATGACCAGCCTGGAGAGTTGTACAGAACTGTACAGCAGTGGCACAAATGTCATGGGAGCAACGAGCTACTTTCTGATAGGATTTAAGGCCTATTCTAGAAGATGGAACACATACCTGCCACCATTACTGAGGCCAAGAATCTGTGGCTAAACAGGTCATAGAATCTAGGGGAATACCAACTACTATTTTTCTGTAAATGAACTTAGTATTAAACCAACTCCTAGTGACTTATTGCTATACCCATAGATTAATGCATCTCTTGACTCTTATTAGACAGGCTTCTGTCGCTAGCCGAAGACTAATGCGTAAGCCTACAATTGGCCAAGACAAAAATAAGAGTGAGAACACCAGCCATAAACGTAACATCTACACTATACACCTCCTCCCAAGGCCCAGATATCACTGAAGGAGGAGGAGGAAGAAGAGGAGGAAGGGGGGAGGAGGAAGAGAAGAAGAAGAGAGTGTATGAGCTGGAGTCGGCACATGACTATAATAAAACTGTTTTCAGGACACAGCATGGCAGTTGCACATATAAAATGACCTATGTTGGTTTTGATTGCTGTAATAAAATGCAAAATAAGTCCATATCATGTTTATTTGGCTTACATTTTTATGTCACAGTTCATCACTAAGAAAAATCAGGGCAGGAACTCAAGAAAAAGCATGAAGTGTAAAAACAGGAGAGACCATGGAGAATTAATGCTCACTGCTTACTCGGCTGCCTTAGACGGCCCCACCCACAGTGGGCCGGGCCCTTCTGCATCAGTTCATAATCAGTACCCCACAGACAGGCCCATACTCCAAGCTGATGAGCACAGATCCTCAATTAAGATACTGTCTTCCCAGATGTGTCCATGTCTGCCCAAAGTTAGAAAAAGTGAACTAGCTCATAAACACACAGAAGTTATGACAGTGTGACCTGGGCAAGCTGAAGCCTGACAGAAAGGAAAGCCTGGAAAGGGGAGGGAATCCCTAGCTGAAGAGCAATTGGCAACTGAAAGCTGCTTGGAAAAGGACAGTCCGTTTTTTCTAAGGGTGTGGCCCCTGGTAGATAGACCGTGCTCCAGTGTATGACCCCATACACAAGAGTATATGGACAGTACAAATTGGACTCAGTGCTTTTTGAGAAAGAGGACACAGAGTTGTGTGGTTAGAAAAATGGCAGACCTAGGAGACGTCAGGGTGTTAAATATGATCAACATACACTGTATAAAATTAGCAAAGAAGTAATAAAAATGTTTTTAAAGGTAACAACGTAAAAGATCTAATAAGAGACTATTTTACAGACACCGTCAAGTCTCCCTAATTCTCCATCCTCAGAATTCCCCCTCCGCAGGCCAGATCCAGCCCTGAAACTTTCTGGACCCAGCAGGCTATAATGAGCCCAACCAATCTTAATGAGCTTGTCATTATTCATCTCCGCCAGAGCCAAAAGGAAAGGCACTACGTGGCAAAAATTTCACACATGCACACGCACCAACTAAATAGTAAGAAGTATCTTTTCGACTCAAGTGTTGCCAGAATCAATCAATCAGAACAACAGAAACCATCCTAGAGGCATCTGACCAGAGAAGAGGGGAAGGGCAGTGGGTTCTCCACTCCCCCAAAGTGGGATGCAATTGGACATGGGCCATGTTCCTGGGTTCCGAGTATCCATCCTAATTTATCATCATCCTCCTATACTCTTATATAAGTAGTAATACAGATCGCCCCAGCCAATTAATCAATCTGTAATTAGGAACTGACACCAACATTTACTACCATCAGGCATAATTTATATGATTACAGATGATTAAATAAAACGTAATTGAGTGAACAGCCAATTTGTTAAGCACATCTAGACACAGCCATATCACCTAAGGCTGGAAGTGCTGGAGTCCCCTCCAACAGCAGGTCAGGATTCTGGTCCTTACAGGGAGATTTTTGAGATGGCCTGGGAACAAGGGAGATGATACTAACTTTCTCAAGGGCCTAAGTGGGGGCAATGGAGGGGACCCAAGCTACAAGGACCTTGGAGAAAATAAGTACTTGGATATTTTCCTATGTGAGTCCCCGTGAATTTTCATAACTCCTCAGAAGACAAAAAAGGGAGACAGAAGGGTCATTTAAATGATATGCCCAGGAGCAAAGCTGGGCCTACTCTTCTCATTAGAATTGTGCCCACTGTTTGAGACAAGCACCCCTATCTCCAAGCATCCAACAGCATCCTCTAGAAACATTTCTTACTGTGAAGAAGTACTTTGCTAAAGACAAACTGGTACCCAGCAGGAAATGATAGCATCCTTCAGGGTGCGTCCTGGGGATCAAAAGCCAAAATCTGCCTGCACTATGTTATCAACTCTCTTTTCTGAAGGTTCACTTCTTCCTTCCTCATTCCAGCAATAAACTGCTTGAAGTTGATTTTGCCCAACTTTATCATAGAGCTGAGTAGTGTGCTGAGTGCTGCAGCGTTTAGACCACCAGAATCAGCAAATACAAGTGCATGATTCCAGCTCAGCTTCTTCTCAGCGAAGCAAGGCGTTTTAGAATACATTTGTCCCTAAAGTCCCCTCTAAGGAAAAGTACCTTTCCCGGCTGACCTTGCTCATCCACTGAAAGTCAAGGCAAACTTTCTTGACTTCTATCAGGGATCCAGTGTCTCTCCCTGATCCCAGCACTAGCTAATTGTGAATCTGTCACAGCATTTAGGACAATGTTCAGTTGCTGAGGTTTTGTTATCCACAGGTATATGGGAATGGAATCTCTCAAGTTCTGGCTGACTCACATTCATCTTCATGTCTTTGTCACCTAGACCCATGTTGGGCACACAGTACACAGTAAGTGCCTCCCAGGCAGATTAAGAAGCAGTAAGATTTACCCGAACTCACACAGCTGAAGGCAGGGTGGAGCCTGGATTCTGTCTCATTCATTAGTTCTGAGCATTCTGCTTCTTTGTACAGAATGGGAGGTCTTTGCTCATAAAATAATAATTAATTAACAATAATTAATTAATTATTAACTAATTAACCTTATTGTCCGACTGGAGAGGCAACGGGGCAAGACGAAGGGGGACGGATCAAAGAAATCAATAAGGTTCCTGTCACACGGTCACATAGCACAACAGGGCCCCGGAACAGAGAGACTGAATTTGACTAAGGACTACTGAGAAAACTATGAGGCTAGATCTCACACTATACACAGAAATAATTTTATATGGATCATAAAATTAATATTAAAACCTAAAAACAGAATAAAGTATTCCTAAGAAAGCCTGTAAAAATGTATTTGTAATTTGTGATCAGGTGGCAGCTTCTTACACAGGGTACAAAAGCAACAGTTTTTTCTAAAAATGTTTGACAGGTCAGACCTTATTACAGCCAGAAACTGGGAAGAATAAAACTAGATGTCCCTCAACAGAAGGATGGATAGGAAAAAAAATGGTACATCTACACAACTTAGCTGTTTAAACAATAATAATAAACACCATAAAATTTGCAAGCAGATAGATGAAACTAGAAAAATATCATCCTGAGTGAGGTAACCCAGACCCAGAAAGACAAATATGGTATGTACCCACTCTTAAGTGAATATTAGCTGTTAAATAAATGTTAAGCCACAATCTCTAGACCTTAAAAAAAAAAACTAGGTAAAGAGGAGGTGTCTATGGGGGATGCATAGGACTCCCTGGGAGGGAGAAATAGATTTTATGAGTGGAGTGGGTGAAAATGGCAGTGGAATGGGGTGGACCAGGTTGGGAAGAGATGGGATGGAGTGAGAGAGTGCAGGTAGAGACTACTGGAATTAGGGAGCATGGGGGAGAGGCAGGTGAAACCCAAGTGCAATGAAAGCTTTCTGAAGTGTATGTAGGTGATCCTCATCTCTTGTCATTTGTAGGACTGGTTTGCATGATATGAGTTGCTAGCCAAGGGGTTGCCATGGAAATCCCCAAACAACCCAGGCTGCTGCTAAGACAAAGGGTTATTCTCCACAAAGTGACAGCAGGGTCCCATTGCAGAGGACAGCACCCACATAACTCATTAAATATGGAGACATCAAGCTGATGCCTACACAGAGACCTTATCCCTATGTTCTAGTCTCTTTGGTATAGAAAGGTACTCTGCACACTACCAAAAGAACACCAACCAGTCACAAAACCCTTGACCTACAATCTGTCCTGTCCTGCCTGTAAAATATGCTGGGGCAGTGGTGACACAAATCTTGTGAGAGTGACCAACCAACATCTGGTTTGGCTTAATGTCCACTCCACAAGAAGGAACCCATACCCAACACTGCTTAGATAATCAAGAACCAGAGACTAGATAGCCCAGAGACATAGAGTAAAATCAAACACTACTCATCTAAACAATAAATATCAATAAAATGGCCCCTTATGATATTGTACTATATTCATAGATCAGTGCTGTATTCAGTCATCATTACAGTGGCTTCCTCCCACAGAAGATGAGAATGGACGCAGAAATCCACAGCCAGACATTATGCAGAGAGTAAGTCTAAATGGGATGTCTCCATTAAGTCCCTTCCCTCAGAACTCAGGGATCCCATGGAAGAGAAAGCAGAAAGATTGTAAGAGCCAGAGGGAATGAAGGACACCAGGAGAAGAAGGTTCTCTGATCAGCTAAGCAAAGCACATATGAGCTCTCAAGACTGAAGCAGAAAACACAGGGCCTACCTGGATATGTACTAGGTCCTCTAAATATATATATTATAGCTTTTAGCTTAGTATTTTTATGGGACTCTTAATGGTGAGAATAAGCGAGTGTCTGACCCTTGTGCCTGCTCTTGGGACTCTTCCCCCATTGGATTATACTGCCCAACTTCAGGATAATAGCTTTTGCTTTGTCTTATTCTATTTTATTTTTGTCATATTTGGTTGTCAGAAAGGGAGTGGGTGGAAAGGGGAGAGGGGTGGGGAGGACCTGGAGGGGGGAGGAAAAGGGAAGACAATCCGAATGTTGTAAATAAAGAATAAATTTTTAAGAATAAAACATAGACCCCAGATAGTCTGATTCTAGGTAGCCTCCCAGGGGAAATAAAAATATGTTCATAAAAAAGACTCACAAAAATCTATTCTATGGCAGCTTTATTCATAATACACACAAGTTTCACAGATGGCCAATGCAGCTTTATTCATACATAGTGCATGCAATGGGTTCTATGACTTCAGCATGATAGTGAGAGTAAGAAAGAAGTTTCCATAAAATAAGGAAGTTCTACAAAAGAAGAAAGAATCTATGAGGAACAAACCCAAATGTCACTCATCCTTGGTGGGAAGGGAACTGGAACTGTAGGGAGGCGATGGCAATGTGTGGTGAGTGCTGTACTCAGAGCACCTGAGAACCCATCACCAGAGCAGGATGTCATTTAGATGCTGATTATGATGACCGTGGTGAACAGAAGAATGTCCCAGGTTGAGGTACCTCTGCCATGCAAAGCCCTGGACGGACAAGAGAGACACATTAGCAATTTCTCACAAAGCAATGCAGGTTTTTCTGTACAAAGACATGGGGGGGAAACGGACAGATAATGAACACGTTCTCTATTTTCAGAGGAAGAAGAGTAAGAAATGAAGTTGAAGAAACTTTAGACAGGGTAAATAGGATGTGGAATATAGAGGGCTTTTGACACCATAGAAAGGAATTTAAAATACATTTAGGGATGAGATCAACTAATTGGTTTTAAACAGGACCCTGACAGCAGAGTTGCAAAATAGACTTTTGACATTCTACTTAGATATGAAGAATGAATTCAAGGAGGAGATATCGGGCAATAAGAGCTGGGAGATAAGTGGAGTAAAGGAGAGGCGAGTGTTGCCTGGTAACAAGAAGAGCATTTGGGACACTTTCAAGATATGTGTGGGAGGTAGAATGACTGACTAATTAGAGAGAGGTAGAGAAAGAACACTGGCAATAAACGGTTGAGAAATTATAAAACACAAAAATGAGGACTCTTATAACTCAACAGGAAAAAATAGATCTCATTTCAAAATGAACAAAGGAGTTGAGAAGACAGTTCCCTGGAGAACACACTGATGTAATTAGCATTGGGAAGATGTAAAGAGAATTCCTCTGCTAAGGGCTGGGGCATCTGGGCACCTGGTTGAACGGAGGTAAGTGCCCTCAAAAGCTAATAAAGTAAGAACACCAGGGCTCCTGTGGAAGAACTGACTGGACTTTCCTCCATCCAAGTCTCTCTTAATTTCTGTTTTCTTCCTAACACCTTTATGACTATATAATAAATTCTCTTCTGTTCAAATATACCAGGTTTATTTGCTTTAAATTGTGTAGAGAGCTGAACATTGTGGCTCATGCCTACAATCCTAGCACTTGGGAGCAGAAAGGTCAAGAGTTTAAAGCTCACCTGAGGTACATGAGATCCTGTCTCAAAAGAAAGAATAAACTCGGCGATGACCCAGTGAGTAAATATTCTCCACACAGACCTAAGAACAACCTATGTTGTGATTTTTGGAAGGCAAGGATCAACACCCAAAGCTGTCCCCTAACCTCCACACACATATAAACACACACACATATACACACATACACACATATACACACATACACACACAGTCCTACGCTCACACATATGCAAAAGTCAACAAATAATTTTAAAAGAAAAGTAAAAAAAAAAAAAATCAAAAAACATTCTGTAGTCCCGAGATGTCTGAACAGATGGTTTCCGCAGTGCAGTTTCAACTGGAATCATTTGCTGACGTTGAGAACAGTCAGTCTTTGGTGGACCTGAAGCCTTTTCCTCTCTGCCTTGCTAGTGTTGACCTATTTATCCAGTCTGCCCGTCCTGGTGGAAGACAGTGAATCACAGACACTCACCAGGGACTCCAGAGACAATTCCCAGTCAACTCAGAGTCAAGCACAGACAAGAAAGCAACACTCCTCACACATTTTTTTTTTTTTTACTATCTCTAAGGAGATTCCTGAGAAATGCAGAAGTGTCCCAGACAGAGCCAAACCCTGCCTTTGAGTATATGATCATGCTTTAATACCAACCCAGAGGAAAATGGAGGAGAACTGGATTTAAATCTGGCATGTATTTGATAGGGCACACATCCCACTTAAATATCCATCCCACACACATGGTTTTCCAAGATGCCTGCTGTTTTAACTAGGATTCTTGGATGGGTTTCTGCTTAGGCCAACCCTACAGAGAGTAATTACTAATCAGTGCCAGATGAGTGTTAGGAAATTATCATTTTCCTCATTAGACTCAGAGCCTAACACTGGAAGGCATGAGTTGGCCATGACCTCACCCTTTGTATGAGCCAATGGCTCCTAGGCAAGATGAGCTGATAAATAAATGTTATTGGTGTGGTTTGAATGTGCATACACCTCCAACACTCAGAGTTAAGAACTTCAGTCCCAGAGTGGGAGACTAGGAGATAGGGGACTTTGGAGAAGTAATTATGTCACGAAGGTTCCTACCTCATGAGTGAACTGGTGTTCTCTACCATCTGAGGGCACAGCATTTGCCATTCTGCCCTGTGAAAGGGCAGCAACAGGGAGCCATCTTCTTTTTAATTATTATTGTGTATGGGTGTTTTGCCTAAAAGTATGTTTCTGTGCTATGTGCATGTCTGGTGTTCAGACGACCAGAAGAGAACATAGGGTGCCCTGGAACTGGAATTATAGACACCTGTGAGCCACTCAGTATGGGTGCTGGAACCAAACCCAAGGTCTTCTGGAAGAGCAGTCAGTATTCTCAAGCACCGAGCCATCTCTCCAGCCCCTTCAGAGATCCATGAAAGCAGATAGCAGTATAACTTTTGTGGTGAGAATGTTGGTAGAAATCTGGCCAAAGTCCATTCTGATGAGGTCTTACACAGAGACTGAGAATGCTATTGGAAAATGGAGAATAATCCATTAGTGTATAGCAAAGTAGCAAAGAACTTGGCTTATTTATGCCTTTAGCAGAGCATGGAAGATGGTGTAACCAGTTGATAGCATGTTGCTGAAGATGTAGTTCAGTGGTAGAGTTCCTGGGTTCCATACCCAGTAACCACTGATACTCCTTGGCTTGTAGGTGCATCTCTTCAGTCTCACCCAGTGATGGCCGTGTTCTTCCCATACACATCAGTGTCTGTGCCCAAATGTCCCTCTTCTTTTAGGGACATCGGTCATTTTTTTTTTAAAAGGATACAACTTAATCCAGTATGCTGTCACCTTAACCTCACATCTACAAAGTCTTTGTTTCCAAAAGAGTTATAATTCCCAGGACTCAAGGATTAGGACTTGAACATTCACTTAGGAAGAATCGATGAAACATACCATAAACCCTGGCATTCAGTTCCCACAACTGTGTAAAGTTTATCATACTGACTGGTTTTGTATGTCAACTTAACACAAGCTGGAGTCATCAGAGAGGAAGGAGCCTCAGTTGAGGAAAAGCCTCCATGAGATCCAGCTGTAAGGCATTTTCTCAATTAGGGATCAATGGGGGAGGGTCCAGGACATGTGAGTGGTGCCATCCCTGGGCTGCTGGTCCTGGGTTCTAAAAGAAAGCAGGCTGAGCAAGCCAGTAAGCATCACCCCTCCATGGCCTATGAATCAGCTTCTTCCTCCAGATTTCAGCCTTGCTTGAGTTCCTGTCCTGATTTCCTTCAGTGATAGACTATGATCTAGAAGTATAAGCCAAATAAACCGCTTTCCTCCACAACTTGCTTTTTGGTCATGACTTTTTTATCACAGCAATAGAGGCCCTAACTAAGGCAGCACTGTGTCATAATCTACCTCACTCCCTGTGTCTTTCATGACAAAGAGATGGTCCTGATGAGAGATCAGAAATACATGAAGCCAATGAACACTTTGCCCAGATTTTTTGGATTTGGGGCCAAAAAAAAGAATTTAGGCTACTTTAAACCAACCAAGTTGCAACATGTAGCCATATTTTCCACTCTGACAAAATTATATAGATTGAGACAGACTAAAGTCACCCATCAGGGGAAGAGGGAAGGAGGAGGACTGACATTCCCAGCTGTTACACTGTGGCTGCTCAAACCTTCTTTCAGTTTCCTGAGTTAACACATCTTCCTTTTCCAAAGCTGACCAACATGGAGTTCCTGCTACAATGAAATAATCTGGAAAAAAAAAAAAAAGATTAAGTAATGTTGGCTCTGAGATATCCATGATTGTAATCAAGGAATTATAGTCAACACTAATTCCAAAACTAATCCACCCATGGATTTAATTTGCCTGGGAAAATTTTTTAATACATTCACAGATTCAAAGGATTTGTCTGTGTTTCTGTGCCCAACAAACACATAGGAGTCACTTAACAAGTATCCCTAAAACTGAACACCTGAAGACAAATAACCAAAAAGCAGAAAATATCCTGACACCCAGGACTACTGAGCAGAGACGAGTGACTGCCTGTCAAAGCTGTTACAGGGTGACCTTGGCCAGGACAATAAATACAGCCACCTTGGTTTTCCTTTCTTCCCTGGAGCAGCCAGAAAGTTCATCTGGGTGGTTTTGACTCTACAAGGAAAAAAATGGAAAAGAGGAGAGGAGAGGAAAACTTGGTGTTTGCCAAACCAAGGTTTCTAGGATCCAGCCTCACACCCACAGACCAGCCATAGACCCCAGACTTTTAAAGTTTCCTAAGAACTTTGCTTAAAAGGTAGATTCTGACTTAGAAGATATGGATAAAGCCCAGGGCTGTGCCTTTCTCACAGATCCCAGGAAATAGTAGAAGAAATAGTAATGACAATGGTGAGGAAGAGGAAAATGGTGATGATGAAGATGATGATGATGATGATGATGATGATGATGAAGATGATGATGATGATAGCTGGTCTACCGACCACATTTTTAGTAGTAAAGCTGTAGAAGATCTTCAATGACAGAAACTCTGAAGTCCCTGAGGGAAAAGTAGCTTACCCAAAGAAAGTGGTAAAGAGACTCTGGAATGATCCCCAAAGTAAATTAGGTCCCAGGAACTTTGGAGAGCAGATGTAGCATTAAGGTTCGGCTCCTGGCCAGGTATCCAGATCAGAAAGAGATGGGTGGAGGAGGACAGAATGAGGCATTATAGACCAGGAACACACACAGCTGCTGCCTTGCTATTTCACAGCAAAGACGTCACAAATGACCATTCCTCAAAAAAGAAGGGGCATCGCCTTGCTTCCTCAGTCACCTGAGGATAAGAACCATCGGCCTTTGGGCAATGCATCTTCTCTGACCCAACATGTATAACTCTGTTAATGTGGATTTCAGCCATCAAAGGAATGACATCTGAACTCCATCCCCCTAGAATAATCCGCCAAGGCAGGGGCCTATATGCTTGAGAGATTGGCTTTGAGGAAGACCCACATTGCTCCTCCACTCATTCTCAGACAATATCTCAGGAGGCGGGGATCTTACTGTCATTGGCACAGAGCTAAGTTAAAATATTGACTCTGTCATTTATTGGTTGGGTAGCCTTTGTCAAGCACTCTCTTCTCTCTGAATCTTGGATTTTTATTTTTTGCCATAATAGGAAAAAAGTACCTTCCACTCTCCACAAAGCTATGCTGCTATCAATATTTGTAGGAAAATTACTAATCCTGCTGTAGGTCAAATAAGAGTTTATATGAAGACATTGGAGACATTTGCTGTTATTTCTGATTTTTTTTAAAAGAGGGTTGCTTTGGTTTGGTTTGGTTTGGTTTGGTTTGGTTTGGTTTGGTTGGATTTGTTTCAATTTGGTTGGTTGAGAAAGTCTCACCATGTAGCTCTGGCTGCCTTGGAACTCAGGGATCTACTTGCTTCTGCCTAGGATTGAATGTGTGTAGCCTTGTCTGTCCTGGAACTCGATCTATAGACCAGACTGGCCTTAATTCAGAGATCTGCTTGCCTCTGCTTCTTGAGTGCTGGGATTAAAAGTGTGAACCACCACTACCCAGTTATATGAGAATTTTTTTATTAAAAAAACCTTTTATTTCATATACAAGTTGCAATTACAAGAAAAAAAAGAGAAAAATGGAATAATATAATCTGTACATTCAGTGAGTTTCATTTTTCACAGATCCCTTGGACATCTTCATGATTTATCTCTGGGTGTGGGGTGAGTAGATGGTCAGAGCATTGTTAAATTAGATACAACCCTCCCTCCATCAGACCCCCACCCCACCCCCTGTCATGTCCTAGTCCATATCTGTCAAGCCCGCCATTGGGCCAAGCCATTTTAGAATTTCTTTCTTAGTAAACCTTTGCTCCACCAGACACACAAGAAAATCAGTCACATTGCATTGTCTTTAGCCAAACACATGCCCTAGTCCAGCTTGGTCACATCTGCTGTTGGGGGTTTGGTTCCAAATAGCCTTTGATTATTTCTACCACTTTCTTCCCTTTGAGGATATGCAAAAGACCACAGTTGTGTCAATGCCTCTCTTATCACTGTGACTGAATGTCTGAGAAAATCAACTGAAAAGTAGAAAGATTTAGTTTGGCTCAGTTTCAGAGGTTCCATCCTATGTCACCTGGCTCTGTTGCTTTGGTACACATCGTGGTGGCATGTGACAAAGAAGTATTCTCACCTCATGGTGGCCAAAAACAGAGAGAGGGGAGGGAGCAGGGGTAAGATATGGCATAGCTTCCAGGAAACAGCCTAAGAACCTGGTTCTTCTAACTAGACTCCACCTCCTGTTAATGCCAGAAAAGGGTGACACCTTCACTGATAAAGTCAGAGCCTTAGGATCCAGTCACTTTCCCAAGAGCCCATCAGATGCAAACTCAGGCTTCAGTATATGATCCTTCAAGGACATTTCAAATCTAAAACATAACATAACATATCCAAGCCTTCACATACTTGCTAAGAAAATCAGGTCCTTGCTGGGGCTTGCTGGCTGCCGGCCTAGCTCTGGAGTCAGTGAAAAATCTTGTCTCAAGGGAATAAATTGGAGAGTGATAAAGCAGGACACCTGATGTTGTCGTCTGGTCTCTGCATATACAGGTTTGTGTACCTGCACATACATCACCCTCACAAGCATACACAAAAAAGAAAAGATCCTTCAAATGTACTTTCTAATCCAACCATATAATAGACATAAAATTATTGTCTATCCTATGAAAAAGAGAAAGTCTGAAATGGTGGACGGCAGCTGTGTGCTCTGGTGTGGATAAAATGAGGACGTGATCGCTCCAAGGTATGGTTGAGGAGAAGGGTTTATTGGAGATATGAGGAAGAATTCAACAGAGGCATCTGGAGCAGTCCAGACTGGACCAGGCTGAAGGGAAGGGGGAGGAAGAGAAAAGAGAGAAAGAAAAACAGCAGGTGGATCAGGAAAGGACAGATGAACAAGAGAGTGTCCAAAATGGCAGGTTTAGATAGGAATCAGAAGCTGAGAGAAGGGAAGGAAGAGTGGATTTGCTGGTGTATAATTATCAGGGTCTCTGAGAACATCTGGGAAAAATAAAACCAAAATTATGAGAACTATTAATAGAAGGAGGACCCCTGGGCTGAGAAGGGTTAGGGTAGGGGCAAGGTGAGAAGTGCTGTGGAGCCACAGGTACTGAGTGAGTCTTGCCCTAGGCTTCTTTGGGACCTGACAGTGTTGGGGGGATTTAAGAACCACCCTCCTCTCTCCTCCTGGGTCCAGGGTGGCCAGTTTCTAAGAGCTTTGAGGAGAAAGACTTATTTTTACCCTTCACATGGATAAAAGACATTCGAGACTTCAGGGACCAGGCCCCACCCACAGAAGCCAAGAGGAGGCAAGTTTGAATGACCATTGATTATAAATGTCCTCCTAGCAAAGAAACAGCCCCAGACTGGTCTGATAGGTGGATAAGTGTGTGGGGAGTAGGATAGTGCTCCGTAGACATTTGTATAGGCAGATACTCCAGCTTTCTCATGAGGAGCAATTAATGAAATCACTCTGGGGACATGTTGACTTCTTCCTCCTCCCCCACTAGACAGCCAGCTGGCCCCATCCTTAGACATATAGCACCACATTATTATGGCTCCAACAATTTGGGTCAGCACAATGTTTAAACTCTTTAGTGGAACCACTAATCTCCGTTAATCTGACTGTAAAGATGAGACCTAATGCTTAATACAAAAGCATAAGAGTTGGTAATGCATGCTCCTCTCTAAGGCTGCCTTCATGAACATGAAAGGGCAAGATCTTGGGATTGCATTTCACCCTTAAAATTCTATTTGTGAGCCTTCCTGGAAGCCTCTCTACAAAAGAGAACAGGGATTCAAGAGATACGGCCACCATGATGCACATAAGACACACAAGGATTCTGGCCCTCTGGGTCTCTATCCACTACCATCTTCCAGTGCATGGAAGCACTGCAGTGGACATGTGACAAGTGTGGGGCTTAGCAGAGCTGCACCCTTGTCTCTAGACATAGTAGATACTTCACACCTGTGTGACTTCACCTAAAAGGGAAGGCTAGGGAAGGTACCTGGCATCGCCATGAGAGGAAAATGATGGAGATCTCTGCCTTGTTGGCGGGGTGGGGGGTGGGGTGGGGGGTTGTGCTTATTTGGCAAGTCATGACATGGCACTTTGTGTCTGTGAACCTAAGCATGGAATAAGTACTGTTCATTTCCCTTATTTCTCTCATGCTTACTTACTCCTTCATCTAGGCCGATGTTTCTCAAACTATGGTCCATGGAACCCCATAAAGAAAAGTTAAAATTTTACATTCTCATTCCTTAGAAATTCCAGTGTGTGTGTGTGTGTGTGTGTGTGTGTGTGTGTGTGTGTGTGTGTGTAAGAGAGAGAGAGATGTATATAGTGTGTGCATGTGGCTAGTGTACTGACATGTTGTTTGAAGGTGCATACTATAGGTACATGCATGTGAGGAGACAGGTTGACATCATGTGTCACCACCCTCTATTACTGCTTATCTTGGTTTTTGAGACAAGATCTCTCACTGAACGTGGATCTCACTAGTCAGACAAAGCAAGACCTCAACATTCCAATAAAGAAGAAGCAGGGGGAAACAACCTTAAAATATCTTTATAAAGATGATAGAAGCATTTATAGAGTAAGTAAAAGAAGAAATAAAAACTCCTTTGAAGAAATAGAGGAAAAGAGAAGCAAAAAATGGAAGAAAACAATAAATCTCCTAAAGAAAGACTACAGAACAAAGAAAAAGCAATTAAACAGGTAAAGAAAACAGTTCAAGACTTAAAAACTGAAATAGAAGCAATAGAGAAGACATAACCGAGGGAATACTGGAAATGGAAAATCTGAGTAAACAAACAGGAACTACAGGTGCCAGCATAACTAACAATGCAAGAGAGGGAAGAGGCAGTCTCTGGTGTGCGAGATACAATAGAGGAAATGGATGCGTCAGTCAAAGAAAACTCTAAAGTTACAAAAATCATAACGCAAAACATCCAGGAAATCTGGGGCACCGTGAAAACACCAAGAATAACAGGAATAGAAGAAGGAGAAGAACACCAGCTCAAAGGCACAGAAAATATATTCAACAAAATCATAGACTACTTTCCCAACCTAAAAATGCCTGTGACAATACAGAAAGCTTACAGGACACCAAATAGACTAGACCTCCCAAAGGGGTCTGCTTGCCATGTAATAATCAAAGCACTAAACATATAGGATAAAGAATATTAAGAGCTGAAAAGAAAAGAGGCCAAGTAACTTATAAAGGCAGACCCATCAGAATGACCCCCAACTTCTGAATGGAGCCTATGAAAGCTAGAAGGTCCTGGACAGGCGTTATAAGGACACTAAAAGACCACGATGCCAGTCCAGACTACTATACCCAGCAAAACTCTCAAACACCAAAGATGAAGTAAACAAGATATTCTATGACAAAACCAGACTTAAAACTATCTATCCACAAATCCAGTCCTACTGAAAACTCTAGAAGTAAAATTTCAACCTAAAGAAGCTAGATATACCCATGAAGCCAAAAGTAATAAATAATCCCACAGAAGGGAAACACACTACCACCAAAAATAACAGTAATTAACAACCACTGGTCATTAATATCCCTTAGTATCAATGAACTCAATTCACCTATAAAAAGACACAGGTTATCACAATGACTACTAAAACAAACTCCATCCTGCTGCTGCATACAAGAGACACACCTCAACTTCAAAGAAAGATATTGCCTCAGAGTAAAAGGTTGGGAAATTTCAATCAGATACATCCAAGAAACAAGCTCGTGTAATTATTCTAATAGCTAACAAAATAGACTTTAAACTATATTCAATCAAAAGAGATCAGGAAGGATATTACTTATTCATCTCAGGAAAGATCCATCAAAATGAAATCTCAATTCTAAACATTTATGCCCACAACATAAGGGCACCCACATATGTAAAAGAAACATTACTGAAGAGTAAGCCTCGTATCAAACCCTACACATTAACAATGGGAGATTCGAAAACCTCGTTCTCACCAATGGATAGGTCTTCCAGACAGAAACTTAACAGAGAAATAAGGGAGCTAACAGATATTATGACTTAAATGGAATTAACAGATATATACAGAGCATTCTGCCCAAACACCAAAGAATATACCTTCTTCTCAGCACCCCATGGAGCTTTCTCTAAAATTAACCATATACTTGGTCATAAAATAAATATGAATACATACAAAAAATGGGAATAACCCCTTGTATCCTATCAGATCACCATGGACTAAAGTTAGAGTTCAACAATAACACAAACCACAGAAAGCCTACAAACTGAACATCTCTCAATTGAACCACCTCTGGGTCAAGGAAGAAGTAAAGAAAGAAACTGAAGATTTTCTAGAGTTAATGAAAATAAATCCATGCCCAAACTTATGGGACACAATAAAAGCAGTGCTAAGAAGAAAGTTCACAGTCCTAGGTGCCTGCATTAAAAACTTGGAGAAATCTCACACAAGAGACTTCACGGCACAGCTGAAAGCTCTAGAAGAAATAGAAGCAAACTCACCCAAAAGAAGTAGGAGGCAGGAAAAAATCAAACTCGGGGCTGAAATCAATAAAATTGAAGCAAAGAGAATAATACAAAAAATCAATAAAAACAAAGAGCTGGTTCTTTGAGAAAGTCAACAAGATACCCAAACCCTTATCTAAACTAACCAAAAGGTAGAAAAAAGAATAACAAAATTAACAAAATGGGAAATAACCAAAGAAATCCAGAGAATCATTAGGTCAAACTTCAAAAACTACAAAATTGGCAAACCTAAAAGAAATGGACAGCTTTCTGAACAGGTACCACTTACCAAAATTAAATAAAGAGCAGATAAATGACCTCAATAGACCTATAACCCCTAACAAAATAGAAGCTGTTATTAAAAGTCTCCCAAGGGGGGGGGAGTCCAAGGCCAGATGCTTTCAGAGAAGAACTAGATTTTCAAAGAAGAACTAATACCAATACTCTTCAAATTGTTCCACACAATAAAAACAGAAGGAAAACTGCCAAACTCTTTGTATGAGGCTATAGTTACTCCAATACCCAACCCACACAAAGACATGACAAAGAAAGAGAATTAAAAACCAATCTCTCTCATGAATATTGATGTAAAAATACTCAAGAAAATACTGGAAAACTGAATTCAGGAACAAATAAAAGAAAAATCATCCACCATGATAAAATGGGTTTTATCCCAAACATACAGGGGTGATTCAACATATGAGAAACTATCAATGTCATACAAACAACCTGAAAGAAAAAAAACCACATGATCATCTCATTAGATGCTGAAGAAGCTTTTGACAAAATCCAGCACTCCTTCATGATAAAGGCCCTAGAGAGATCAAGAATACAGGGAAAATACTATAAACATAATAAAGGCCATATACAATAAGCTGACAGCCAACATTAAACTAAATGGAGAGAAACTCAAAGCAATCCCACTAAAATCAGGAAAATCAAAGCTGTCCAATCCCCCCTTATCTACTTACTGTAGTTCAGGAAGTTTTAGCTAAAGCAATAAGGCAACTAAGGGGATACAAATTGCAAAGGAAGAAATCAAACTATCACTATTTGCAGATGATATGATAGTATACATAAATGATCCCCAAAATTCTACCAGGGAACTCCTACAACTAATAAACACCCTCAGCAATGTAGCAGGATACAAGATTAACTCAAAAAAAATCAATAGCTCTGCTATACACAAATGATAAAGATCTTAAGAAGAAATCAGAGAAGCATCACCCTTTACAACAGATGCAAATAACATCAAATATCTTGGGGGTAACGCTAACCAAAGAAGTGAAAGACCGGTATGACAGGAACTTTTAAATCATTGAAGAAAGAAATTGAAGAAGATATAGAAAATGGAAAGATCTCCCATGCTATTGGATAGATAGGAGCAACATAGTAAAAAAAAAAAAAAAAAAAAAAAAAAAAAAAAAAAAAAAAAAAAAAAAAAAAAGGCAATCTTAACAAAAGCAATATGCAGATTCAATGTAATCCTAATCAAAATCCCAACACAATTGCTCAGAGACCTCTACAAAAACAATACTCAACTTCATATGGAAAAACAAAAAACCCAGAATTGCCAAAAAAAAAATAAGAATAAAAAAATCAGTTCAATAATAAAACTTTAAGAGGCATCACCACCCCTGACTTCAATCTCTACTAAAAAGCTACAGCACTAAAAACAGCTTGATATTGGCATAAAAACAGACTCATGGATCAATGGAATCAAATTGAAGACCCCAACATTAATCCACACACCTATGAACACTTGATTTTTGACAAAGAGGACAAAATATACAATGGGAAAAAGATACTATCTTCAACAAATGGTGCTGGCAAAACTGGATGATGATATGCAGAAGAACGCAAATAGATCCATATCTATCACCCTGTACAAAACTCAAGTCCAAGTGGATCAAAGACCTCAACACAAACCGAGTTAAACTGAACCTGATAGGGAAAAAAGTGAGAAATAGCCTTGAATGCATTAGCACAGGTGACCACTTTCTAAATATAATACCACCAGCATAGACACTAAGAACAATAATTAATAAATAGAACCTCCTGAAACTGAAAAGCTTCTGTAAGGTGAAGGGCATATAGTCAATAAGACAAAACAACAGCATACAGAAGAGGGAAAGATTTTCACCAACCCTCTATCTGACAGAGGACTGATCTCTAAAATAAAGAACTCAAGAAACTAGAGGTCAAAAAACCAATCCAATTAAAAATGGGGTATAGAGCTAAATAGAGAATTCTCAACAAAAGAATTTCAAATGGCTGAAAGACACTTAAAGAATCGCTCAACATCCTTAGCCATCAGAGAAATGCAAATCAAAACAACTTTGAGATACCATCTTACACCTGTCAGAATGGCTAAGATCAAAGCCACAGATGACAACCTATGCTGAGAGAATGTGGAGCAAGGGGAACACTCCTCCATTGCTGTGCAATGTAAGCTTGTACAGTCACTCTGGAAATCAGTATGGCGGTTCCTCAGAAAACTGGAATCAATCTCCCCAATGATACAGCAACACCACTGTTGGGCACATACCCAAAGATCGCACATTCTTACTCCCAAGAGCAATAGCTCATCTATGCTCATAGAAGCATTATTCTTACTATCCTGAACCTGGAAACAACATATATGCCCCTCAGCTGAAGAATGAATTTTTAAAAATTGTGGTATATTTACACAATGGAGTACTACTCAGCAGAAAAAAAAAGACATCTTGAAATTTTCAGGCAAATGGATGGATCTGGAGAGTGTCATCCTGAGTGAAGTAACACAGACCTAGAAAGACAGACATGGTGCGTACTCACTCATAAATTGATTTTAGAAATAAAGCAAGAGATAATCAGGCTACAACCCACAACCCACAAACAGCAGCTAGGTAACAGGAAGAGCTTTAAAAGAGACGTCTATAGGTCCTCTGGGAAGGGGAAATAGAGAAGATCTCCTGAGTAAATTGGGATCATACAGGGGGGGAGGGGGAGCAAGAGGAGCTTGGAAGAGAACATGTTTATGTTCAGTGTTTACTCATTAACCATGTCTATATGCATCCTGTCAGCTGTCTATCGCCTACATGTGACAAGTATTTTGTTAGGGCACTGGGGGCACAGCATAACCTTAAACTCCTTAGAGCTTGCACTCCAAATAATTGTGCAAGTAAATAAATATATAACAAAATATGGTATAAGCGGAGCCCATCCTATGGGGAAACATCAGTGACGGTAAGGAAGCTGCCTCCTAGCACTTAGCATTCACCCTGAGTTCTAGCAGATGAGTGAATGTTGTTCAGGCAATAGTGAGTGAGCAAGTGTTGTGTACAAAAAATTGTATGCAAAAAGCCCCAAATCTGAAGAGAAGTACAGAGTACACCTGCAATCACAGTTCCTGGGAGCCTAAGGCAGCATCAGGAGTTTGAGGGCATCCTGAACCACACAATGAGATCCTTCCTGAAATCAAAAATGATAGAATGAACTAGATATGAGACTGAGACGGGTAGACATAAGGTTGTGTGGCTTGGTGGACTGTGTTCATGGCATCAGACAGCCATTGAAGGGCTTTAAGTAGGAGAGCATTGAAGTGCCCTTTACCTTTCACCAGGGTAACTCTGCCTGCTGTAACACACAAACTGGAGGAGCCAATGGTTAAGCATGGCAGGAAAAGCAGGGAGGTTCCATCCTCACCCAAGTGATGAGAATGGCCTGGGCTAGCTGTTCAGTGATGTGAGACTAAGAAGTCAGAGCAGAACTGATTATCTACAAAGGGCCAAAGAGGGGGGGCTACTTCTGGTGCCAACATCTGCATAGTTTGTGATGTCTCCCACTGATCTGAAAGTACCAGAAAAGAACAAGTTTAGAGAGATTCCGGCTTCAGTGTGAGAAGGTTTCAGTTTATGAAGCCTGGAAGGCATCAGAGGGAAAAGCACAAAGATCATGCCTATGTTATTTCACCTGCAACATCAGACCAATATTGCAGGTTTGCTATGCCCAATTTATAGGCAAGCAAAATGAGAATTGTCTGATACCCATGATACTTTATTGAAGCGCCTCTAAATAGACCCTAAATGTCAACACCCAAGTCCGTGCTTTCCGCAAAGCATGATGAATCTCTAAGCACACTGGGCAAAACACTATTGTGGAGTAAGGAGAGCCATATCAATCTAAAGCCACGTTCTGTGAAATCCAACACTGAGTGTAGTTTGACAACTGAAAAGGTGAACAGAATCATCCCTGCCCTTTGTGCAGCTGGCTGCCAGCTTCCATTGAAAAATCAGTACAACTCCGGTGGACTCGAAGTCTCTTCTGTATTTTTGGATGTATCCTGAACTCTGCCATAATTGTCAGCAAAGACTGTCAAATACATCCATCCTAATTGTGAAAATGAAACTATTTCTCAATTGGTTGTTTTATCAGCCACACCAAT
Organism: Phyllotis vaccarum; assembly: GCA_033318265.1. Classification (NCBI taxonomy): domain Eukaryota; kingdom Metazoa; phylum Chordata; class Mammalia; order Rodentia; family Cricetidae; genus Phyllotis; species Phyllotis vaccarum. Next base: position 12,510,498 of record JARWLC010000009.1, on the reverse strand, counting down.
ATGAGCTATACATCCAGACGAAAGAGACAAATGGGTTTTGTTTGTTACAAAAATCAGTAGATTGGCTCTTATGGAAGTCACTAATGCGAACTGTTTAGCAAGAGGCTGAGTTTTTAATCCCAAGTAAACATTCCATAAAAAGATTAAAAATAAAATAAGAACTTGTTCCACTTAATCTGGGGACAGAGAATGATATCTAACTTATCTGTGATGTTCTCTGATCCTTTGCGCCCAAAGGAAGATTGTGCTTGGCTCTCGGGGTGGGGATGGAACTAAAGTTGGTTGTATAAGGAACAGTTTGGGCTAGACACAGATGATGCAAAGCCACCACAGGTTCTTGAGCAATGGTAGGAATGATGGAGGTGAGATTTAAAATTTAAAAAAAAAAAACAAAAAACTCACTCTGCTGTTGCCCTGGAGTCATACATATCACCAGCTGGAGGAAGCATGCATTGGGAAAGGAACCTTGTTGCCTGTCACTGTGACAGCCCCCTCTCCTCAAGTCCTGTGTCAGTAGCTTGGGCCCCTGAAGAATTTGATGGAGTATGAGGATACAACAGGATGAGACATCCTAAAACATAGGAAGGGGTTTCCTGCTCCACAAAAACAGGTTTTATGAATTTATAACTGCATGCTAACAGTGGTCTTCACTTCTAAGTAGAACATATCAATCAAAAATTATAATGCCAGGGTAGAGAGGTGGCTCAGCAGTTAAGCACAGTAGTTGCTTTCCCCAGATGACCAGCATTTAATTTCCAGCACTCACATGGCCCCTAACAACATTGGAACTCCAGTTCCAGAGGATCTAATGCCCTCTTCTGGCTTCCTTGAGCACTATATTTTCTTATTTTCTCCTTCAAGCAGCTCACTTTTCTAATACAGAATCAGTAAGGTTGAGCCTAGTTTGTCCCTGAGGTCCATTCTGGAAATGGAACAGTGCAGATCATTATAAGTTAAAAGGCATGCTTCCTAACATTTGGGGTGGGGGGGGGGTAAGATAAGGTATCTTTTTAACATGACAGAGAAGTTCTAGAAAGACATATTTCTGTTGTGCCCTTGTCTCAAGATCCTCCCCTCCCCAAGAGACCACTGGAGACATGAACTCTGTGAAATGCAAAAGCAAGCTTTAATGAAATGAAAGTCACATCAAGGACCTTTTCAGGTGCACAGACACGACTGCCACTGAAGGAGGTAGCCACCCCTCTCTGCAAGCTGGGTTTTAGAAGCAAAAACCACAAGGCTATACATCAATTAGGGGTCTTAGTATGGATACAATTCTGATTAGCTCATTTTCGGGGACTTTCCAGATTTCCTGTTATTTTAGCTGACTGATTGTCAAACCTTCCTCCCTAGACTATCTCCTGTGTTGGGACATTCCATGGTTAATTAGCTGCTATCAGGTAGCCCTTACGCTATCTCCTGTTTGTACTTTGGCAGAACTCAGGCCTGTTTTAAAATAGGGTTAAGGGACTTCTGCTCAAAAATGGAGGCATTTTTCTGGTTCTTCAATTTCCATATATCTAAAATGCACAGTTAGAAAGGTGGGCTCAGGAGAGGCAGGACCATGGGCCACAGTTGGTCATTTTCTCATTCTCTTAAGTCCAATGTAAGGGTCTAGCATCTGGCAAGGTATCTGGTCATGGCCCTCCAGGAAACTCCACCCTAAAGTCTCCTGAGCATGTCCCTCTTGGGCTTCCCAAAGGCTGAGTTAAGAATCCTCCAGTGGGGGGATTCTTCGGAGATTCCCTTCTCTAGGTTTTGAAGTCTCCCCAGAGGAATCACCAGCCTAGAAGTAGATAGTTCAGTTAACTATTTCTGAAGACAAAGAATTCATTCATCCATAGCGTGTGTTTGGGGGGTGGTCTGAACCTACCTTCACATCCATATTGACACCCCACCCCCAGAACTGAGATTCCCTAAACAAAAAAGTCTCTCTTATTATTTAAAAAAAAAAATGGGAAAAAAATAACAATTCTTCTAGTCTCTTGGCCATTCATCATGCCTGTAAGAGCGTTTATTAATGTCCTGTCAATTGCCCTCGAATGAAGGCAGGCTGTTAGCTCTCCTTCCCTCCCTGGTAGATGTGTGCAAACACTGGTGATTAAGCGCCAGATTTAACATCCTCATGAATATTTAAAAGGTTGTTTTTGAAAGTTTCCTGTCCTTTTACACTAATAGCCCCATTAAAACCTGTTTACAAGCCAGTCAAGAGAGTTACTGCATGCACTTAAAACAGAGAACGCTCCCCCAAGAGGGGCCCTAGAACCATGTGAGGATCAATACACCGCTTAAAGTAAGACTGTCTGCCAGCCCCCAGTGGATCCCAACCCCAGGAGAGCCACAAAAAGACCTGGAAAGGACCCAACTTGTTAATTGGGGCAGTGGGGTGGGGAGCAAGGCCTCATTTCTGGGCTTCCTGTTACCTTTTGAGGGGTGGCCCCAGTGGCAGTAACTTTGTGGACATTGCCCAATGATGTTAATGCCCAATCCAAACTAGAAAGGATACACATCCTGGCTGTTGCCCCAGCCCTGGACCTTCTTCGGTGCCATGGTCCGTCCAATGGGTCTCAAATGGCTAGTGAGGGTAATGGAGGAAAGCAGTGTGCAGCCTCCTACTTAATCTTGAGAATTTCTCCACACTCCAAAGAAATGACAGTAAAATGAGTCCAAGGACCCCAACAGCGCAACAGACTAGGTTCCTTCATTTCAGAGGTCCACAGCTTTCCAGAAGAGTCTCAGAACTGTCAATAATAATAATAATAAAGAGTAATAATTTAAATGCCTCGTGTGCAAAAAAGTAGGAAGGAGCACAATACAACACTTTTTAAAGGTGATCTAGAAACATTAGAGCTTTTATAGTTGGGAGGTCTAAAGAGCTAATAATGCTGCTGCTATATACAAAATTTATCTCCATTTATCCATTGTGTTTTCCTGCACTATGTTCCTGTTTCACGCTTCCACCAAAGTGTATTCCAACAAATCGAGACAAATACATAAACTGGAAAGCCAGACAGCCGGCAAATGAACTTGTTTAATACCAATGGAGCCCAGGATGGGCTGGCACTGCCTCGCCTTCCCTCAGACCCCGCAAGTGTTTGATGCTCAGGAGTTTCATGAGCTGGTGATAAACATAGCTCTTATTATTAGACTTTGCGTTTGGTAAATGTGATGGTTAGCACTATTAACCTAGAAGACAGGCCTCCAGACAGGGGTGTGAGGGATTGTCTGGATTAAGGTTAGCCTTTGAAAATGTGTATAAAGGGCTGTCTTGATGACATTCCTTGTTGTGGGGGGGGGGGGTCCATCTTAATTGTGAGTGGGACCATTCTCTGGATAGTGGGATCCCAGACTGGATGACATGGAACAGGTAAGCTGAATGCTCACACGCTTGTGTTCCTTGGTCTCTGTTCCTGATTGTAGAAACAGTGTTGACTAGCTCCTCAAGCTCCTGCGGCTCTAACCTCCCCGGCCACTGAACCTTCGCTAAAAACAAGCCCTTTCTCCTTCAAGTTGCTGCTGTTGTATTTTTTAAAATCTCTACAACAGGAAAGAAACCAGATGGCAAAACTTAACCGTTACTTAAATCAGACCAAATAGTCAAAACTTAGAGCCTCCTCATCATTGTCTGTGCTCTGGACACTCTGTCTTTTATTTCAAGGTGGTAAAAATGCTCTGTGGTGTTCATAATGCTGGCACTTGGCCCTCCGACTCCATGAGCAGTAACAGTGCTTCCGCGGTCTGAAATTGACTGTGGAGAAAGGTTTGCCTCATAGACACAGGCAAAGGCTATAGGAAGTTCACTGGGTTCCCTTTCCCACATATACCTAGAGAAGCACTTGTCCCACATCCTCAGGCGCACACCACAGGTCTTTGATAATCAAGAGTATGGATTTCTAGAGACAGAAGATCTGCCAGGTGTTGGGCAGCAGACAGTTGCCAGGTGCCACCTCCTGTGTGACCTCAGGCTTCTCCTCTCTGGAATGCAGGCTCCGAAGCCTGTCCTGGTTACATGCTGCCCTGGGTCTGTGACCCTTCTTCTACTTCCAGGTTAAACAAAGATGGAGACACGACATTCTGGCCCCTGGCATGAGTTTTTGGAATATTTCCCTGAATAATGTAATAGCAACTGTGATGAGGTGGACAGGAGGGCCCCAGATCAGGCTGCGTCACACCAGAGACCAAGAGCTTCCTGCTAACTCTCACTTTCTTCTGCCTGAAACTTCCATTATACATCAGAAGTTCTTCTGAAATTTAGAGTGTTGCCTGAAAAGCAAGAATCCCAAGAGATCTCTCTTAGTTCTCAATATTATGACCCCGCATCTCATAGGGTGATGCTCTGGGAAAGAAAAGGCTGTGGAATTGGACCTGGAGTTGGGCTTTTGTTCTGATCCGCTGTCACTGCTGTGTAAGCTTGAGCAAATTACTTGGCATCCTCGAGACCCACTTTCCAGTTAAGTGTGAATGATTCTGGTTTGGCAGATGAGTGCAGCCTTTCTGGAGAGCCATTTAAGTGGTACTTACCCAAATCACTCTTTTATATCTCCTCCACTATGCCCATGAGTCCATTTCCCTCCGGCATCCCAGCAGAGCCTATGACCAGTCCAATGTCCACATATAAAGATATTTGCTCTCTCAAGAGTTGGGGGCAATCCAAGTCTCCATTACAGGGACACCGATGAGCAAAGCCTAGGGACTCACCAGGTGGAGTACAATGCAGTTTGTCAAAGCAGTACAGTAGATATGTACACCAGCATGGGTCACTCTCAAAAGGTGGGAACCGGAAGGAAAGACCAGAATGAAACCCAGCACGTGTCCGTGTGTGTACATACAACTGCACACTGAACAGAACACATTTTACAAAAGCATATACAAATTATGAGATAAACTTTCAGCAGACTGAGAATGGTTGCCTATGTGGATAAAGAGAAAAGAGGTTAGAAATGATGGTAATGAAAAATGAAGAGATAGATCAGTTGATTATTACAAAAGAGAGGCTAAGAAGTGCTAAGAAGTATGACTAGCTCTGCCCTCTATGGCTAAGTTCATAAAAAGAAAAAAACAAAACAAAACACACAGTTACCATGAAGGCTGAATGAATACTGTGTGTGAAGGTTTTTGTGTACTGTGAAATGGGTTTAAGCATGTCATCATTTTTTCATCTTCATATCATGGGTGGGAAAATGCAAGGATGGATGGAAGGGGATAGTTAAGAAGTATGGAAATGGGTCCTGCCTTTCCCTCTTGGCGAATTCAGTGAAGGCATTTAAAGTCCACTAAATACAATTCTATAAATGTTAAGCCAACGTAATCTTTTCTCTGAGTTGTGTATCTGCAGTAAATCCTGTTGTGCCCAAGCTCAGAATCTCCCTGTTTTCTTAAAGGTGAGACCTGGAAAGACAAACCAGACTTCTGGCTCAGAAGAAAACTAGATGTATGAACATTTTCAGAGTCACTCACCACAGTTCAGGCAGCACCAGGTCCCTGTCCAGAAGATCCACTGTAATAAATTGCCCAACATAGTAATATCAGTGCCAACATCTAGTGGAGGTCATTACTTGCTTGAGAAAGCAATGTAACCAGAAGTTTGCTTGACAGAAATTTTGGAGAACACTTTTCTCTGCAGAGAGATGAGCCTTTTTCTCCTTTCTTAAAATGAAGATTCTCTCTTTAGAGTTGAGGCTACTATTTTTGATACTGAAGTAATAAGTGTAAGAACAAAGTTAGCATGCCAGGGGCACATAAAGAGCATAGTTTCTAGCTGAGTCCATGGAAACCACCAAACCTAAGACCTCTCAGTCATGAGCTCTGTGCTTTAACTATATGTTGTTTTTACACTAGTTACTGTTAGGTGTTCTTGGAGCCACACACATCTCAGCTGATATGACATCTAAGTTGCCGTGTGTCCTTGGAAGTAGACCTCCACTCCCCAAGTGTGTCATAAGTAAAGCTGTCTTCCTTCCTGTCTGTGGTTCCTCTAAACCCTGCATCTAGAAGACTACAGAAGCAGAAACGTGTGGCTTCCAGCAGGTGGCATCTGTCCATATTGTGAGTGACCTTGGAAGAATGGTCTAGGTAAAATACAGCAGAACGTGACTCTGAAATGTTCATGCATCTAGTTTACTTCCGAGCCAGTAGTTGTGAGAGGTGCTGATGTGAGAATTGCCTCAAAATACAGAAAAGCATGTTGGGCTTCTCTATGTCTTCCTATTTGACCAAAGGACACCAGAGAAGAATGCTAAATGTAGCCTGATACTTCCAGTAAGAGTTACCCTCACCAGGATGACTTGTGTATGACTGAGTTTCTGAGCCCTTGATGTATCCGAATGAGAGAATACCTTCACCGAATAGCAAATCTCTAATTCTTATCCAAGTTCCAACTTCTAAAATTTTAGAAAAATACAAATTATATACATGATCATAATTTAATATATACAGGTGATGGAGCCAGCAATGCAAACTGGAGGATTTGAGGTCATTAAAGATTCTCACCCAGGACTGGGGAGATGGCTCAGGGTTAAGAGCGCTTCCTGTTCTTTCAGAGGACCCAGGTTCAATACCCATCACCCGTATGGCAGCTCACAACTGTCTGTAACTCCAGTTCAGATGCCCTCTTCTGTTCTCTGTGGACGTGGTACATAGACATACAAGTGGGCAAAACAGTCGCACACACAAATCTTCTTTAAAGAAACATTTAAAAGTTTCTTCCAATACTGTATTCATTGGAGAACAGTCAGATGTGACTGACTTCCTTTAAAAATGGAAACAGAATTGATGTGTGATGCATCATAACTCGAAGTATTTTGCACAAGACTGGGGGTATGCATTCAAACATATGTGTATATCTATAAACAAAAGGCATGGACACCTACAACGGGATATTGTTTGGTCTTTAAGAAGAAGTACAGCCACGATGGCGCACACCTTTAATACCAGTGCTCGGGAGTCTGAGTCTGGCAGATCTCTGTGAATCTAAGGCCATTTTGATCACGTATCAAGTTTTCAGACAGCCAGGTCTCTGTAGTAAGATCCTGTAAAACCAAAGGAAGGAAGGGAGAGAGAAAGGAAAGTGGAGATGTGGGAAGATGGGGAGGCAGGGAGACAGGGAAGGCTGGAGTGATGGTAAAGTGTTTGCCAATGACAAGTATGAGGACCCGAGTCCAGTTTTCAACACCCACAGTCGGCCTCTGTAATCCTATTACTGGAAAGGCAGAGACAGGAGAATCTCTGGGACTTACTGTTCAGTCAGTCCAGCAGAATCGGTGAGCTGCAGGTTCAGTAAGAGACTCGGTCTCAGAAGAAGTGGAAGAACTGGAGAGGTGGCTCAGAAATTAGGATTGCATGTTGCTCTTACAGACGATGCAAGATGGCACCCATGTTGGATGGCTCATAGTCACCTGCCCCTCCAGAACCAGGTGATCAGATACCCCTTCTGGATTCTGAAGGCACCTGAGCTCACATGTATATACACATACACACAGTTTCACACAGACGTACACCACACACACACAGGCACACACTCATGCATGCATGTGCATTTTTTAAACAGGCTCCAAAATAAATGTGCCTCAAAGACATTACACTAAATGAAATAAACCTGTCACAGCAAGACAAACAGTACATGGTTCCCATTGCAAAGAAGGACCTGAAGGACCCAGACGTGGGGAGGCAATTAAGACTAAAACTACACTTCCAAGCTTTGAGATACATCCTAGATTAGGAGTATTTCCCACAGTCCTTGTAAATCAATATGGCCATTAGTGTTTTCTAGGCTGTGGGTGCTGGAAGTCTTTTCTCCATAACCCAGGGTTCAAGGACCACCCCTCACCCCATTCTGCACTCTACCCGCAAAGAAAAGCCAAACTCCTTCTCAGTAATGCCAAAGAGGAGGGACAGCAAGTGCAGCCCCAGCTCAGAGTGAAGTCCCACCCTCCCACAAATGACGACTCTGGCTCCTGCTGTCCACAGAGCTCTAAAAAGAAGTCATGGGGGGGGCTAATTAAGTGAATTTCCTCTGACATCACCCATTTCATCCTCTCCATTCTCAGAGGCAGAAGAGAACTATTTTACCCAAGATCCCACTCAGTCTCACTAACAGTAAAGACTAGAACCAGTCATCAGAGCTTCAAGAACTGTCCCCTCCCCTCGCTCAGGTAAGTCCATGGGAGTATTAGTTAGCGTTGCTAAAGAACTTCCTATTTGCAAAGTGCTTTGGGTTCATCTATTATTCATGCACTAATGAGAATACTTAGATTGGGCCATTCCTCCAAGGAGCTCAAAGCACTTTGTAAATGTTAACTCATTCACCCTGTGTCCCAATGGGACCGACAGAAATCCTCACCCCTTGCCTCTGCACTTGGTAAAGGCAAAGCCCAGTAGAGATAGTCAGCATGCTGGAAAGCAGACAGGATGTAATAGCTCCTCTTTGCCTCTGTCTTCCCCATACCTGATCGGGTTCCTGGTGCAGAATGACGAGAATCTAATGGGAGACTTCTCTAGGTCTGTACAGCATGTAGGGCACCAAGGCCAACGGATTTAAGTTCTAGAGAGAAGAGAAAAAAATGAATGCTTTCTGGGAACAGCAGCCAACATAACTACGCATTCACCATACACCAGATCCCCAAATTGTCAACTGTTTTAATGAATACTCGACCTTTCCTTGTGGTCCTTTCCACTAGGCAAGGACACGTGCCCTAGTTTCATTCTATTGCTGTGACTAAGCCACTCTGACCAAAAGCAACTGGGGGAAGAAAGGAGTTTATTCCAGGCTACACTTCCAGGCCACCATCGAACACTGAGGGAAGCCAAGGCAGGAACTGAAGTAGAAACCATGGAGGAATGTTGCTTACTGGCTCACTCACTAGCTTATGCACAGCCAGCTTTCTTAGACAGCCTAGGGTCACCTGCCTAGAGATGGTGCCACACACAGTGAGATAGTAATTAGTACTAAAGTTGATGCCGCATAGACATACCCATGGGACAATCTGATTTAGGAACTCTTCAGTTGAGGTTCAGTTTTTCAGGTGAGTCCAGATTGTTCAAGTTGATGATAAACCTGATCAGGACAGCAAGTTAGGCAGCTTTGCCAAGGCTCCCCTGGTCGTGGCAGCATCAGGACTAGAACTCGATTCTAAGTCCAGGGTCTGGACTCTGGCAGCATCTGAAGCCCTGTCACTAGTCAGAGCTAAGAGTAAACATGGCGGAAATCATTGTCTGGTATTGTTGCGAAATCCTGTTCTTAGGAAAAGTTACTCACCAAAGTCAATAGGAAAAGAGGGGGTGGAGACACTTAATGGGGGGACTTTCCTACTCTTTTCCTGATGTTCCCACTATGTTTGTATTGCATGAATCCTATAATTAAAACCCGGAGGCAGATATTGGGGCAAATGCTAAAAGATCAGAGATACTGAGGAACCAGCCACAGCCACTTCTCACCTCGGCAGCTCCTCATTCAAAAGGGGAAGGTCCTGTCTCAATGAATCCTTACACTGAACAGAGGAAGTGAAGGGAAACTCAAGGAGAAAAGGAAGCACATGGGGTGAGCTCCTGTCTCCTCTCGCCTTATATTCCTTTCTCTGACAAGACATGTCACTTCCTGTTTCAGCCTTCCTAGTGCTGGGATTAAAGGTGTGTGATCCTTAGTGCTAGGATTCAAGGTGTGTGCCACCTCCACCTGGCTCTCTCTAGCCTTAAACTCACAGAAATCCAGAGGGACCTCGAATGAACTCTGCCTCCCAAGTGTTAGGATTGAAGGCATGTGCCACCACTCCCTGATATCTATGGCTCACTCTGTGGCTGGCTCTGCCCTCTGATCTTCAGGCAAGCTGTTACACAATAGGCTCGCTCCAGAATAGCACTGTCCATCCCATACTGTAAATACCTTTCTCAGGTATGTCCATCCTCTCATGCACCAGAGCCCTGTGTCTGCATCAGGATTTCAGCCCTATACTGATGTGCCGGGACATTTCAGACTTAAAAATTCACTATGCACCCTTTATCTCCCATAATAAGAAATCAATGATTTACAAGTGTGATTGAATATCCCCAGTAGTACCAGGATAGCAAAGAGTTCCAAAGACAGTTATGAGGTAAGCTTTACACATTTCAGGTTATATACAAGTTGGAGACACACCAGAAGTGACAAATGAAGGCTCAGGACAGAGATACAAGACTGAGGCTTAGACCACCTCACAGTGGGGAGATGGGGCCTGGGAAGGCCTTGTGGAGGAGGTGGTGTCTGAGGAAGACCTCAAGGGAAAGACAAAAAAGAAGCTGTTCCTTGAGAAAGCACACAGAGCTAAGACAAGGCAATGATCATGCCCTATGGGCAGAATAAGAGATAAACCAGGCCTTCAGGAGGAGTGTCCCTCTGGGACATACCACAAAGGCTCAAGGACACACCATAGAGCACTTCCTGGTCAGTCATGAAAGTACCACCAACTGCTTGAATGTTGGCCATTGGCACGGAATGGCAGCACCTATCCAGCCTGAAGCCTGGTTCCAAAAGTCTGTTTTGTCCACTCACAAAGAAAGAGAGTTTGTTAAGCTGGGATGCTCTTCCTTAATGAACACAGACTCTCTGAGACTCATAACTTGAGTTTCTGGAGGCAAACCTGAGAGTCAATAAAGACGCAGTGTAGTCTAAACAATATTAAACTTCCTGGGAATGCAGTAATTAGAATTTCAAACACTAATAAAAGACTGTACAGTTAATTAGCAGGAGTCATAAAAGTCTAAGAACAAATATGCCATATATTAAATACAACTAATGTGATTGCCCCACTCTGACTGAAAAACTAAAGCGAGGCTGGAAAGTCAAAGTGCTTGCCACAACCCAGTCAGCCAGAAGCAGAAACAGATTCTCTTGGACGTTTTTACCACAACTCCTCATGACAGCAGTATCACTATCACACAGCCTTTACCTCCAGAATCAGAATTCTCTTTTCCTCATTAACAAGAAAAATCTGGTATATCTGTACCACTTTTTTTTTCAGCCTGGAGACACACAGATAGACAGGTGCACATGAACACATACACATGCTTCCAACTGGTTTAATTTTTTTTTTACATTTAATTATTTATGGAGTGGGCTCATATGCTTTGGCTCACATATGGAGGCCAAAGAACAATTTGCAAGAGTTATTTCTCTCTGGGATCTGAAAGTGGGTCATCAGGTGAGGTGGAAAGTCCCATAACTCACTGAGATACCTGGATGGCCCCTATCTTAATCTGTGTTCTTTCGCTGTGAAGAGACACCATGACTGCTGGACTTCATAAAGAAAATCATGTAAGGAGGGCTTTGTTTGGTTTTAGAGGTTCAGTTCTTTGTCATCACGGTTGGGAAGCATAACACCACACGGGCAGCCACAGTACTGAACAAGTAGCTAAGAGCTATACACCTGGATGGATTCACAAACAGCAGGAAGAGAGTGACTCTAGGCTTGTAATGGACTTTTTGAAATGACAAGTCCCACCCCTCGTGACACTCCCTCCAACAAAGCCACACCTTCTAATCCTTTCAAATAGTGACACTCCTCGGTAACCAAGTATTCAAATCTATGAGCCAATGGGGACCATTCTTATTCAGATCTCTACAATCACTAACTGGTTTTATACATAAGTGAGCTCAGGCTGGCCTGGAACTTGCTATGTAGACCAGGATGGCCTCAAACTCATCAAGATCTGCTGCTGGTCAAGTCTACACTGATGTTCAGGCCTCCTTGATGACAAAGTTCATGGGAAAATACAACAACTCCTTCAAAACAGTCATACAAAAATAAATTTGATCACACTTCTGAATTTAAGACCAGTTTCTAGAAAATAAAGAGGAAAGAACCTAACATCACATGAATTCGGGTACAAAAATCTATGCTAAAAAAAAATTGATTAGGTAAAACAATCTAGTTTTTCACCAAATAAAATGTAAAGGTAAAAAGAGCTGAAAATATACCTCAGTAGTAAATTGTGTGCCTAATGTGCCTGAGGTTATGGGTTCAATCCTTCCCATATATGTGTGGAGGGGACCTTTAGATTAAAAAGTGAAAAGACATTTGATCATACTCTCTAGTATTCCCCAAAATGTGCTGAAAACCCTATGCCCTACATGTGGATATTATAATAGCTTTATTTATAACTAGGAAAACTTGAAAATATCCTTCAGTGGATACATAGATTTTAAAAAACTATGAAACATTCAAACAATAGAATATTACTCCACAGAAAAAACACAATCGAGCCATGAAAAGAGGGTACTTAAGTGCATATTTCAAAGTGGGAAAGATGATATAAAAGGACACATATTGTGTGATTCTGACTATATAGTATTCTATAAAGGGCAAAACCATGAAAACAGTAAAAATATTCTGCCTTTAGGAAGAGTAAATGTATGGAAGAGGACTTTGGGGGTCAGCAAAACTATGCCATATAATAATAACAGAGATACAGCTTCCAGTTTGTCTACACCTTCAATATGTTCAATACCAAAAATGAATCCCAGTGTGAACTGCAATCCTTCGGTAATAATGGTGTTCACTCGGTGTACGGAATGAGAACTTTGTAAGGAGGTGACCATAATGGAGAAGGGGCAGAGGTATAGAGAGAATCTCTGTACTTTCCTCTCAATTTTGCTATAAACTCAAAATTGTTCCTTAAACAAATAATTTTGAGGGTTTTTTTTTTTTTGAGACAGGGTCTCACCATGCAATTATGGCTGTCCTAGAATTCACTATGTAAAGCAGGCCTCCAACTCACAGAGATCCCCTGCCTTTACTTCCTAAGTTTTGGAATTAAAGGTATGTGTCACCATACCCATATGAAAAAAAGGAATAATTTTATTTAAAATTTTAGAGACAAATGCAGCATATGAATTTTTGTTTTAATATTATTCACATATATGTAAAATCTGAACACTAATGAGCTTGACGTTTGATCTTACAAAATTATTATTCAGTATTTGGGACATAATAAACCTGTTATGAATTTATTTTTCATACATTTTTGAGACCCTTCCTAAAACAGTTATAGGTGACTGTCTACTGTAGGCAGCTGGCATGGATAGAGTGGGACATCCTTGAGTTGTCAAATCTTGAAGCTGAATGAGGTCCCAGGGACCCATTGCATGACATCTTCTGTTGTACATGTTTGAAATTAAACATAAAAAAAAATGAATTTTTAAGTCTGAAAATGGAGGTGTGCTGTGGTTCTTCACTTTAGGCCCTGAAGAGCTTTGTTAGTTTTGTCCATCATTCTGTAGGTGGGAGAGCGTGTGCTCCCGGACTCACACCCTGCAGGGTCTCCCTTTTTAGCCAAAGCCAAGGTCTTCATAACACTATCTTCCTGAAGATATGGAGCCTGCCTCTGCTGAAGCGTCTAAAACTGGGCTTTCTTACCTGAGTCTCCTGGTGGCTTGGAGTCCATTTGCTGAGGAAGGCCTTCCTTATTATCTTACTCCAAACACAAAGCCATCTATCCTCTGTCACCATCTCCTCATCCCTTTTTCCCTTTGTGTCCATGGCATGTACCACCATGGAAACAACCACATACATGGTTCACTGATTGTGTGTGTGTTATCTTTCTCTGCCATTTAGAGAGTACACTCCATGAAGGCATGGTTTATTGTTTGTCCACTACTGACTTTGAGTAAATGTCACTGAACAAATGTAAAATGGGTGAATGAGGCAACACTGGAGACAAGAGACTGAAGCATGCTTCCAGATGCTGGATAGGAAGAGCTAACCTCGGAGAAAGGTTTTTTGTTGTCATGACAACATACCTGAACCAATCAACTTAAAGGAGGAAATGTCTATGTTGGCTCATAGTCTCAGAGTTATCTGGTCCGTGGTCAGTGGCTCCATTGTTCTCAGATCAGCAGGAAGGTAGGAAGAAGGCACCTCACCTCATCACACCCAGGAAGGAAAGAGAGACAGATACAAAGGTAAGTATGCTGCTCCCTGCTTAAAATATCCATCAGCTCTTTATTGTTCTCCAAACGGTATCTGGTCTTCTTATGTTCCAAATTCTTGGTGCTGTGGGCTGTGCCTTCCTCTAAGGCCTCATCTGGTCACCCCGACTCTAACTATATCAGACTGTACCTCTTTTAACCCCTCCCAGAGAGACCACACCATCTCCTTTTAGGACAGGGACATACTATCACAAGATGGCTTATAGACCACATTTTCTGCAGCCCAACTGGCTACTCAGTAGTACTGACTGCCTAGTTGGTAGGTGTGTGTGTGTGTGTGTGTGTGTGTGTGTGTGCTACAAAATGTGGAAAGAGGGGATCAGGAATGTGTAGTGCAGTGGGAGAGAGCTGGCCTAACCTATGTGAGAGATTCTGGGCTTGATTCTCCAACCCTAAAAGGGGGGGAGGGATATTGATTTAACTGAAGTCTTACCTGGCAGAGAAAAGATGAAATCAGGGGTTTTTCCAGGCTACAACTCTGAAACTAGGATACTTTGCTAAACATAGACTTGGAAGATGCCCAGGAGAGTGAACCATGGCAGCTGAGGAACACCAGCTTGACTGGAGCCTGCCTCTAGCCACTTGTCTGTGTGGCCTAAGGTATTAACCCCCCTCCCCCCCCATACACACACACTATTGCCTTCTGGAAACTGTACCACTAGTGATGGTTTCTCTACTCTCAGCCTCAATGTGCTTTGAATCGTGGACAAATCAATAGGAAGCGATGTCACAAAGAATGTTTAATTAAGGGTCCAGAGAGATGGCTTGGTGGTTAAGAGCTCTGGCTTCCGGAGGACCTAGGTTCAAGTCCCAGGATTCACATAGTAGCTCGCAAATGCCTGTAGCTCCAGTCTCAAGGGATCCATTGCCCTCTTCTGGTTTCCAAAGGCAGAGACATATGCAAACAAAATACCCATACACATAAAATTAAAAATAAATGTATTTATTGCTTTAAAGAACGCTCAGTTAAGTGAATACAACCCTGTGTGTTTTGTTTGGATTCTCCCTGAAAGAACTTGAGAGCAGTTATTTGGGAAATGTGAAAGGAAGCAGGAACTAGAGGAAGGAGGGCTAAAATAGCAAGAGGTCAATCAGGCAAATTCTGCAGACAACTAAACTTAGCGGGGGGAGGGGGGACCAGAGAAGACTTGCAAAGAACAGGGTGCCGGACCTCTCCATCTCCACACCTACCTCATCAAGCCATTGGCCAGGGCTGCTCCCCAGGGCTTAAAGTCCTCAGCACCTCCACCTGCAAGGAGTTGCTTAGGTGTCTGCAGTGGGTTAGGGGGAGGGAGGTATTGTATCCAAAGCAGTTAGTGTGGGTGCAGTTTGAGCAGGGTGCCCACAGCATGGCCAACAACCTGGGACCTTCAAGGAGGAGGTCCCTCCCGCTTGCTTTTAAAGTCCTGCCATTTTGGAGGGAAGCAAGTGCAAACAAAATCAGGTCCAGAGACTGGGCAACAGCTCCAATCATTCACTGTGATTTTTACCGCCGCACTGTGTTCTTTTGAGCATTTCTCACTTATACGAGGTAGGAAGAAAAAAGTGCCAATTCAGCACCACTTCCGTCGGGTGGCCTTGAAGGCTGCTGCAGAAATCTATAGATACTCAGAGCAGCATTTTCAAATCTCTATGACCTAAAGAACACTCTGTCATGTTTCCGGGCCCCTACTCTTTCCCACAGCTTCAGGAAAAGACTCCGAGTTATCTAATTAGATGTGTACCACTTCCGTTAGGAATCCATGTGTGAGCTGGAGAGGTGGCTCAGTAGTTAAGAGCACTGACTGCCCTTCCAAAGGACCTGAGTTCAGTTCCCAGCACCCACATGGCAGCTCACAAACATCTGTAACTCCAGTTCCAGGGGATTCAATGCACATGAAATTAAAATGGAAAAAGGTAAAAATAAAAGAAGCTCACCTACTTTAAACCACACCATGGGGCCCTTGTTCCTCGGGGTAAATGAAGGGAAGGGTATTGCTTTGGATATTGTTCAATCCATGCCCCCCTTTTTTTATAATAACTACAAAAATCTGTTTTTCCTTGAAGGTATTTCTAGAAAACAAAATCAGAAAAAGGCACAGAAATTTCATTACTTTTTTAAAAAGATGTCTATATAGCCCAGAATTCACTCTCTAAACCACACAGGCCTCGGAATGTTTGGCCTGTCTCTGCTCTGAAGTGCCGACAGTGTCATTGCATTCAGTCTGAGAGATGGCTTTTCATTGTGACTCTTCGTACAGTAGTAAGCCCATCCCTTCTCTCTGGGGTTCAGA
This sequence comes from Phyllotis vaccarum, assembly GCA_033318265.1. NCBI lineage: Eukaryota > Metazoa > Chordata > Mammalia > Rodentia > Cricetidae > Phyllotis > Phyllotis vaccarum. Next base: position 12,494,268 of record JARWLC010000009.1, on the reverse strand, counting down.
AGACCATCCTGGCTGGTTTGTTTGGTTTGGTTTGGTTGTCCTCAGCAGGAAGTCATGTGAGCCCCACTACAGAGGCAGCTCCGACCAAGTCCCAGACAGTGCCTGACAATAGTACCAGAACTGAAGCTGCTGCACTTCTGAGACCCCCTCAATTTCACATGCAGGTGACAAAGTGACACCCCCTGTCTCGTGCTCCTCTCTTCTCAACAAAGAAGGATCCTATCATTCACAAGCTTATGCAAGCACTATTTAGAAGCAGAGAGTGCAGAGCTCAAATATAACTTCTCAGAACCTAGAACCTGTCCAAAAAAAACCCCACCAAAATGTGCACCTAATGATATTTTGGACCACCAAATAGTTCACACTTGTATGAATTTTTTCAAGCTGCTAGACAGAACATTAATGATATTACCTTTCCCCCCAAAAGAGATAAGAACCTCACTGACAAGCAGCTAAGGCAGGAAGATTGAGCATGGGCCCACATTTCTTTCTTCCAGCTAGCCAATCAAAAGAACGGGCCCTTTCTAACAGGTAGAGGAGGCGACACTTCCTGCACAGGGTTTTGTGCTGCTTAAAAGCAGAAACATCAAGCAGAGATTTGAGGGCCTGTTGGTTTGGTTTATTTGTTTTCCTCAGCGGGAACTCCCACATAACAACAGGCAGGAGGGACAGAGAAACCAAGGATGAGGAAACCCACAGACTCCCAAGGAGCCGCCAGAGCCACCCTCTCCCAGGACAGTTTCCTAGTTCACCAACAGGGTGCAGAATGGCTTGGGGGAGCACACCACAGCTTGGTGGAGCGCCACTCCATCCCAGGGAGGCTGATGCCTGAGTTCCAGTTATTGCTCTCTGTGACAGTCAGCAGCCACTTGGTCTCTCTGGACCTGTTTTCTGCTGTGTGGTCCCTGTCCTTCCAAGTATAAACACTGACGTGATCTAACCTAAACAGATACCTTTGCAATTCCCAGCGCAGTCTGAGGAATAGCTGGCTCCACTGATGCACCACATATGGAAAGGACTCAGTAAAAATGGACAAGGCTGAGGGCAGACACACCTACAATGTAAGTGACAAAAAGCACTGCGCTTGGAATGTGCAGGTGGGAAGGAGGTGGCAGCAGAGACTGGAATGGTCTCCTCCACACAACAGGAAGAGTCCCCTCATCCACCAACCTGAGATCCAAACAAGTAAACCAGGGACCCTTGTGAGAGGCATACATCAGCCTTCCCTTCCTGACAGTGTATGTGGCACACAGAACACCCCGAAGATCCTTGAAAACATTGGGAAAGTTTCACCGAACAGGGTCTCACTGCTCAGCCAAGGCTGGCTTTGAATTGGCAATCTTCCTTCTTCAACCTCTTGAATACTGACTGGGGTTACAAATATGCCACCATTCCCATCAAGTATTACATTGACATAATCATAAGAATAAACAAAGTCAAAAGATACAGTGAGATCAAGAATCTTAGGGGATTGTTTGCTTCTGAGAGATGATTCTATACCCAAGGTTGAAGGCAACAAGACAAGAGATAGACTTGTGAGAAAGCAGAGTACATCCATCTAGACAGGCATCCCTTAAACATCATATTCTAGAACTTATCATCCACTAAGAGAAAACTCTTCCCTGCATTAGCTATAAACATGACGTTCACATTCTATCAAGGAAAGTTCCAGGACAGCCTCAGGTCAAAACAGTCATCAAAATATCTCAGCACCCAAGAGCAAGGCTATTTATTTGGAGTATTTACCTGCTCAGCAAGATCCAAGAAGTCTCTGAGTCACACCTCCAGTGGCTGGGATTTGACCTGCATGCTAAGAATAAGAACCTGGACCAGCTAGCTGGTGATAGAGAGTTCATCAGCTCCATAATCTTGGGCCTCCATGTCTTCGACAAGGAGAGTGGGGTAAGGAGTAGCAAAGACCTGGAGGAGACACAGATAAACAACAGACAACTCAGAGATGGCTCACGTTCACCTGACAAGGACAGATATTCATTTCTCATGAGGAACTCAAATGTTTAGACAGCCAAAGCCAAGGCCAGTGAGTACAATGATGTGACAGAGTTGTCCCACAAGCACCAATCCTTCAAGAGCACAGAGCATCTCAACAAAGGTCATCCCACAGCTGCTGACCCTTCCAGGGGCTGATGAACCATCCACTGAACAAGAACAGTAAGTTATGGCAGAAACAAGAACAAGCACTGGATGGAGTATCTGAGGTCTACGGAAACCTCGGAGCAGGAGCTGATACAGGGCCCTGGTACCTTCAGCTTTCAGATATCTCTGGTTCTTGAGGACAAAGAATTTAAAGATGCCCCAGGAAGAAAAAAATATGTGTGTTCTGCAAAGAAACTTCTCTGAGAATAGAGGAAATCTTCAAAGTCTTAGATAGTTTAAAACAAAGAGACCAGGCACTATATGGATATATTATGTACAACAAGGACTTTCTTCATAAATTTTGCTCTATTACCCACCAGAGGACACATACACAGAGGGATCTTTTCAGTATAGCTCCTGCAATAAGGTGTCTGTGCAGCCTTCACACCTCCATGTTCACCAACACATTCACAGCGAGAAACTATATAAGTACAGAGTCTGCTGCAAACCCACCCTTCTCAGTCACAAGAGGATTCGCACAAAGAAGAATCCCTGCAAACATGAAGACATTAAGAAGTTTTTCAGTTAACATCCACCAACACATACACACTGATTTAAATGCCCACACCCAAAAGATATTCCAGATTATCTGTGTGTGCATATATACAAATGTGTATCTTAAAGTTTAATAAATTCCTAAAGTAGTAATTGAAATATAGTTGAAGAAAGGCTTATTAAATTGGAAGGCAAATGTAAACAAGCTAGTCAGAAGTCATGGCACGTTTGGTAAAATGAGGTAGACTTCTACCAGAGCTCCAGAGACGGAGAATATGGAAAAAGTGATGTAAAGAGGGACAATCACGGACAACTTTTTAGAACTGTTGAAAATTATCAATTCTCAAAAATAAGAAAGCTCACAATAAGCACATCACTGTGGTATAAATTTTAAAAAAATCAAAATAGCCATAATAGACGATATCCATAAGAGAAGATAACCATAACAAACCAATTGCCATAGCAGACGATAGCCGTAGCAGAAGAGCATTCACCTGAAGGAATGGCCATGGTGGCTAACGACTGCACACGACAATAAAACCAAACAAGGGACCGCTTTTTCAGATGCACTGGAACAATACCCAACTTAGAATTTCAGAACCAGAAAGTCTTCCTGATAAAAGCTAAAACGGAAATAAAATAACTCTGAGTACATTAAAGGAGTAAAGAAAAAAGAAGCAGACGGTACCAACAGATTCTCACTGGGGGAAACGCTGTAGAATGTTCTTAAAACAGAAAGAAAAACCAGTCTTAAGAAAAAAAAGTGATGGAACACTTCAAAATGAACAACTAAAAAACAGAGGGGAAAAAGCACTGAAGCAGGTTAACTATAAATGTACTGGTAAATGTATGGGCCAATATAAATAAGCATTCACCATGTAAAACATGGTGGTACGTGTCAATAATTCCAGCACTCAGGAAGCTGAACAGAAGATCAGGAGACCAAGGCCAACTCCAGCGATAGGCTGAGACCCTGTCTTAAATTTTTAATTAAATAAATAATGGTAGTAAACTTCTGTAATTAAGACACGAGGCGTAAAGATGAGCAAACACAAAGCAACACAGCCGACAAAGCTGGTTAAAGCATTCTAATTTGTTTTGTTTTTAGGAGAATGGTAATATATTTGGGATTTGTTAAAATGGGCAATTTTAGAGGACCAAGACAACCACAAATTAAATATAGGTGTTCAAATTATAAATTTTAAAAAGTATGAGATATCACTTAAAAAAAAGACCAGTAGTATTTGATTTTACCCTAGTCTCTGGGGTATCTAGTCTCTGGTTCTTGGTCACCCAAGCAGTGTTGGGTATGGGTTCCATCTTGTGCAGTGGGCCTTAAATCAAGTCAGACATAGGTTGGCTGCTCCCTCAACTCTGTGTCACCATTGCCTTATAGTCTTCGGAGAGTGAACTACATGCACCAGAATACACACTCATACATAAAACACCACATCTATGCATATATACATATAAAATACTTTCAAAGTCAGAAATTTAGAGTTTAACCCCAAACAAAATCACAAGATAGATGGGCATGATGGGGCACACCTTAATCCCAGCACTGGGGGAGGTAGGTGGGTCTCTGGCTTTGAGGCCAGTCTACATAGCAAATTCCAGATTAGCCAGGGCTACACAGTGAGACCTTGTCTGGGGGATAGGAAAACAACACAACACAGTACCTGGAGGGAAGATAGAAAACTCTTGCAAAATCTGAGAACATGTGGCATCTTCTCGTGAGGTTCCCAAAGATGATAATTGCAAGACACAGCAGGAAAATTTCCAGAGTAACACCTTGTCACCTCCTCCTTAGCGCGTGCCCCAATTCCTAATCTAAAACCACCGCTAATAAGAGACTGAATCAGCTGCCCAACTAAGATCAGGCCTCCTGTCAGGAGACAGCGCTCAGGCCCATCTCTGAACATGCCCACACACAAATGTCAAAGCTCACTATGCTCCACCCTGCCCAGAGCCCCAGCCAACCATTAGGCACACCTTCTTCTTCCTGCACATTCCAATCCACTTTCCTAACCCAAGACCTTTAGTCAGATTTCTTGTTCCTTCAGACTGGAGGAGGGAAGGATAAACTCCAGCAGGGTAAGCATCACCCTAATAGCACACCACTGAGTGCAGATTCACTCTACACTCCTCTACAGGACAGCCTGGGGTTAGCAGTAGAATGTGGCTGGTGAGCTGCATCGTCAGCAAGTCCTGCTGATGAGTGTAATGAGTATGATATTTTCATTTTGCTTACATGCCACTCCTCTTAATTCCTTTTTCTCTTTGGCTCTGCCTCTTCTGCGTTCCGTCCTGCTCTTCCTCATTCTGGTTGTGTTAAGAGCAGTAGTAATATTTGACAGGGTCTGACTACATAGCACCCACTGGCCTCTCACTCCAGATCCTTCTGTCTCAGCCTCCCTATACTACTCCCAAGCGATTTCTTAATAGGTTAGGGGTTTTTGTTGTTGTTGTTGGCTGAAAAGAAAAATACAAAAAGAAAACAGTCACATAAAGACCACCCCCATGTGAAAAGAGGCTTGTGCTCTCTGTGGTCCAGTCCTATTTGATCTCAGACTCCTCAGGTTAGTCACCATTGCACTCGGTCTCATTTTGTGTTTTGTAGTGATAATAATCTTTATGTTCACAAATAGAAGCCATGCAAGGGACCTTGCTGGTATCTGCCTGCATCACCATTGTGCCTCACCTTGCCAGGCCTGGGCAAAATTGTAAAATATATGGTTCCTCTTCTAGGATCCCTTTCTTTTGCTGTCTCCCCTCTGACAGATAACCCCGTTTTCTTCCTAATCTATGTGACTGGCCTTTTCACACGTTTTATATTTTCAAGACAACCAAAATACAATCTCAGGAAGAAGTTTGCCTACAGTGTTATAACTGGAGCTGAAAGAAATATCCAGAGGCCATACCAAAGTTTCTGGGAATATAGAATGACTACTGGACCCTGCCTGGCCTCTACAAAATCCTACCAAAAATTTTAAAGAGGTTTCTCCTTTTTTCAAATGTTTTATTTTATTATTTTAAGTGTGTGCGTGTCTATCATCTGTCTGTCTGTGAATGAGTGGGTTTGTGCACATGATGCAATCCCTCAGAGGCAGGAAGAGGGTGTTGGATCCCTTGGAACTGAAGTTACAGACAGTTGTGTCCATTTGGCTTGGGTACTGGGAATCGAACTTGGGTCCTCTGGAAGCAGCACATGTGCTCTTAACTGCTGAGCCATCTTTTCATCCCTCATCTATAGATCTTTTGTTCCTGCTTCTCACTTCCTGCTTGTACCTTGCTTTAAAAGAAAAAACTCTGCGTAATATTTTTTTGTCTTATCAGATAACCCAAAAGAGAGAGTAAGGTGGCCTCATTCTGTGGAACAGCTAAACGTTGAAATAAGCTTATTCCATATGTATCATAATGATGGGTATGGACAAACCTGACCATAGTGGGAATCAGGTATCATTCACCTTGGCCCACCTCTCCTTCCCTTGCCCACCTCTCCTTCCCTTTTGTTCCCTCATGCTCTTTGAGAGATCAGACCCACCACTGCTGCTGTGTGGACCAGTACAACTTTCCAAAAACTGCCCTACAGCTCAATTTCTTGTATCAGTGAGTGTTTCATATAAACCCCTTAATAAATATTAGTCTTTTAATATAATCAGTTGCTAGTGGTTAATACCCACTATACTTGGCCTTTTCGTAATGTTAGGTATATTTCTGCTGCTGACCAGCCAGATAAAGACAGAACACATGTCATTCAAAAATCAGAGCAGATAATTATATCATTTGGTTAACAGTTGTGTGTGGGGGGGGGGGGGGGGATTTTGTTGTTCCATTGTAAATAATTGTCCCACCCACTGATTTAATAAAAAGCGCTGATTGGCCAAAGGCAGACAGGAAGTATAGGCAGGGCTACCAGACTAAGAAAACTCTGGGAACTGGAAGAACAGAGCAGAATGCCAGAGAGAAGCCAGAAGAAACAGAGGACAACTATGCTGCTCTGAGAAAAGGTACCGAGCTGCATAGCTAGACAGGATGAGTGTCATGGGTTAGATTAAGGATAAAGAGTTAGCAAGTTATATGCCTGGGCCTTAGACCGATCAGCCTAAAACTATTGTAAGCATCTGTGTGTCTCCGTGAGTCTGTGGGTCTGCGGGCCTAAACCTTGAGGCTAGGCCTGAAAGTTCAGGCCAGAAACCTCGTACTACAAGTTGCTATTAAAACAATTTATAATATGATCTGTCACAATGAATATGACTTAAAACGCTGAAAGGACAAGCCAGATATGGGTCTAAAATGATTGTGATTCTGTGATTGCTTCCCAGGATAACTTTATAAATAAGGGTCTCCTTGCTTTCACAAGCCCCATGTTTCAGGGTCAGGAGAATGAGTTGACTGGATCATCTGTACTGACCTACAAATAGGAAATATAGGTAGGTAGGTAGATACATAGATAAATAGATGGGTGGATGGATGGATGGATGGATGGATGGATGGATGGATGGATGGATGGATGGGTGGGTGGGTGGGTGGGTGGATGAGTGGATGGATGGATGGTATAGATATAGACAGATAGATAGATAGGATAGATAAGTGGATGATACAGATATAGATAGACAGACAGACAGACAGACAGACAGATAGCTCCTGGGAGAACATTTTTGTTAAAACATTCAGAGTTTAATGGGGGAAAGCCATCAACCATTAACTGCATTGGCATTAAACTGGGGCCAAGGTCTGTCTGTTTACCTGCACACAGCTCTGGGCCCCGTGTGTTTCCCAAAGAAAAGCTGTCATCGATAAGACATCTATTAGAATGAGCTGGGTCAGGGTGGCATTGAGAGCTTCTCTTGGTATGTGTGTGCCCACTGGCTGTAGATGTCTGTCTACTTTAATCATGCATCTCACTCTTTTCACCTTGTGGAGAATTCAAGTCCATGTCTGCGGTCCATTGCTGTCTATTCAGTATTTCCTTTGGAGCATGTGGTTGAGTCCCAGAAACTGATTGGCCTTTGCTCTTTGGAGTGTCTGAGTTTGCATGACTTTAAGAAATGTCAGGATACTGAATGCCACCAAGTTAATGACTCTAGGAGAGGTACAGTCCACTACAGAGGTCAAAGCACCGTACCCCTCACCAAGTTTCTGGTTTCCAACTACATGAACTGAAATGAAGAAGTCCCAACTTCCACCAAGACTTTGACATTGGAAAAGACAGGGAGTCTGGTGCCTGATCCAGAGGCTTTGGGAGCATTATTACATTCTGTAATAGTCCATTTTCCTTTGACATGATTAAAGTTCTCTGAAATTAAGTAATGCATAAATAAAAAATTTCTTCACTAGATAGGGTAGTGTACTCCTATAATCCCAGTACTTGAAAAACAAAATCAGGATTTCAAGGTCAATCTCACCTATCTAGCAGCTTTGAGGCCAGCTTTGAACTACATAAACTCCTCCTGTTCAAAAACAAAATGTAGCTGGATGTGGTAGCTCATGCTTTTAATCCCAGCACTCAGAGGCCAGAGGCAGGTGGATCTCTGACTTTGAGGCCAGCCAAAAATATCTGGTGAGATCTTGTCTCAAGTAGATAGATAGATGATAAACAGACAGACAGACAGATAGATAGACAGAAAGGACAATGGTCTCTTTAGGCAGAGTGTTCAAGACTCAGCAACTTATCTGCATGGCTTTTAGTGAGAGTCCAATGCTAGAGGGTATCACAGTAAAAAGGAAATCTGAGGAAGATCTAGGAGTCTGCCCTAGTGTCTTGGCTTTCTTCCTTCCTTTTTGGTGTGTGTGTGGGGTAGGGGGAGTTGCCAGGAATCAAATGCAGGGCCTTACCACTAAGCGACAATTCCATCCTTGCAGCATGCTCTTTTATAGCCACTAATTTTAGAGCCCCAGAAAATCCCAGTAATCATTTCTGTGGTCAGACAATAATTGACCTAACTACCTCCTATTAGGTCCCACCTCTTAAAGACTCCACAACCTCTTAATACTGTTACTTTGAAAATCCAACATCTAACACATGAACCTGACAATCCACAACCAAACCAGAACAGTAACTCCCAGAAATACCAGTTTCAAAATGAACTGTCATGAATCTCTGCCTTACGAACTTAGAATTGGGGTACAAATGCAGTTAAGGTAGGCCACATCTACTCAATAATGTTACAGGGATAAAAATGGCGTGATTCATGCAAAGTGGTTCACAGTATAGCTTATTGAGAGCATATTTTGAAATGTTAACTTAAAGCCAGGTTTGTACTTACCAAGCTGTGGGGTCTTGAGTAAGAGGTCTCCTCTCTGAACTTCAGTTTTCAAGGTCCATAAAGTATGGACAATGATGCTTAACTCAAGGGAATCACGTGGTAGTTAAATGAAAGATTCTTCAAATAGATAAAGTGTGAGTATTTTAATCATGAGCATGTCTTTCCTTCTTTCCAAACAAAATAAAAAATACTTTAAGAATGAGACAACACGTTCTTAATGTTTTATTACTACAGTAAGGAAACCATCTCCTGTCTTTTCTCCTGTCCGAGCTCTGCCAGCTTTATTAAAACATGCTTATAAATGGGTGCTAGTCTGCTTACTTGGGACTAATAAATTTGGATCTTTACTTTCTGTGCCTTGCCAAAGATGTGATTCCCTTCCACCTCCTCCCACCCCTCATCTCTCTTACATTACAATATTAAACTATCGGATTGCATCCTTGTCCCCAAAGGCACCCTTTAAAACAGCAAACAAAGTGTTTAGTGTTTCAACCATTGATTTCTAAGGATCTATCTCCACAGCTGAGGGTGTCTGGCAGGGGGGGGGGCGGCGGGGGGCGGGTAATCACAACAGAAAGAAAAGGGAAGCAAATTGCACCAAAACCCACAGCTTAGCTTAGGCCTACCTAGAGAAAACTTTGGCATCTCTAAACTTTCGCTGGCTTCCGGTCCTGGGCTCACCATCCCAAATAAGAAAAAAAAAAAAAAAAAAAAAAAAAAAAAAAAAAAAAAAAAAAAAAGCAAGCTGGGATTGGAGTGGGTATTTAGAGGCACGCCCTTGGCAAAAGAGGACCACCTCCTTTTGTAGGGGGGCAGTGGTAGTTCTAAAGGTTTCACTCAACTGTCCCCCAAGATTGACCCAATAAGTATTTAATTATTCTACTGTTGATAGAACCGATTATATCCTACCTCCCAGTCCTTGGAATAGAGAAGGGAAAAAATAAGGAAGACAATCTGTTTCAGTTGTAATTAACATCAAACGCAGGGATTTCTCTGAAAAGTTGTTCCCAGTAACTTTTTTCCCCAGAGACAGGCACGAGGATAAACGCCCTCTCGTGCCTCTGAGTTTTCCCACAGACATCTAACTGGATTCCAAACTCGGAAACTCTTAGAAAGAGGCGGGTATCTGCGAGACTGTCCACTTGTTTGCATTGCTGATCCCATGGCTGCCACTCCGTGTTTTAGGTGCCCGGATCCCCTGCGGTGCGAGCCACATTTTTGCACTTGATCGCACCCAACGCTAGAGAGGGACCTTTCTCCCAGCGAGATCAGAGGGGAAGCCAATTCTTTGAGAGCGCGGCCAGGCCAGACCTTGGGAGGAAGACTAACCAGCACGCCGCTCCGAGAAAACAACCACAAGCGACACTCCCCCATACCCAATGGAACCTCTCATCAGACACCCAGGTCGATGCACCATGTGCCCTACCTGACAGGAGACTCTCTCCGGCAGCCCACCCTCCCGGGAGGGATCCACCACTCCTCAGCGGAGACTCGGTTCCGAGGGGAGGGGACGATTTCTCCCGATCCCTCTCCAGGGAATCCAAAGAGTGCAAAGCCAGGCAGGACCCGTGTCCTCGAAGTACCCAGCCTGAACCCTCAGCATTTCCTGCCTCCGGGAGCCGGTAGGCCAAAATTCAAGCCATCCCTGTGGGGGTGTCCTAGCCAAGCAGTCAACCGAGCGCCCCACGCTCCTCCTGGGGTACCTGGCCGCAGGACCGTTACCCTCGGCCGAGAGGAAATCCCGTCTATGCGCTCGCTTCTAGGTGCTGCTGCAGCTAAGACGGCGGAAGGGAGCGGCCGGCCGGACAGGAGCAAACGCAATCAGCTACTAAGAAGAGCTCTGGGGTGGAGGGAGCACCAACAACCCTGGCCCTGGGGCTTGCACTGACCGCCGGGAGTCTCCACCCGCCCTTAGGAGGCGGAGCCGGCCCAGGATGCCCACGACAAGTTCCCGTTGCGCCTAGGGGGCGCGGTGAGCAGCCGGGGCGACCAGGAATTCTCCCAAGTAAAGAAAAATCCCAAAAGTGAGACAGGAAGCCGCTCCAAGTTCTTTTTCTTAGCCAAAGCTTTGCTCTGTAACCCTCTCTGAGTATGTCCTTTGCTTTGAAAACTCCACACTGGAGCCTGGGGAGCTGAGTTTAGTCCTGTCCAAACTGTGACGCCCAGAATACACTGACACTTTCTTTCTAGAACCTACCAAGGCCAGGGGAGGGAGGTCTTAAACTCTCTCCATTAAGAAAAGGCATGACCTACCGTTAAGGTTCGCTGACATGGTGACACGGTGTCGAGGCATGATTCACTCTGTCACTCTTACCCTTTCTGTCCACAGTGAGATGGCCTCGGGTGCTGATCTCAATCCGCATAGAGCTACAGATGCAGACTCCCCCCACCACCCAACCACTCAGAAGAGAGAGTAAAGAATAAAGGAGAACCTGGGCTTCTATCTGTAGATCTCCCTTCTGCAGCCAACACTCTTCTCCCACTACATCTTCATCCCTGGCTCCAGAACCATGGTCTGATTTCTCTGCAAGTCTGCAGGCTATAATAGCACCAAGAGCTAAAGCCAAATCTAGGTTTGTTTTTTTTGGTTTTTCTTTTTTTCTCTCTCTCTTGATGTCTAATACAAAGTGAAAGGGGCAGGAAAGTGCCTAACCTGACCACCTGCTTTATTAACCTGAGGACTTAGCCCCTCCCCGACCCCTTCCCTTCCCCTCGCTGAGCGCTCGCCCGCACTGCCGAGGCTCCGTCCCACACCACCTTTACCTACCCAACAGGTTTGCAAACTTTTGCAAAGCCCAGGGACTGGACATAGGACAGGTCATCTTGGTCGCTCAGAGTTGCCAAGTCTGGTGCGTCTGGAGAGGGTATTCGGGTCTTAATAGATACTGAAGCCACTGGGTTGCAAACCTGATTCTCTGAGGCCCAATGCCAGGGCCGCTGGCGACCAGCAGTGTGCGGACTCCGCACAATCCGTCTATGGTGCCTTCCACCCGCCAGCACAAGACTGTTCTCTTAATGAATTACTAATGAGTTAAAATTGGGCAGCAGGCTTAATTAAAGCGTAGAGGCAATGTGTTTACCACATTGTAATTGAACTCATTAGGGCTATGGCTTTTTGTTTTTTAAGCAGCCGCCTTCCTTCTCTGCATCGAATAATCTATGGAAATCGTTTATTAGAGGAGGGGCGGTGAGAGGCAAGGCATCAATTCTTTGAATGAAGAAGACGGGATGAGATTGGGGAGGGTACTGTGCCTCCACTTAGTGATGCCTTGATGGAGCAGTGGCCAGACCAAGACTTCCCAAAAAGTGCAAAGGGTAGGTTGCTCCATGGGTGAGACCAGGGTAGCTGCCTAAGGGCTAAGCCAGTGCAGAAAACCTCTGTATATAAGGCCATTTAGTCCTTCTGAATTTTGTCCTCGTCCCTAGAGCCCCTCCCCTGAGCCCTGAGCCCTGAACTCTACCTAGAAACCACTAGCCCATACTTGCCAACCTCCCCTGCCCCAAGTTTGACACTCCTTAATGAGAACAATTCGCGCGCCATCCCCACCTCCAATTCATGCTTAAAGCTCCTCCACCCCCTTGATGAGAAGAACTCACTCACAGGGAACTTCAGAGATACTCAATTGTGGTCCACAATCAACGCTTCCAAAAGGCACCAGCCTATTGGCCCAGCAGAACTGGGGCAGGGGTGTAGCTCTTAGTGAGCTATCTGTGGGTGGCTCAGGAAATCTGCAGGCCATGGGACAGCCTTTCTGATGGGGATCTCAAGCTGCCAGCCCAGGCTATGCACACCCGACCCCAGGCTGTGTTCACAGCTAACCTTTTGCCCTAGGCCTCACTGCAGTTACCCAGCCCTCAGCCTCGCCTTCCTCTCGTGCTGTTTGGACTACTGGGCACTGGGAGGGTGAGGGGTGAAGGACTGTCTCTGAGCTGTGGCCGTGCCTGACCAACAGGCGGCGTCAGAGGCCCAGGTCTGAGCTGGGAAGTGGGGGTGCAGATCTGAGCAAGCTAAACCCAGAAGCTGGGTGCAAGGAGATCGACCCTCACCCCAAACTTAAAAACTTGCGGAGAAAGGGAGTGGGAAGAGCTAAGGGGCTGCGGGAAACGGAACGCAGGGTAAGGGCGGAACCGGACTGGGAGCAGAGGAGGACCCGCCCGCAAGCAGGAACGCAGAGGAACGCGGGCTGCGGGCGGGCGGAGGATCCCGCGCGGGGGAGAAGGCGGGCGCCGCGGGAGACAGAGCCGCGCAGCAGCCGCGGAGCGCCGGACGGGCGGGAGAGCCAAGCGCTGAGGGCCGGAGACCGCGCGAGCGGCGCGGGCAGGTAAGTGGCCTCGTCATGTGCCCTCAGTCTCCACTCCTTTGCAGAATCCCGAGCTGAAAGGCCCTCCAGGAATCCGACAGAGCCCCACGGCTGACCCCATCTCCTCCCTCCCCTGTAGGAGACGCCCCGCGGTTCCCAAGTGCCCACCTCGCGCGCTTTTAGTAGGTTCTGTCAAAGTCTCACCCTGTCCATTCCCCACACCACCCTACCTCTTCTCTCCTCATGGCCCAGGAGGTTGAGGTAAATTGTTTCTAATTTGTTGGTAAAAGATTAATTGCATAGGGTGGATCGATTTGATTAAGGCAATTAATCTTTGGTTACAGCGTTCCTGGTGTCACAGGGTTGGGGGGGGGCGGTTGAAGGAAAAGAAACAAGTCTTTTTGGAGAGCAGTCGTCCTTCCTGGGGAGGAATACAGACCTTCCTCCCCCACATCACTACCACCCACCCTCCGATACCTCCCTCCTCCCACATCGCGTCCCGCCGCGCGCCCCCAAACCCGCAGCCTTAGGGCTCAAGCCAGCTGTTTCAGCACCACAAGGTCCGGACAGCGACTCCTGCGGATGAGCTTCATAACTTCTGGTCCCTGGAGGTTACACAAAGCAGTCAAGCGGCCAGAGCGGACTAAGATGAGGAGTGTATCTACCCCAGACCCCATTTCCTGTCCAGTTACTGGGTTCCCTTTCTCTTGTGCTTCAAAGCAGGCTCGAGTCCAAAGACCAATCTTCGAAACTACTGTGGGTACTGGAAAGGAACCCCCAACTCCCCTTAGTAAAGTTCCCAAAGCTGGAGTTTTCTCTTTTCTTGAATAATTAATGCTGGTCATAAATAATTGATGAAGACAGTGGAGAAGGAAAGAGGGAGGAGGTGAGTGAGAGCCAGAGCGGCCAAAGAGAGATCGAAGAGTTTCTTAAAGGACCATTAAAGAAGCCTTGCTGGGAACGGCATTCTTCCATAGATCACACAAAGCTGCTTCACCCCGGCATGGGGTAAAAGCAGGAGGCAAGGAGCCACGGGGTGGGGGGGAAGAGCAGCTTATCAAACCTGGAACCTCGGACCTAATGCTCTCCATATCACTCCCTTTCCTTCACCAGGATTCAGAGCCCATGGGTCCTGAGTCTTCCCCTCATCTCTGTATGAAGTTCTAAGCTACATAGTAAAGACTCCGGGGTAAACCTGGGATTTGAGCTCTGTCAGTTCTGCTCAGGGCTATAGCCTGAACTGTTCAATCTCAGCTAACTTATTAGTGCTTCCACCAAGGAAGCAGACCTTTCATCCTTCTCAAGAGGTCTAAGTGTCCCTTTGGATGACATCTTTCCCACCTGCATCCACCACAGCTGGAAGGAACAGGTCATTTCCTGCTTCCTTGATGTTCCATACTCTCTCCGGTCTCACAAGCACCTCCACCTTAAACTCCCTTCAGTCTCCAGCTTTGCTGATTTCTGACAACTTACATTTAAACTGGCAGGAGTCTCAGAAAGTATATGAAAACCTAAGAAGAAACTCCTATCTGTAGGCTGGAGGCCTTTGTCAGGGCCTTTGACTTCTCTGGGAAGCACTGCACAGCTACTCATAAAACTCTCTAGGGTCTCTGGGTCAAGAAGGCAATGTGGTATTTCACTGGGACTCCTTGAGGCCATACCACAAGCAAAGGTATGTGTCTTACTGGTAGAATTTGGCACCAGCATTTGGAAGTAGTTCTTGTAGACTGCCCTACCACCACTGGCTGTGAGACCCAGGCCTGCAAGGAACTCCAAGAGCTTCCCTCTGGATTTGTCCACTGCTTAAGAGTTTTCATCATGGCCTCTTTAGAATGTTCATCTCTTGATCTCTGAGTATTCCAAAGTCTAGCTTGACTTATGATATTTCCCAACTGGGAATTACAAGCAGCATATGAAGAGAGAAATCATTGCCCAAGCCTCAAGGAATTTAGGCTTCAGCTTCCACAGTCAGTTATGTTTTCCCACACGTATCAACTCCCCTCCAACTCTGCAAACCCAGAACTCACTGTTAAGAACTAGGAGTTCTGAAGAGGCAAGGGAAATGGAGGGGAGATTCTTCTGGGAGTGTATGTTCATCAGTAGGGACAAAACCTGGGAAGGATGTGAAACTAGAGAAAGGGGTAAGAAGCCAGATGGGAGAGGCTAGCCCTGGAGAAGCAGCTTGTTTTCTCATATAAAACACAACTCTCCCAAGTAGGAAGTTACTGCATACAAGTATCAATAATGAATGGATCTCCTGTAATAAAATACTTACATAATTAGCACAAGTCAAGTGGTTGCATTATGTTGACCTTTCGGCAATTCTGAGCTAGAGAATTTTGCTCCAGAAATCCTCAGAATGCCATTTATGTTCTAAAAGGGTGAGAACAAGTACTTGCCTAGCCCTCTATTCTGTTATGATATGGTTTTCCATTTCTGAACCAAAACGTAAGTACTTCTGAAATATAACAGAAAACTCTCTTTGGTGAATTCAGAACAGTCATTAACATTCAGTTTTAAGTGAATGTTAACAGTAAATAAAGAAATCTCTTGATTGTAATAGTAGTAACAAAGCAATAATTACCCAGTAGGTGGTCATCAGTAATGATAAATGTGTCATTATTACTGTGTGAGTCTGGGAACTCGCTTTTGGAAACTACTTCAGACTTTTTAGCAGCATGGCTGGTTACAAAGCATTTCTTAGCCTGCAAAAGCCATATAATTTTATACACAATTTAGGTGAAAATAAATTTAAATCTGTATATTACATTTTTAATTTCAAGTTAGTAATTAAAGTTGGTTCATTATGTCTCCTCTGAAACCCTCGGTACTCATCTCCATGGTTTGTTTGTGCAATTTGTTTCTAAGACACCCAAGGTTACACAGTTCTAAAAGATGGAAAATTTAATTATTTGCCTACATTAAGAAATTTGTCGGTGATAACATAATATGTTCTGAAAAAGTTTGGGATGCTTATTGCCTTTGGTTTGGGGATACTTCTAAAAAAAAATGATACCTAGCAAAGATAGAGTTACTAAAAGGACTTTTCATATTTGTGTTTCAAGGTATTTTTTTTAAACAAAAACCTCTTTCAACCTTGGTGCACAAAGGCTTCAAAGTTGGGGTAGCTAACCATAGGGTTTATTTGACTAATGTGTCATGTCATCTATTGCTAACACAAAGTTAAAGTTTGCATGCAGAAGAAATGTTAATAGCATGCTGCTTACTGGAAACCCAGAGAGCACATGGTAGTTTATTAGTGTGGTGGTGAATAGCATCAAGCTTGGGGGCAAAGCAAATTTTTCAGGTGGGGAAAAGAGCAGGCAAGGAAAAACAAAAACCGCCTTCATTTCCCCCAGAAAATAAAATCTAATGTTTCATCTAGCAGTGTCATCTGGGGAGATGTTAAATGTGTATCTATGTCATTTTCTCTCCAGTGACATGTCAACAGACATTCTATATACCCCTCCCCCACAGCTACCTCCCTCTCTCTTTTCCAAGCAGTCAAAGGTCCTGTTCTACATCCTCTGTGTCAGTCACTTCTTAAACTAGCTCCTTGAAATAAAGAGCCACTTATAAAATAAAATAACTCCGAGCCCCATTTGATATATTTTTTTAGTAGTTGAAATCTACAGTTAAAGACTCGTGTGGGAATTCACCCATATACTTTCCTTGGTTTCCACTTTCACAATCTCTGCTTCTTGCACCACTTTCTCCCTCTCCCACCTCCTCTTTCCTCCTCTCCCTTCTTTTGGAATGGCAATTTTTTTTAAAAAAGGCAAGCATCGTGTCTTGTCATTCCCTATTACAGCAGCATCTTTTAGATGCATCTTTGCCAATGAAAACTCCATGTAGATGTCTATGCTTTTGTTGTAGCAGCCTAGGTTATTCAGGAGCAGAGACAAAAGCCTGAAGTGATGTGATCTAAATGAGCTCCGGGGTTTTCCAGCTGGGACCACCTCCATTTCAAAGGAACCCCTCCTTGTCAGTGTGCAGAGAAGGGGAGTGGAGGGGGTGGGTCATATGTGTATGCATGCTCCCGGAGAGGGAAGGAGGACTGTCTAACTCACAGGCTTATTCCCTGTATCACTGTTCATCTTTGATGCCCATTTGCAAGTGTATTTAGGAAAAGCATGTATCCACAAATCTTCGGGTGTTTTTGTTGCCTTTAAATTTCCTCTTGATCAGCTAATATTTGTTAGGTGACCACTACATGTGCTAACTTCATGCTCCAATCTGGATTTCTTACTTCCTATAAATAATGTGAGGACGTGCTTTACTGTGTTCATAGGTATGTGAAGCCTATGAGAAAATAAAGCTTTATTTTCTGTTTTAAAAGGGGGGAGGATCTCAGCAGCAAATGTTCTAATTGCTCCTGGTCTCTGAGAATTGACAAAGAGGCTTCTCTGTTATTTATCTAAGTTTGAGCTTTCTTGTAATTAATGGCTTCCTTTGATAAAGGAAAATTAAGGCTTGGTTTTTCCCTCAGAGTTTCTATTTCTTACAAAAGTATGTGCTTGAAACTTAAGAAGGAATCATTGATTCCCATGAAGAAATTAAGGGTACATAGTTTGGGGTAGGCTTTCTCTTTTCTTCCTTTCCCCCAGAAGATTTGTGTTTGTATTGCCTTTGATGGGCAGCTGGTGGAAGGATCCTTTTTAACAGACAATATTTAGATAAGCCTCAAAGATTGTATCTGCCTCCAAGGGTCTTTATCACTTCTTTATGATTTCTAACCCAAATGATCCTTTGGTTAGCTTCTGGTCTTTGTTTTACTTCACACAACTCTGAATGAGTCAGTAAAGTGAAAATCACAGATTTTGAGCTAGGCTTGCCAAGTTCTGGAAAGGGTGGCAATTGAGAATTGAGAGTGGTCAGTGATCCTTATCATTATGGCCATTATCCTTGTTAAATTTTATTATTGATTTCTTTAAAGTGGGATTAGCAAACACTTGTTGGGATTTTGGTTATTTGTATATAAAATCAGCACTAAAACTTGGTGTGGTAGCACATGATACTATCAGAGCAGTGGGTAGGATAATGCTGAAGAGTCGAAAGCTCAAGACCCCATCTATAAATAAATAAATAATGCTATACTGGGGCTGAAAAGACGACTTGGTGTGACTTGATGAACACATACTACATTTGTAGATGACTGGAGTTCAGTTCCCAGTATCCACATGGATTGACTCACCACACCTAATAACTCCAACTCCAGGAGAATCCAATCCCTCTAACCTCAGGCATCTATACTTATGTGTGCATATCTAAACACACACACACACACACACACACACACACACACACAAATGCATAATTAAATATAAAATAAATAAAAATACTATCAGTTAAGGACAAAATACAGTTTTGGAGAGGAAAAACTGATGTTCCTTGGGGTAACATGGTTTCTCCTATGCATTCAGTTGAAGAATCTTTGATGTTATGTATTATGGAACCACTGATGATGCTATCTAGCACATCTTCTAAGAGATGTAGCCATTGCTGTCATTTCAGTAAAGGGCAGTTTAAAACCAGGTATTGAATGTGCCAACCACACCATATGTATACTATTTAATTCTCACTTCAACCCAGTGAGCTACCTGTCAATCTCCTCATTTTGCAGATGATGCTCGTGAATTGTAGGTATCTGAGCAAGTTTCCACAGCTGAAAAGTAGTCACAAAGAAATTTGTACCAGCTTCACTTGACTGAAAATTCCCTTTATTTGGGGATTTCATTTGTCCACCAGGCTTCAAGTTATCTTATATATCTCCTTTTGCACCCCTGGGAGTGATAGGTAAATCATGTGTCTCCCAAATGATGCAGAAATACCATTCCAAAAGCATCTATGCCAAGGACAGAAACAGAGGTATTCCTACAGGAGAGTGTAAACAAAGGGGAAACAGGAGTAATGGGGGATAAGGAGTAAATCTTTCTTTTCTAAATAACTCGGTTCTGGGTTCCCCAGCACCAAGGTAAGCCTGGGAAGAGAGCCTTTTGATTGTAATGCATTGATTGTATTGAGGTCTTTATCTTGAAAACGGGGCAGATGTGAGAAATTACAAGTGTGAGTCCCGCATCACCTCTAGCCTGCCTCTAAAATTGACTGGGTCCTGCCTCTTCCCAAACCAGAATCCAATACTCCCACAGCGACAGAGTGGGAGGTTTCCTCCGGGATCTGTTATGCCTCGGAGCAACGCGTTGCGTAAGCACCGCGGACAGCTCCTCCCTCCCTTTAGCCAGGGCGTCCTACTGAGCCAGATCCACTGAGGGCTGGGAATCCACTAGCTTCCAAAGTGGAAGAAACTGCCTTGGTTTGAGTTCCCTTAAACGAGCTGTTAATAGCCTTAGCTCTAAGACTCCATCAGCGCCGGAGTGCTGTTCGTGTGCGCTTGCATGGAGGCCTCGCTTCTCTCCTCTCCAGTTTCGAGGGGGCAGCTTGGGTTTGTGGTTTTCCTTTGGGTCCGGACGTCTGGGCTCCTTTACCTGTCCTTGGCCTGGGTGAACCGCAGCCGTCCGGAATGGAGATGGGAGTGGAAATGCTCTCCTTTGTGCGGTGATAGATCATGCAAACGGGTGACACCAGTTTAAACCAAGAAAACTATTTGAATCAATTAGCAGACTGAGGAGAGTCCCGACGTGTAAAATGCATGTCCGTTTGAATAGGAAAGCATTGATTAACTCATTCCAAACAGCCCTCTCCTGCCTGAGCTGACTCCTCCCAGGGTCTGTCAAGGTCCCAGATGCCAGGGCAAGGACTGGCACAGCCCTGGGGAGAAGCAACAGGGGATTTGTTCAAAACAAAGGGTCTGAGACAGTGGGTAGGAACCCAAATGGGCTTCCATGCACCTTCTCACTCGACAATCAGACAAGATTCTCTGAGATCAGAATCCACTTTGAAAATAACTATGCTGTGCCTTCAGATTCCAATAATGCAACTGTCCTGTTTTTTGAGGACACCCAGACTCACTGGGAAAAATAAAATACTAAATCTTCTTATAATTATTTGAATAAAAATATTTAGCCGCGCACTACACATTCTCTTTCTAGTGAAACTTGTAAAATTGAAGTGTCAGGCTTGATATATTCAGTAAACCTCCAGGTGAGGAAGAAGTGAGTGCCAGTTTGCCAGGATGCAGCTTCACAGCAGGGCGGGAAGGACAGGTGAGTTTTTTTTTAAGATTTTTGTTGTTGTTGTTTTTCAAGACAGGGTGTCTTTGTGTAACAGCTCTAGCTGTCCTGGAACTTGCTTTGTAGACCACACTGGCCTCTATCTACATCTGCCTTCTGAGTGCTAGGATTAAAGGCATGCCCATCACCACCTGGCAGATTTTTTGAAGACATCTTTAGTAGTAGGAACCTTCCTTTTTAGTAAATAAGGATAAAAGCATAGACCCTGGGGCGCTTCCTCCCTGCAGACGCATTCCCAGAGGTACCTCAGTGAGAATGATCAACTTCTCTCATCCCAATTCCAATCTCAACGCCCGCCCATTTGCAGCTTTCCGTGTATCTGGAGCTTTCCTTCTGGCATGTTGGGCTATGGGGGAAATGAGCAAGTCTAAACCTGTTTTGTAAGTGCCCCGGACTCCAAAAAGGAGACAATGGAGAAGGAAGATACAAACTTGGCCCTGGAACCTTGGGGAGAGAGAAACAGTCTTAGGGATGGTTTGTCTTCCTGGTGATGAGATTTGGAAATGACAGTGGTGATTCTTTAGGCAAATGACCTGGAAAGTTCCCCAAATCCAAGTTTTCCATCTTGTACAAGGTATCTGGAAGTATCAGACAGAAAACACCGAGCTGCTTTCAGCTCCTTAAGACAGATCTAATTTGGGGGAAAAAATTATTTTACTGCCATTTGAAACTTCTGTCTGCAATAAATGGCACCATTTTCAAAGCCCTGAAACTGTTTTCAGGATATTGGTTAAAATAACAATAGGATAGATAGATAGATAGATAGATAGATAGATAGATAGATAGATAGATAGATAGATAGATAGCAAAGGCCCTGACTTTCTCACCCATTGGCTCCCCTCAGCTTTGCTAATCTTTGGAAACATGTTAAGATCTCATTTTTTTTTTGTCCTTGTATTTAAGGGCTGTGTGTTTGTGCTGTAATGGGATCTGTTTGGGCTTAGTGGGGGTAGTGTCACCCTTTCTACAGCAGAACTGTCCATCCCTAAGCCTGTTTTGACCGGCAGTAACTGTACTTCATCTAGGAGAGTACTGGAGGAACATAACTTGCTACACCTGTCGCAGTAAGTACCTTCCTTACAAAATCCTCCAAACAAGTGGCTTCTTTAGTTTTTGATAAACTGGCCAGTGTTCTTTTGGCTCTTAAGAATCACCCAATTAGGAGATAACAGTGCACACTTCATTAATATCACAGGGTGTGCCTCACTTTGGAGAACTGTGGGGGAAGATTCTTTCTCACCATAGTTGGCTCCTTTTAAGGAAAAATCTGCATGCTCTGTCAGGAATCTCTAGAAATGTATTTCTCCAGGGAAACTGGCAATTTATCCAAAGGCTGTCAGGTTGGGGCCCTCTACGATAGACCACTCTACTTTTTCTTCGCGCTGACATGGCCTGCATAGATCTTATACAACAAGTTATAGTAGTGGTCTATCACTGGTAGATGAATGCATGCTGGCACTATGTGTCTTCACCCAGTCATACCCACTATTGACAAGACAAGGCACAGTGGCTGCTTTGCCCTGAAAAGTAAGCACAAACCTGGGGTCACCCCCTCTTCTCTCCCCGACTCTTTCCCGGTTCCGCATTGGTCCCTCTACATAGAAACTTCTCTCCTTTCTCTCATTCTGCAGTTTTTCAAACGAGCTTCCCAGCTGACTTCATTTTGTATCTTCGGAGACATAGAGGCTGCTAGGAAGAGCCTTTCAGGAAGGAGGGTGACTTCAAGGAGGGGCTAAGACAGGCCGGCAGACACTTAGTTTGCAGATGTTCTAGAATCTCCCTAGGATGCACGAGCAGTTCAGCTAAACTAGATCAGGAGATCCATTGCTGCGTTTTGTTCCAAGATTGGGAGCTGTCAGTTGCCGTGGGCTAGGTGGTGGCTTTCATGCCTGCTGGGAAAGGATCGCTAATGTAGCTCCTTCTCGCTTTCACTCTCCCCCTCCCTCCCTGTAACATGCCAGCCCTTTAATGTGGAGTGTCAGGGAGACGGTGACGTCACCCTGCCCGCTGGGTGGCGTCCCCTCCAACGGACACGGGTTCAGAGACAGAGAAAGGCGCCGTCAGACTGCGCTCCACTTGGGGCTCGCTTGCCGCGGGTTTCTGCGTGCCCATACTTTCTGCGGTGGAGGGAACACCCCGCCGCAATCCAGGCCCTCATTCTGCCCCCCGCCGGGGTTCGAGTGCCATTAGCTCGCGCCAGCGCGGGGATCTTCGCTCAGCTTGTCTGAGTCCCGCCCGCTAGATTCGAGGACCCGCTTGGATGCTTCGCTTCCGAGCGCCCTCGGAAGATGGGCCCGCAGCCACGCGCCTAAAGACTTCGAGGGGTTACCAGGTACGACCCGAACCTGCCATTTCTGGCTCGGTACCCAGCTGGCGGTTGGAGAAACCCAGCCGAGGAGTTTCTACCATACGCGGAGGGGCGGCGGGCTCGGGAAATGATGGGTAATGGAACCAGAATGAATCTGGGGGTCGTTGCAGATGGAGAAGTTTGTCAGGTTCCTTATCAGTTCAACCAACTTCTAATCCTCTCGTCTTTAACCTCTCAAAATGTTTCCCAGCCGAAATATTATTCTGTCTCTGCTAACGGAGTTTCTGGAAGGGTTTATGGGTAAAAGTGGGGGGACACCCAAAAGCAGGCATTTCTGCTGGGTCTTCTACGCAAAGGCTGCGGTTCCTAAAGCGGAACCAACTCAGCATCTGTGGCGCGTGTTTCTAAGAAGAGTTCGAGTTCTCCCAGGGTCTTATGGATTACAGTCTGGAGAGAAAAATGAACCTGAAAGGGTCATCAGCCAAAAATAGAGATGCTTGTGTCAGGCTCAGGTATCATAACGCCTAGAGTGCCATTTAATGTCCTAACCCCCCGAAAATATGTCCTCTGATCTGTGAAGTAAATGACACGCCTAGCGATGTTATCCTTCCAACAAGAAGGCTTGTTCTTGGAGGTCGCAGAGCGTAACGCGAGCAGAAGATCCCCGAGGCAGCAGGTCAGAGGAGGTCATTCAGATGTCATGGGGACCCAAAGAAGGAACATCGTTGTAATCATTTGGTTGAGGGAATTGGTTAGTGTACACTCTGTGATCGCTGTAATAAAATCCAGTTTGCTACCAGGCAATGGCCACTGGTGACTTTTCAGGGCAAAGGACAGCTCTGGTCTATGAATGGTGCAAGTATCTATGGAAAAACCTTTGCTTGTTTTCCTGAGAAATGTACCATTTACCTTGTTTTGACTTATATTTATTTTCGCACAGGTTTTTTTGCTCTGCCTTTTCTATATTTTCTACTTAATGGATATTTTTTTTCCCTTTGGGGTAACCAGATGGCCAGGTGAAATCAGAATTTTACTTCCGACTGAACCCATACATCCACTTTCAGTGCGCCCACCAAAATTGTGTTTACCTTTGGACACACTCTCAACATATAACAGCGACGCAACCAAGGGGGCAAATGTCACAGAAGTTGACTTGTGTCAAACTGAATACACTTTTTAAACCTCTGTCAGTCATGATCCCCAAGAACTGTTTCTTTGCGAGCTTTTGGGTTTAATATGTTTGCCTGTACTGACACGTACCTTGTGTAAAAATGGCAGGAAAAAAACGTTTTAATGTTTATGTCTCCGACCTTCTTAATCCACCTATATAGACCTAGAAGTCTTTAGCTCATAAAACGTGTCTTGGAAAAATTTGAAAGCGACATACTTTATTTTGGGCCATCGTGAATCCCTCAGATTTTCTGATTCCAGTAAATAAAATAATTCCTAATAGCAAGGACGGGGAAGAAGGGATTTCGTTTTGCTTTAATGAAAAATGGTTCAACCAGGAGTAAATTTCACCCCAAGAAAACCACGAACACCATAAAAAAAATCACTTTTCGAAATGTTTGGGTTAATTTTTTTAAAAACCAAAATCAATTTTCAGACTGGATCTCTCTCTCTCTCTCTCTCTCTCTCTCTCTCTCTCTCTCTCTCTCTCTCTCTCTCTCTCTCTCTCTCTCTCTCCCTCTCTCTCTCTCTCTCTCTCTCTCTCTCTCTCTCAACGTTACCAGCCAAATTCCAGTTCTTCTATGACTTGTGTATCATTAACGACAACAATCATTTCTTTCTAATTCCTATGGGGAACATACCTTGTTCCAACAAACATTTTATTCCATAAATAGGGTATGTCTTGAGTTTCTTAGGAATTTGCTGAAACCAATAAATAGATAGACAGACGGGTGGACAGAATTTTCTTGGGACGGGTAGGACAGAAGACAAGTTGCTAACTTCAAGTCGCTGAACTTTCTAAAGGGTGACCTTGAGGGGAATTTTAAAAGATGGCCTTTGTACATCTGAAACTCGCTCCGTTACCCAGTAATAACCGTGTCTTAACCAAGACAAGGGACTATTGTAATTCTCAGTTAGTTCTTATCCCTTCTCTCTGTATTAACAACTACAGGTTCGAGTCAGCTTTCTCCTTTTGCTTTCCTTTCCAGTCTCCAAGGCAAACCCGGAGCGTTAAGCCCGCGGTTCCTCATTGGAGGAGATGGCTTCCAGTCCACTGCCAGGGCCCAACGACATCCTGCTTGCCTCGCCATCGAGCGCCTTCCAGCCCGACGCACTGAGCCAGCCTCGGCCGGGCCACGCCAACCTGAAACCCAATCAGGTGGGGCAAGTGATCCTCTATGGCATTCCCATCGTGTCCTTGGTGATCGACGGTCAGGAACGCCTATGCCTGGCGCAGATCTCCAACACCCTTCTCAAGAACTTCAGCTACAACGAGATCCACAACCGCCGCGTGGCGCTGGGCATCACGTGCGTGCAGTGTACGCCTGTCCAACTGGAGATCCTGCGACGCGCTGGGGCCATGCCCATCTCATCGCGGCGCTGTGGCATGATCACCAAGCGTGAGGCCGAGCGCCTCTGTAAGTCATTCCTAGGCGAAAACCGGCCTCCCAAGCTGCCAGACAACTTTGCCTTCGATGTGTCGCACGAGTGCGCCTGGGGCTGCCGTGGCAGCTTCATCCCAGCGCGCTACAACAGCTCTCGTGCCAAGTGCATCAAATGCAGCTACTGCAACATGTACTTCTCACCCAACAAGTTTATTTTCCACTCCCACCGCACCCCGGACGCCAAGTACACGCAGCCAGATGCAGCCAACTTCAATTCCTGGCGCCGCCATCTCAAGCTAACAGACAAGAGCCCTCAAGACGAGCTAGTCTTCGCCTGGGAGGATGTCAAGGCCATGTTCAACGGCGGCAGCCGCAAGCGCGCGCTGCCACAGCCCAGCGCGCACCCGGCCTGTCACCCGCTCAGTTCCGTCAAGGCAGCTGCGGTGGCGGCTGCAGCAGCAGTGGCCGGGGGCGGGGGCCTGCTGGGCCCGCACCTATTGGGCGCACCACCCCCGCCGCCGCCACCACCACCCTTGGCTGAGCTGGCTGGTGCACCGCACGCCCATCACAAGCGGCCTCGCTTCGACGACGACGACGATTCCCTACAGGAGGCAGCCGTGGTGGCTGCAGCCAGCCTTTCTGCAGCCGCCGCCAGCCTCTCGGTGGCCGCGGCTACAGGCGGCGCCGGACCGGGTGCAAGTGGTGCCGGGGGTGGATGCGTGACTGGCGTGGGCGTGGGCGCCAGTGCGGGGGCTGGTGCTGCAGCTGGCACCAAAGGCCCACGCAGCTACCCAGTCATCCCAGTGCCCAGCAAGGGTTCCTTCGGGGGCGTGCTGCAGAAGTTCCCGGGCTGCGGGAGCCTCTTCCCGCATCCTTACACCTTTCCGGCCGCGGCTGCAGCCTTTGGCTTGTGCCACAAGAAGGAGGACACGGGCGCAGCGGCCGAGGCCCTGGGGGGAGCGGGCGCCGGGAGCACGGGTGTGGCGCCCAAGGCCGGTCTGTCGGGTCTCTTCTGGCCCGCGGGCCGCAAGGACGCCTTCTACCCGCCCTTCTGCATGTTCTGGCCACCGCGGACCCCCGGCGGGCTGCCCGTACCCACCTATCTACAACCCCCGCCTCAGCCACCGTCTGCGCTTGGCTGCGCACTAGGTGACAGCCCGGCTCTGCTACGCCAGGCCTTCCTGGACCTGGCCGAGCCGGGCACCGCGGGTGGCAACACTGAGGCAGCGCCCCCGCCGGGTCAGCCTCCCCCCGTGGTGGCCAATGGCCCTGGCTCTGGTCCTCCCGCTACCGGGGGCGCGGGAACACGAGACGCGCTCTTCGAGTCGCCCCCGGGCGGCAGCGGCGGGGACTGCAGCGCCGGGTCCACGCCACCCGCAGAGCCGGGAGTGACTTCCGGGACTGGGGCTGCATCCTCCGGAGCTGGCCCTGCGGGCACCCGTGTGCCAGCCCCCCATCACCCACATCTCTTGGAAGGGCGCAAGGCGGGCGGTGGC